>CM056050.1:453030067-453602662 GCA_029574335.1 Rana kukunoris
GGCGGACAGATTCCCACCGGATGGATTTCAAAGCATGCTTTGAAATCTGTCGGGTGGAGAAATCTGTCCGCTAGCCCATACACACGAGCGGAGATGTCTGCTGAAACGGTCCATCGGACCGTTTTCAGCGGACATATCCCCTCGTGTGTACGAGGCCTCAGTCAGTCCCCTCCCCCAACAGTAAGAATCACTCCCAGGTAACACATTTAACCCCTTCCTCGCCCCCTAGTATTAACCCCTTCCCTGCCAGTCACATTTATACAGTAATCATTGCATATTTATAGCACGGTTCTCTGTATAAATGTGAATGGTCCCAAAAATGTGTCAAAAGTGTCCGACGCAGTCCTGACAAATATCACAGGTAACCACTGTTACTAGTAAAAAAATAAATAAAAAAAAATGTCATAATTGTATCCCCTACTTTGTGGCTGCTATAACTTTTGCGCAAATCAATCACTATACACTTATTGCGATTTTTTTTTTTTACCAAACATATGTAGAAAAATATGTATCGCCCTAAACTGAGAAAATAAATATATTTTTTTTCCAAAAAAATTGGGATATTTATTATAGCAAAAAGTAAACAATATTGTGTTTTTTTCAAAATTTGTCGCTCTTTTTTTCTTTATAGTGCAAAAAATTAAAACCGCAGAGGTGATCAAATACCACCAAAAGAAAGATCTAATTGTGGGGAAAAAAAGTAAGCAAGTGGTTAAGTCATAGACAGTTCTCTGGAGTGACTGTGGAAATTTGGTGTGCCTGGCTGTGCAAAGCGGGGGATTCCATTCTACTTGAGGCTAGGGGATGCGCTACTTACTGTCCAACCACAGTACAATATGTATGGCTACTGTCTCTGAAATAAAACACTCTCATTATTATTTTAGGATAAAACCTGGTCCATATGTTTTTTTTTTAAGTTTAGGGTTAAGTGCTGCATTCACTTGCTGCTAACTATGTATTAGAGCTGCTTTTTTTAGCGGCACACTGATGTATTATTTAAAAGAAAAAAAAAGTTCAAGAAGAAGTGTGGAACTAAACCACATCACATTAGGTATACACCAGTTAGGCCAACTATTCCTAATTAAAACTACCCTGCTGCTGGTCAATTCTTCTATATTTTATGCAGTCTTAATTCTTGCCGTAAAAAAAAAGAAAAACTGCTTGTACAGTTTGTCTCTAGTACATTTTGATCTATTATCCCTGATTACAACCGTCCTTCTGCTGGGCAAATTTATACTGCTGTCAGCCAAAAAACTGACATACTGTAAGTTCTACGCCTTTCCCACTTCATCTAAATCCTCCAAGGTGCACTTAATAAGTAGTAAAATATTATACCCCTCCCCCTGTGCACATTCCCAGGGGCCCACTGTCAGTGTGACCCCTGATGCACAGACAAGCAGCTGTCACCTTCTAAATTCAGCTGCAAAAAACTTGCAAAATGACAAGCTTCCTTCCAGTTAAATCCCTCATTAACCCTAATTAATTTCTCCTTCCTCTGCTCTCCAAATCTATTTTTCTTTTTTATTGTTGTGACAAACATTGCTTACATTTTCTTTCATTTTTCTTTTTTCCTTGTTACAAAAACATTCAGATATAATATAGAATTATATAGAAATAGAAAAAAAAATAACTTTTATAGCATTTGTAGATAACTTCACGGTATATTGTACAAGAAAGATCATTTTATTGTCGTAAAGTGGAATGCAGTTTGAACTTTTTATCCACAGTAACATTAGTTGTCCTAAAACTACATTTTTAAAAGACAAAAAAAAGCCTTGTTTACCAATGAAAGACAAAAAAATACAATAGGCCAGATTCACGTACATTGGCGCATATTTTGACCGGAGTAGCGCACTTCCTTTACGTTAGACCGGCGCAATGTAGAGGCGCAATTACCGTATCTTCGTAGTATTTGCGCAGAAATTTGCACCGGTGCAACGTAATTTCCGAGGCGTAAGGTGGAGTAATTCAAATTGGGAAGGACGTGGGCGTGGTCCATTTAAATGAGCCGTGACCCCATGCAAATGAAGGGCCGGCCGGATTGCGCATGAGCACATGAAGCAGACCATGGTCAGCACCTCTCTGCGCATGCTCACAACTCGGGAACAGCGCAATCAGTGAAATTGGAACTAGGCCCGGTCAACTTAGTGAGCTACGCAGAGAGCTTAAATAGACAGAGACAAACGCCCTTCCTTTGCAAAAGTACATCCCTTCGTATCCCTTCCTATACAGCAAGGTGCTTTTGTTCTGTTGTGTGTTCGCGTTTGTCGGTTTGTGACTTGTGTTTGATATATTTCTTGACTGTTTAGTATAGTGTTTTTGATAGTGGTTTTCTGAGTGTTGTTTGGTGACTGTTTTTGATACTTTTTTGCTGTCTGATTTTAGATGTCTGATTTTTGCTGTCTGATTTTTGCTGTCTGATTTTTGCTGTCTGATTTTTGGTGACTGATTTTTGGTGATTGTTTTGGTTCCAGTTTGTGAGAACATGAGTGAAAGGAAACGAAAGCTACATTTTTCTTTAAGGGAGAAGGCAATTCTTGCCAGGGCCATTACACAATATGGCCGTTTCCTGCACGGCCCGGAGAGTGCCAACACCACCCCGGCCAGGAAGGCACAGATATTGCAGGAAATTACCGACGAGGTCAACGCGTTGGGGGGGGGGGAGACCCGGACACACCAGGGGATCGCCAAGAAGATTAATGACCTCCGGTGTGTGGTCCGTGGGAAGCTGGGCAAGATTGCCGCCCATGCCAGGGGCACTGGAGGGGGCCCACCATGCCCTGTTAGGCTGACTGAGGAGGAGTGTGCAGTGGCCCATACCTTTAACAGGCAGCAAGTGGAGGGGCTGCCTGCCTTTGAGTCCAGTCAGGAGGCCGTGAGGACAGGTACGTTTTTTTTTTTTTCTATCTGGTGTGTAGCATGTGTGTGGGGGGGGAGGGAATATGTGGCAAGTGTGTGGATCCTCCAACCTGTAAATGTTTTGTGTCATCCACAGATGTGCAGAAGGGTGCTGGGCCATCTGGCCTGACCGCACCATCCCCGGGACAATAGCCTGAGGAAGACCCCCAGACAAGGCCGGAGTCCTCGGAGGAGGTTGAGGAGGAGGAGTTTGAGTTGGAGGAGGAGGGCTTGTCAGGGAATGGCTTGTTTGTTTTGGAGGAGTCTCCCCCTTTGGATGGCAGCAGCCAGGCCTCCATCAGGGGTAGCCCCTCCCACTCCTCCCCCAACAGGGCTTCCCTCCCAAGGGGCTCCCCTTCTCCCCGGCCACAAGCCTCATCTGGAGGATACACTTGGGGACATGGCCTGCAACTCCCTGGCCATGATCAATTGCCTAAATGAACAGCAGGCTACCACAGCAGGGGTTGGTCAGGATGTGCGGGCCCTTGGTCAGGATGTGAGGGCCCTCACCCAGGCTATCCAGGCCAATACGGCAACGCTCAATGATAGGCTGACTCGCCTTGGAGGGCAGGCCGCCAGGTGGGCAGAGACCAGGGGATGCTCCTCCTTCCCCAGATTACCCCCCCCATGATTTGGCCCCGAGGAGCCGGGGCCATGGCCGTGGGCGCCCCAGGTGTGGGTCACGCCAGCGGCGGTATTTTTTTTTTTCCTGATTTTTTTTGCTGGTCATTTTTTTTGGGTGCTGGACAATTTTTTTTTTTTTTTTGGGTTGTGAATAATTTATGATTGTGGGGGTGACATTCCTGCCAGAAAAGGAGTGTCACCCTCATTTGTAGTGGAGAAGGGATCCCCAGGACCAGGGAGAAGTGATCCCCAGGTCCGTGTGAATAGTGTATGAATGTACAGTGACATAATTGGAGCCATGGCGTGGCGTTGCTGCTCACAAGTCCTGCATGGTGGGCTTGTGCCAATCCAATTTGATGAGGATGTGGTGTGTGTGATCTAGGGACCACAGTGGTGTGCATGCATGCATTCTCATTGTGCCATGATTAATGTGTGTGTTTAACGTGCAAAGATGCCTAATGTGAGCTGTCTCCTGGCTGCTCTTCCCTCAGAAGACGGGGTAGCCTCGGTTAGGGGGGGATTGTCTGGTTCGGGGGTCATCACGTATGTCAATCTCCAGGCCCTTTCTCACTGCGAAGTTGTGCAGCATGCAACATGCACCGATGATCTGACATACAAAGTTGGGGGAATACAACAGGGTACCCCCAGACTTATCCAGGCATCGGAAACGTGACTTCAGGAGGCCAAAGGTGCGCTCCACGACTGCACAGGTTTTGGCGTGTGCTTCATTGTATCTTTCCTCTCCTGGGGTTTGGGGGTTCTAGATAGGAGTCATGAGATGGGGTCCCAGTGCATATGCAGAGTCACCTGGAAGGGAAAAGACAGGAGAATGTTAGTAGTGCATGTGCCCCTTGTGATGTGCGCATCATGGGGGGGGGGGGGAAGTCATGCCTGCCACCCATGTCACTCACCAACCAGCCAGCTGTCCCCATACACGTTCTGTTCAAATTCCATTGGGATGGGGCTCTGATTGTATATGTACTGTAGCTGTCATGGCTGGATCCGGGGTGTTTGGCACGGACGTGCCATATGAGGCATTTGACATTGACTATCACATGTACGTTGATGGAATGCCAATGCTTCCGATTGCGGTATATGTGCTCTGTCTCACGGGGGGGGGGGGGGGCTGGAGTGCCACATGTGTGCAATCAATGGCCCCTACTGTGCGTGGGAATCTGTCAATTCTGTAGAAATCTGTCATTGCCTTCTGCCGCAGGTGCTCCTGGGTGGGTTTGATGATTTGGTTGGCCATGCGTCTGAGAATTGCAGGGATAACCTGGTGCACACATCTGCTCATGGAGGATTGTGACATCCCAGCCACCACTCCACTTGTTCTTTGAAAAGAGCCACTGGCAAGGAAATGGAGTGTTGCCAGGACCTTGACCAGTGGCTGCACTGCATGTGAGCGGTGTGTTAGGCTGGTAATGTCCTCCTGCAGGGTTGTGGTTAATTCCATGATGGGAGCAGGGGTGAATCTGAAGAGGCGAGAAACCTAAGAATCACTCAAGCCAGAGATGTCTATGCGTGTGCGGTATATCCTCTCCCGTGCCCTCCTCCGTGCCCTCCTCCATGACCTCCTCCTTCTGCGCTCATCTAAAGTCAGTAGTAAAGCTATGAGCAAGGATGCCCCTGGCATGTTGGCATACAGATTGTTGTCCTGCAAGTGTGGCTGCTCAGCTCGTCCCTAAGGCCTCGTACACACGAAGGGATATGTCCGCTGAAAACGGTCCGATGGACCGTTTCAGCAGACATCTCCGCTCGTGTGTATGGGCTAGCGGACAGATTTCTCCACCCGACAGATTTCAAAGCATGCTTTGAAATCTATCCGGTGGGAATCTGTCCGCCCGACATGTCTGCTGGTTAGTACACTTACCAGCAGACATGTCGTCCCCCACCGCCGCCGCGCCGCCGCCGTCACGTCACCGCGCCGTCCGGTGGCGGGGAATTTGATCCGATGGTGTGTACACGCCATCGGATCAAACTCCCGATCGGACATATCCGATGGAAATGGTCCGCGGACCGTTTTCATCGGATATGTCCGATAGTGTGTACGAGGCCTAACAGTGTTGCTTTAGCTGACATGTAGACGGATTGTCTAATTTTAAGCAAGCTTTTATATCGCCTAATTTTAGTCAGGACGTGCAGCTGATGCGCACAGCGCGTAGCCTGCGCTGCACAAACTTACTTTTGTGGATCGCCGTAACTCCCTCATTTGCATATTTGCCTAGCAAATCAATGGTGTGTCTAGCGCATTTTTTGCGACATTCGTAAAAAACTAGATTTCTGGCGCATATCGTTTTGTAGATACGGCGCATAGATACGAAGGCGCATATTTCCAGTTGCGCTGGCGCAGCTCCTGATACTCCAGCGTAAGTTCTTTGTGAATCTGGCCCAGTATGTGCATCACTTAAAGGGGTTGTAAAGGTACAATTTTTTTTTCTTCCTAAATAGCTTCCTTTACCTCAGTGCAGTCCTCCTTCACTTACCTTATCCTTCGATTTTGCTTTTAAATGTCCTTATTCCTTCTGAGAAATCCTCACTTCATGTTCTTCTGTCTTTAACTCCACACAGTAATGCAAGACTTTCTCCCTGGTGTGGAGTGACGTGCTCGCCCCCTCCCTTGGACTACAGGAGACTCTTCTGTAGTCCAAGGGAAGGAGTGAGCACGACTCTCCACACCAGGGAGAAAGCCTTGCATTACTGTGTGGAGTTACAGACAGAAGAACAGGAAGTGAGGATTTCTCAGAATAAATAATGACATTTAAAAGCAAAATGGAAGGATGAGGTAAGTGAAGGAAGACTGCACTAAGGTAAAGGAAGCTATTTAGGGAAAAAAAATTGTACCGTTACAACCCCTTTAAACATCATAGGTAATGATGATGTTACTGTCAACACTAAACAACTGAAATTAGTTAATTGCTCTGGGGTAAGCAGCTGAGGGAGCTGAAGTGGTTAATTTGCAGAGAATGGTACAGGAGTACTAGTTTGAGATTCTGGCAGTGAAGCAGACTCAGAATCCCTAGTAGAACTGTAGTTATATAAGAATCCCATGAATCCACTTACAGGGAGTGCAGAATTATTAGGCAAGTTGTATTTTTGAGGATTAATTTTATTATTGAACAACAACCATGTTCTCAATGAACCCAAAAAACTCATTAATATCAAAGCTGAATATTTTTGGAAGTAGTTTTTAGTTTGTTTTTAGTTTTAGCTATTTTAGGGGGATATCTGTGTGTGCAGGTGACTATTACTGTGCATAATTATTAGGCAACTTAACAAAAAACAAATATATACCCATTTCAATTATTTATTTTTACCAGTGAAACCAATATAACATCTCAACATTCACAAATATACATTTCTGACATTCAAAAACAAAACAAAAACAAATCAGTGACCAATATAGCCACCTTTGTTTGCAAGGACACTCAAAAGCCTGCCATCTATGGATTCTGTCAGTGTTTTGATCTGTTCACCATCAACATTGCGTGCAGCAGCAACCACAGCCTCCCAGACACTGTTTAGAGAGGTGTACTGTTTTCCCTCCTTGTAAATCTCACATTTGATGATGGACCACAGGTTCTCAATGGGGTTCAGATCAGGTGAACAAGGAGGCCAGGTCATTAGTTTTTCTTCTTTTATACCCTTTCTTGCCAGCTACGCTGTGGAGTACTTGGACGCGTGTGATGGAGCATTGTCCTGCATGAAAATCATGTTTTTCTTGAAGGATGCAGACTTCTTCCTGTACCACTGCTTGAAGAAGGTGTCTTACAGAAACTGGCAGTAGGACTGGGAGTTGAGCTTGACTCCATCCTCAACCCGAAAAGGCTCCACAAGCTTATCTTTGATGATACCAGCCCAAACCAGTACTCCACCTCCACCTTGCTGGCGTCTGAGTCGGACTGGAGCTCTCTGCCCTTTACCAATCCAGCCACGGGCCCATCCATCTGGCCCATCAAGACTCACTCTCATTTCATCAGTCCATAACACCTTAGAAAAATCAGTCTTGAGATATTTCTTGGCCCATTCTTGACGTTTCAGCTTGTGTGTCTTGTTCAGTGGTGGTCGTCTTTCAGCCTTTCTTACCTTGGCCATGTCTCTGAGTATTGCACACCTTGTGCTTTTGGGCACTCCAGTGATGTTGCAGCTCTGAAATATGGCCAAACTGGTAGCAAGTGGCATCTTGGCAGCTGCACGCTTGACTTTTCTCAGTTCATGGGCAGTTATTTTGCGCCTTGGTTTTTCCACCCGCTTCTTGCGACCCTGTTGACTATTTTGAATGAAGCGCTTGATTGTTCGATGATCACGCTTCAGAAGCTTTGCAATTTTAAGAGTGCTGCATCCCTCTGCAAGATATCTCACTATTTTTGACTTTTCTGAGCCTGTCAAGTCCTTCTTTTGACCCATTTTGCCAAAGGAAAGGAAGTTGCCCAATAATTATGCACACCTGATATAGGGTGTTGATGTCATTAGACCACACCCCTTCTCATTACAGAAATACACATCACCTAATATGCTTAATTGGTAGTAGGCTTTCGAGCCTATACAGCTTGGAGTAAGACAACATGCATAAAGAGGATGATGTGGTCAAAATACTAATTTGCCTAATAATTCTGCACTCCCTGTATACTGTAACTGAATGATCAGTAGCAAGATAAAGGCCAAATTAAAAATCACATTGCCTCCAGTTAAGGAAGTCTTTAAGCCTTATTACATTTTTAAATATTAGGAAACTTCCTGTGATCCTTCCATTTCCAAGATTTTGTGCAAAAAGGGCAGAATTACTGCCAGTTCTATTATGCACTGCTACTATACAGAGTCCTTTCTGTTGCATGTAGGCATTCAATCATTGGGTTATCTCTTTACTGGGGCCAAATTCTAAAAGTGGAAGTGTCTTATGACCCGGGAATTTAGTACAGGTGAACGAACTTCAAATGATTGCAAGATCTGAAAATAGTGTGGTTAGTCAGTCACAAAAGTGAATAGAATTTTAGGGTGTATTACTAGAGGAGTCACCAGCAGGATGAAGGAATTCCTGATTCCATTATATGGATCTTAAGTTAGGCCCCTTTCACACTGAGGCGTATTTTAGGCCTTTTAGCGCTAAAAAATACTGCATAAATAACACCTGAAATACTCCTGCCCCAGCATTCTCAATGTGAAAGCTCAAGGGCTTTCACACTGAGGCGATTCGCTGGCGGGAGGAAAAAAAACTCCTGCAAGAAGCATCTTTGAAACGGTGAGAGGAGCGGTGTGTATTCCGCAATTCCAACAGTATAGCGCCACTAAAAATATATACCGCCACCGCACATCCTGTCCCAGCGTGAAAGGGGCCTTAAAGTTGTTGTGAAACCCCCCCCCAAAAAAACCTGCAAGACAAAGGTATAATGAGCTCATTATGAAATACCCACCCTAGATCGAAGCCCCTGCAGCGGTCCCGGCACACTGCTTTGCCCAGCAACATGACGTCACTCCAGGAGCTGCTGGTAAAGGCACGTCAGCTGAAGCAACGGCCTGAACGAGCCGTTGCTTCAGTACGCATGTGCCGATGACGTCGGCACATGCTGATACAGGGGATAACTCCTAAACCGTGCACTTTATCAACCACTTGCTCCAGAAGGCCCATGTAACCTACCTGTCACTTTAGGTTTTAAACACCAAAGCAACCCATTAATCTTGATCTACCCTTTCAAGGAGTGTGGAGAATAGGGCGCTCTAAATAACAAGGAGACTTTGACAAACAGCACATGACTGGCTCTTGAAATGTGATTAATGCGCCACAGCAGCACTTCAGAAGAGGGAAGGAAGCGCACCCTATAGGAAAATCGAAACAAAGAAGAAGGCACTTCTAAGTGCAGTAATAAAACTCTTTAGGCTTCATTTCCATGGACGTTTTTACAGCCACTTTTCTGAGCGTTTTTTGCAGCTTAAAATGTTAAAATGTTAGTCTATGGCCTCATGCCCACCATGACGTTTTTGAGCTGTAGATGGCTGAGCCGTTTTTAAGCTGCAAAAAAAAAAAAAAACAGGACAAGTGCGTTCTGAAGCTCCGGCGTTAGAGCTGTAAAAACGCCAAACGTTAAAAAACGCTCAAAAACGCGCAAAAACGCTAAAAAGCTCTACCGCAGCGTTTTTTGAGCTCCAGCTCAAAAAAAAAAAACATGGACAGGCGTTTTTAAGCTGTAAAAAAGACTAAAAAAAGTGGCTGTAAAAACGTCCATGGAAATGAAGCCTAAATGACAAGGAAGGGTAAAAAACACTTACAAGATGGTAGTTAAAAACAGGCATATCAATGAATCCATAACGACCAGCAGGATGCCTCTTGGGAGTAAAAATAGTTGCAGGTGGAAGTTCTAGCCGACCAGCGGTGAGTAACACTGTATAGATGGAGAGCCGCACTGTCAGGACCAGCATGGAATCCAGGCAACCGGAAGTGACGTCAAAGTGTGCAGCACATGTTTCCCAGTCGCTCCTTCCTCAAACCAATTAAAACCGTTTGTTTGAAAAAGGAGCGACTGGGCATGCTCCGAAACATGGGAATCCCTTCAGGATGGAGTAAGGTGTCAGTAAATATGTAAAACATATTAGGAGAGACTTTAGGAGCTTAATATGGCCCACTTGGTCTACTTTCTACCATTACTCTTCTATGTTTCTATGGTTGCTATAGGGGAGATCTCCTCAGACATAGCCACACTACAAAAAGAGGAGACCGGGGTTAGATTTCTATCACTACAGCACTGTAGGCACACAACCCTTGACACCTTTGACAGTGCCCTGGGGTTTAGCCAGGGTGCTCCTTATCAAATTCCTTGTCTGGAGTAGCTATTGCAGTTAATTGATAGAGATCTATTGATTTCTCCCAGAGTTTGGCCTTGATGCACTTTTCTCTTCTACCACTAGGTGGCCGGGAACTTGCTAGTACTAGATATGAGAAGGGCAACCCAAGGTCAGGTTATGATTATATGGAGTATCTCAGCTAATGGGCAGGGGTTTTCTTCAATCCATTGGCCTGCTGGGAGAACCTATATATTCGGGTGAGGTCAGGTGATCTATGTTCTGTGCCACACGGACTGCCGTCTGGGTGGATGTGTTTTGTCTGCCCTGGGCTGCTAGGCCGGAGATTGGGCCTATCCTGGGGCATCTGGCTGCTAGGCTGTGTGAGGGCCTATACAGAAGTAAGAGGGCAGCGCAGGGTTGGGACTGTGAAGAATGTGGATAAGGGGAAGACATTTTTGACACGTGCCATGTGCTATGTCAATAGTCTCTCCTTCCAGGCGTTTCGTTCCCAATACTCAAGACTCACGCTTCCTTCAAAAGTACGAAGTTTATTCTTCAAGATAGACAAACAAAAAGTCAATGCTTACATAATGACAGCTGGTAACACATAGCAAGATGGTAATTCAGAAGGTTTCAGAAGGAGGAATGATATGATGGTACATCATCTTTCTGCTGGGAGGGGTCTCTTCTAGCAGGGTCGGGTGACCCCAGAGTTCCTACCTAGCTACTCAAACTACATGGATTCTTATACTGTTCTTAAAGCCAAGCTAAGCATAATTTACTTTTAGAATAGCTCCAAGAAAGGTGGCGAGGCTACTGTCACAAACGTAACACCCACTTGTGTATATTAAGTAACTTAACTCCACCCATTGCCTTGATGTAGAACTCCAAAAATACATGTAACCTACAACTAGGGGTGCAACGGATCACTGTTGATCCGTGATCCGAACGGGTCACCCCCTTCGGATCGGCACACTATTCGATCCGTGGACTGCCACCGTGGCCATAGCATTAGAAAAGGCAGCGGCTTCGGCCTAGCTCCAGAGCCACGGCCATCTTGGTACACCCGGCAGCGGCCCATCCTCTCTGTTTATACCAACAGAGGAGGAGGAGCCCGCGCTCGAGGGACACACACACCGCTATCTGAGATCTGCACGGGGGTCACTGACTGCCTGTTTTACGGGGGGGGTCACTGTCTGCCTGTACTACGGGGGTCACTGTCTGCCTGTACTACTGGGGGGGTCACTGTCTGCCTGTACTACGGGGGGTCACTGTCTGCCTGTACTACGGGGGGGTCACTGTCTGCCTGTACTACTGGGGGGGGTCACTGTCTGCCTGTACTACTGGGGGGGTCACTGTCTGCCTGTACTACTGGGGGGTTACTGTCTGCCTGTACTACTGGGGGGGGTCACTGTCTGCCTGTACTACGGGGGGGGGGGGGGTCACTGTCTGCCTGTACTACTGGGGAGGGGTCACTGTCTGCCTGTACTACTGGGCGGGGGGTCACTGTCTGCCTGTACTATTGGGGGGTCACTGTCTGCCTGTACTACTGGGGGGGTCACTGTCTGCCTGTACTGCTGAGGGGGGGTCACTGTCTTTACTACTGGGGGGTGCACTGAGGGGGGGTACTAATGGGGTGTCTGTACTGAGGGGGTCGACACCATTTTTTTTTTTGCAACAGGTGACCCCAACCCTAGTGACGGCACTGCAGTGGGGGAGGGAGATGTGGATATTACAGTGGGGGAGGGAAATGTGGATATTATAGTGGGGGATATTTTTTTTATTTTTTTTGCTGATCCGAAAAATGATCCGATCTGTGACTGCTGATCCGAGGAACGATCCGAACCATGAGTTTTTTGATCCGTTGCACCCCTACCTACATCAGATGACCTCTTTCCTCATCAACCTTCAAAATGAACATGTTTCAATAGAGATGTCAGAAACCGTTATCACTTAAAATAGTAATAAATTCGAAATCTAACAATTCCCCCTCAATGCACTATAATTAGCCTACAAAATAAGTGCATTCATCTTAAATAATAAATGTTTCTGATGCTCTTATTTTAATACAATTTAACATTTCAGATATTGTACATAAACTTTTTCCAAAACTCTGAGATATTCCTGTGAAATATTTAACCATTTCATTCCATCAAGAAACTATAAATTATTATTATTATTATTATTATTATTATTAATTAATTTTTATTAATTTTCCATCTACATTATGTAATAGTAAACATTTTCTTCCTTTACCTCCATAAATGTTATTTCTTATAACTTTACTTTTATCATATAACTATTTTAACATAAAGAAGAAATAAATATATTCGATGTATCAAATTATATTACTCTATAACATGGGTCCTCAAACTACGGCCCTCCAGCTGTTCAGGAACTACAATTCCCATCATGCCCTAGTCATGTCTGTGAATGTCAGAGTTTTACAATGCCTCATGGGACTTGTAGTTCCGACACAGCTGGAGGGCCGTAGTTTGAGGATCCCTGCTCTATAATATAAATTATTAATTAATAAATACAATTTCTTGCATTTCTTTTGAAATTTCAATAACCAAATAATTTCTATAGTATACGTTTTTTATACATTATCCTTGACACTAAACAATTATAAACATAATCTTGTCTGTGGATACATAAAAACATAAAACTTTCCCATTATTTGATTGTCATATTTTTATATATTCTATCTTTCTTTCTAATTATTTCTCTAATCTATTTATCTATTTATTTATCGATCTATCCATTTAATTTGTTTACCTATCCATGACCAGCAAGCAACACTTTATTTTATTTTTTTCAATGTTTCATATTATTTAATTCAACAATAACTCTGTTTAGACACATTAAAATACTTTTCTTCCACACAAGCCTGTATGTACTCTAACTATATTAATACTTCAAAAGTACACTTTATTGTACATTCTTGTAATAACAAACTAACCATCCAACTTTCCCAAGTTATGCGTTCTATAAAAATGAATAAAAAATAATTATTCTATGTGTATCAATGTGTTCCTATAAAAGATTTAGAAACCAAAATATAACAACTATTATGTAAACTAAGCTAGTATCATTACTATCAGTTATTATTGTGATATCAATATTTCAATGATCTACTACTAACTAACAAAGATTTGTGTAGGAGAAATTATCAAATTTCACTGTCAACATAGTCAACAATTTTTCCATATTTCCAAATATTCCAATATTACAATTACAGCCCAACTCCCCCTCACATAATGATCGACCGATCAATATGTCGCTTTTGATGTAAGTCCATATGAATAAATCATTGAAGTTCATCCAAAAATGATAATCCTTGATAACATAGTCAAAAAATAGTAGTAACAAATAGAAGTTTAGTTGTGCTTGTTCCATGGTCATGGAAGAATCCAAAAAATAAAATAACCTTCCCAATCGAAACTCCAATTGATATTTCAGTTGGCATTTCTATTGGCATCCCTGGTACCTTCAGATCTATAATTCTTAACCATAACTTTAGCTACTGGAATAAATTATGAAACATACTCATAAGAAGTTGAATTCTTTGAAATCTTATTCAAAACATAATTTCTATTTAAATTTAGCAAAGGCCTTTGTGAACAAACTTCTGAAATTCCTATACCTGTACTTTGTCCTATACAACAGATTGCAAATAACTATGTATGCTAATCTCAAAAGACATAGAAGAACAGACATTCTTCATCCTGTCATTATCTCATTAACTCAAAAAAATGAACAAACCCTATGTTTAGAAAAGTTTTTAAACGAAAAAATATAACAGGTAAATAAGTCACCTAGTATTTACCTTTTCTTGAATCATATTACCCTCTTTAGACTTAAAAATACTATTGATTCGTTCTATTATATCTCGGTACTAAAGATGATAATAAAAATAAAAACTTTATCAAATAACTAAAATTGCATACATGTCCTTCATCACCTGTCCTATAAAAATGAAAAAAAAAAAAAAAAAATCATTATCTGATTCCATGGTTTGAAATCCAACCCCAATGGAATATGACAAATTTCACAACTTAGCTTTCATTAAAAATATATAAATTTTTCTAGAATTATCTCAATTAATTTATCAAAAAATTAACTAAAGGAAAAAACATCCTTGTATCCTTCCGTTAGGAGGTGAAAATCGAATATAATCAATCTTCATAGATTGCCAAATCTCTCAATACTTTGTAGTATCAGGTTACTCTTTCCCTTTTGAATTTCTCTATAAACAAATAAAACAATATTCAGAAGTTTGATGACAAAGTGCTCTAATAATGAGTAGTTCAAAATTTCTTTCATTAGCTTAAACAAAAAATCAATTAATTAATTTGTCAGTCAATCAGTCAGATACCTGGATATGCGAAAATAAATATTTTCATTAGAAAATAACTTTATCCATTATTTTTGGAATCAATTATTTTTACAATTAATTTTATCCCCATTGTCAGTCTGTACTCATTCTAACTAAGACACAATTTTCATTGTCCCCCTCTTATCCTGTGACTAAATAAAATTTTGTAAAAGTAATAATCTTACCAGATTATTGTATTTTTATTTTTTATTTCTGAAAGACACTTGATCATGTTGAAGTACATTATTTTTCTGAACCAATCATACAGTATGATTGACTGAACCACATGTGATCTGTCACTTTATGACTGCTAAACATACACATGGCAGTCTTAAGGTCATCTTTCAGTGTAGACAAATATACAGAAAGTTCCATTGTGCCAATATATGGATCCATTTATAAAAACACAAAATTCCTTCCCAATAAATGTGCACTAAAAGTTGATAAAGTAACTTTTGCATGATTAACCTACACCTTTCAACTGTGGCTTTATCACACTGCATCATTTTAACCTCATCATTTTATATCCCAGTTCAACCACCTTTCTTTTTAACACCCAGTTGTCACTAGACAAAGCTTAGCCAAAGCCGCGTATACTGACACCTCATGTGTCAATCAGTCCAAACTGATGAAAACGGACTGAAGTTCAGTTTCATCGGTTCACAGACTGATGGTCTGATGGTCTGATGTGCGTACACACCATCAGTTCAAAAACCGATCGTGTCAGAACGCAGTGGCGTAAAACACAACGACGTGCAGAAAAAAATGAAGTTCAATGCTTCCAAGCATGCGTCGACTTGATTCTGAGAATGCGCGGGTTTTGAACCGATGCTTTTGCGTACTAACCATCGGTTTTGACCGATCGGTAGGCGTCCATCGGTCCGATTCTAAAGCAAGTTCTAAATTTTTGGACTGAGGGACAACAGACTGATCAGGCGTACACACGGTCGGTTTGGACCGATGAAAATGAACTTCAGCACGTTTTCATCGGTTTGGACTGATCGTGTGTACGCGGCCTTAGAGTAAAACAAGATATTTTGAAAACAAATGGTGCAAAACCCACATGTTTTTTCAAAACAATTACTTTAGTTAGTAATACCGTTTTAAATATATTTTCCTCATCCATGAAAGTTTATTTCAGATTTCTGAAAGATTTAACAGCAACATGTGTTCTGATCCAAAGAAGTGAAAAACTGTCATGGCATGACTGACCAGGCTGTGTAACTTCTGCTTTTCTCTGTTAATAGTACATTCTTTTACATGTCGCACTCCAAAAGAATGATCTGTTACTGTCAATCTTAGTTACCCTGCTTTGTATCCCTTTCATTGTACAATTCGTTAACAATCAAATTTATCGTTTTTATAATTTTGAACCTTTTTTACATTTTTTTTTAAACATATTTAGTTTGTACATCAGCTAAAAATCATGTACATTACGTTATAATATGACGTTTCTTGATTATAGTAATGACAAAAAATTGTTTAGAGGACAATCTAAGGAAACTCACAGATTGGTTCGTGCCCACTGCGATTGGCCTTTTTCTCGAGAAAATTCCTCCAACCAAAGTCCTTACTTTTATCAGAAATACTTGATTACAAAAACTTTTAACAATAGTTTTTTCCATTATCTGAATTTTATACAGTTCTTTGCACAATCTTAATCAATAGTTTTCCCTTAAAACTCTGTTCCCATGTTTGTGCTTTGAATGACCACATGTAATAACACATCTTCTGTTGTTTAGGGCTAAAATATTTATAAACATTTACATTCAGCATTAAACTTGGTTTCCTTATTAAATAACTCCTTTACACTCTGGCATTAATTAATTAATTAATTACCCTACTACTGCTATACAGTATGCCTGTATTGCATATATATATAGAATATATCAATTCCCGATAGTACAGGGATATACAGTGCAGAAAATAAGTATTTGAACACCCTGCTATTTTGCAAGTTCTCCCACTTGGAAATCATGGAGGGGTCTGAAATTGTCATCGTAGGTGCATGTCCACTGTGAGAGACATAATCAAAAAAAAAATTCCAGAAATCACAATGTAAGATTTTTTTAACTATTTATTTGTATGATACAGCTGCAAAGAAGTATTTGAACACCTGAGAAAATCAATGTTAATATTTGGTACAGTAGCCTTTGTTTGCAATTACAGAGGTCAAACGTTTCTTGTAGTTTTTCACCAGGTTTGCACACACTGGAGGAGGGATTTTTTCCCACTCCTCCACACAGATCTTCTCTAGATCAGTCAGGTTTCTGGGCTGTCGCTGAGAAACACAGAGTTTGAGCTCCCTCCAAAGATTCTCTATTGGGTTTAGGTCTGGAGACTGGCTAGGCCACGCCAGAACCTTGATATGCTTCTTACAGAGCCACTCCTTGGTTATCCTGGCTGTGTGCTTCGGGTCATTGTCATGTTGGAAGACCCAGCCTCGACCCATCTTCAAAGCTCTAACTGAGGGAAGGAGGTTGTTGCCCAAAATCTCGCAATACATGGCCCCGGTCATCCTCTCCTTAATACAGTGCAGTCGCCCTGTCCCATGTGCAGAAAAACACCCCCAAAGCATGATGCTACCTCCCCCATGCTTCACAGTAGGGATGGTGTTCTTGGGATGGTACTCATCATTCTTCTTCCTCCAAACACGGTTAGTGGAATTATGACCAAAAAGTTCTATTTTGGTCTTAACTGACCACATGACTTTCTCCCATGACTCCTCTGGATCATCCAAATGGTCATTGGCAAACTTAAGACGGGCCTTGACATGTGCTGGTTTAAGCAGGGGAACCTTCTGTGCCATGCATGATTTCAAACCATGACGTCTTAGTGTATTACCAACAGTAACCTTGGAAACGGTGGTCCCAGCTCTTTTCAGGTCATTGACCAGCTCCTCCCGTGTAGTCCTGGGCTGATGTCTCACCTTTCTTAGGATCATTGAGACCCCACGAGGTGAGATTTTGCATGGCGCCCCAGTCCGAGGGAGATTGACAGTCATGTTTAGCTTCTTCCATTTTCTAATGATTGCTCCAACAGTGGACCTTTTTTCACCAAGCTGCTTGGCAATTTCCCCGTAGCCCTTTCCAGCCTTGTGGAGGTGTACAATTTTGTCTCTAGTGGACAGCTCTTTGGTCTTGGCCATGTTAGTAGTTGGATTCTTACTGATTGTATGGGGTGGACAGGTGTCTTTATGCAGCTAATGACCTCAAACAGGTGCATCTAATTTAGGATAATAAATGGAGTGGAGGTGGACATTTTAAAGGCAGACTAACAGGTCTTTGAGGGTCAGAATTCTAGCCGATAGACAGGTGTTCAAATACTTCTTTGCAGCTGTATCATACAAATAAATAGTTAAAAAATCATAAATTGTGATTTCTGGAATTTTTTTTTGGATTATGTCTCTCACAGTGGACATGCACCTATGATGACAATTTCAGACCCCTCCATGATTTCCAAGTGGGAGAACTTGCAAAATAGCAGGGTGTTCAAATACTTATTTTCTGCACTGTACTTCTGAACTTTGAGATCTTACCCAATCCCATGTTATAAACAAACCTATTTACCCCTTGTTTAGGAAGATTTTCCTGTATACACTTAAAAAAAACAAGAGATGAACAATGTCCTTTAACTTTGTTGTTAGTTTCTTTCGTTCCTTAACTTTATCTGTGTTCGTTGCTTTATCTTCGTTAGTTGCTATTTCTTGGAAGAATAATGTCCTTATCTTTTTCTTTGAAGAATAGTTTTCTTGTAGCTTGCCTTGTTCCTTGGCTTGTGTTAATGTAATGTTTAGGTAGGCTTTAAATAGGCCTCAAGTAAACAAAATGTAAAGATGCGTGCGTAAAAATGTGTTTCTCCTTTTTGTGTATGCGAAAGGAATGTATAATATATAGTGTATTCTTAACCGTCCAAAACATTAAAATCCGACTTTCATATTAACTCACCCAAAGAGTACATCTGCCTGGTGCATCCATGGTGGCCTTTATAAATAACGTGAAGCCTTAGATCCTATTTCAACACTCCTAGGAGCTTCTTGGTAGAATCTTCATGTACGTAAACGTTTACGCTTTTCATCACAACCAGAAAGTCTTCGCTGGATTTTCCACGATTTCCACGATATCTTGAAGCATGAAGTCCAGATGGCTGGTCAGTCAACCTCGTAAGCCTTGTAAAAAAAATTTCTTCTGCTTGCTCGTTTCACAAGCGATCTACAGGTGAGAAAACAGACAGCGTAAAAACTCACCCTTTTTCCCAAGACTTGATAAATCATGAAAGTTTTCATCTCGTCTCCTCATCTCCCCCTTTTGTCAAGAACTTAGGGGAAAAAAATGACCAATGTAGCTGGCTAGACAATGGAGAATGTGGAAGAGGAGGAGACATTCCAGGCGTTTCATTCCCACTATTCAAGACTCAGGCTTCCTTCAAAAGTAGACAAGCAAAGTAAAAAAGATAGACAAGCAAAAAGTCAATGCTTACATAATGACAGCTGGTAACACATGGCAAGATGGTAATTCTGAAGGTTTCAGAAGGAGGAATGTCACAAACGTAACACCCACTTGTGTATATTAAGTAACTTAAATCCACCCATTGCCTTGGCGTAGAACTCCAAAAATACATGTAACCTACAACAGATGACATTTCTCTTTCCTCATCAACCTTCAAAATGAACATGTTTCAATAGAGATGTCCTTTATCACTTAAAATAGTAATAAATTCAAAATCTTGCAGTCCAACCAAAAGTGACAATTCTGCCAGCCGGAGAACTTGTCAGTGGTCGGAGATAGAGGGGAAGCTGTTGCCTCGAATGGGACCAACCACCTTTACCAGGAACCACAGTGAGTAACTGAAGCAACTACCGAACCATATTCTCACCGAAAATACACGGTGGAGAATCGGGAAACTTCAGGTGGTGATCAAGTCAGGGACCCGACCAGCGGAGGTGACGCTTGCAGAGCAACTTTGTATGTCAGGGACCGAGCCGGTTAGCAGGGGTGAAGCTTGAAAGGTATCTGAAGTGCCAAGCTAGGGACTCAGCAGGGAAGCGTGGGTTACTCTTGAGGGAGATTCCACTGCAAAAGCCTTGAAGAGCTCATGGGATTCAGAGTCAGTGAATCAGAGAGTCCAGTGAGAGACCAGGAGCTCAAGGGGCTGAAGAGCTACAAGTGGACATTGTAGTGAAGCTAAGAGAACTGTTGAACTTTGTGTTAGGAACTGTTAGATACTGTTGCCATAGGAAACAGAAAACCTGCATGTGCAGAAGTGACACCTTGCTGGGTCCTTTGCCTGCACGGCTGTCTTCCTATTGAAGTCTCAAAGTCTGTCTATTGAAATTGCAACTACTTTGGAGTCGGTTCACACTGGGGCGACTTGGATCTGACTTGAGGTCGCCTCAAGTCGTCCCAAGTCCCGTTGTAGAGAAAAACAATGCAAGTGAATGGGAGCGGTGTTAATACACACTACTCAAGTCGCTCCGACTTTTGAAAAGGTTCCTGTACGACTTCAATCCGACTTCTAGGCGACTTGTACCCATTGATTTCAATGGAAGTAGCTAGGATTGTCCAGATACCGATACTAGTATCGGTATCGGGACCGATACCGAGTATTTGCGGGAGAACTTGTACTCGAGCAAATGCTCCCGATACCTAAATAGAATACTTTTTTTGTATTTATCAACATGTTCTGTGAAAATTCTTTGAGTTTTTTTACTACTGCATGACAAGAAAATAAAACATTTTTATTCATTTTTACTCATTTTTGTCTTGAGTTAGAGTTCTTCATAATTCTAAAGAAAATATCCTTAGTCTGTATTGTGGTTTGAAAACTGTCACATGACATTTAAAAAAAGTATCGGTATTCGGTATCGGCAAGTACATGAAAAAAAGTATCGGTACTTGTACTCGGTCCTAAAAAAGTGGTATCAGGACAACCCTAGAAGTCGCCTCCAAGTCTGATCACTGTCTTAACTGAAGAGACTTTCCAGCAAGATAACATACATTTCTCAGGCAAACCCCTCCCTCCCCCTCCCTCTCCCAGAGCTGATTGTTTTTTTATTGGCCACTGGAATGTCTCCTGTCCTGGAGACGACTTCAAGTCGTTTTGTAAATCGCCCCAGATCGCCACATGGTTCATGCTCAAGTCATGTCGGAGTCGCCTCTGAAAGTCGCGCTGAAAGTCGCGTCGCCCCAGTGTGAACTGACTCTAAAGGGGTTGTAAAGCTTTGCACTTTTTCACCTTAATGCGTCCTATGCCCAAGTACGCCCAAGTACTTTCACCATCTTTACACCCACTATGCCTCACAACCCACTACATATTGATGAATGTCAGTGGTCTGTGGCCTCAAAGGTTCTCATTAGACTGGAAGAGGTAAGAGATTCTGCTACACTTAATTGTTTGGCACAGTTAAAGTAGCTTTAAAAACAAAGCAGATATAAAGATTCCTCAAAAATCATAACTTTTGGGTGTACACATGACACCAATCATTCAGTATCTGGAAGGTCAGCAGGTATATTATCAGCAGACAACCTACAACATTGGGACACAAGCAAAGACATATTGTGAGCAACCATTATTCTGCAATGTCAAAATCTATTTTCACATATTTTTCATACTAAAAGATTCACCATTCTGTTTAACATCGCCAGTCTCTGTTTCATCTTGTATTATTTCTAGTTTCTTACATTTGATTCATATTCTAATCTTGAGGCTTGTCGGTTCAAGGGCAGGACAGAAATTTAACAAGCAGAAACCTCCCATTCTCTGGGAGCTGTACTATATTTAAATTTTGCTTTCTTTGTACATAGTTTCCTTCATACCTTAGCTATCCACCCACTAATATTTTATATCTGTTTATACCTACAGTCTACTCCTCTCTTGTTTTCAGGAGCTCATTGGAGGCAAGTGCAGGGGTAGCAACTCCCAGAAGCAGAGACAACTGAGGCAAATTGTAGTAATGTAACTAGAAATACATTATTATTGATGTATTCGTGTGTAATAGCCCAGAAAATGTTTATTTTATGCTTTACTTTTAGGGCTGGTTCACACCACCATGCAGTCCAGTGCGTTTTTCTCCACTAAAAATTCATGGAGAGTAGGATACATGGATTCCAATGGCAAAGTTCACACCATTGCAGTGTGTTCCAGTACAGGCACTAGACATGCGCAGACTAACTTTTTTTTCCCATTTTGACTTGTTATTTACATCAATTTGTTTAGTTAAATTACTTTAATCCGTTTAATTTGTTTTCGCAATTTGTTTTGTTTATTTGTATTTAAATCTATTTGAAAAAAAAAAATGCATCAATTTCGAATCGTTTTCGAATTCCAAGCTTTCCAATTTCCAAAGAGAATAAAATAGAATAGAAAATAAAGGAATAGAATAGAAAAAAATAGAAAAGAATATAACAGAAAATAAAAGAATATAATAGCATAAAACAGAACAAAATAGGATAGAAAATAATAGAACAGAATAGAAGATTATAACTATTTTCTGAAATTCAAATCGAAGAAGAATAGAATTAAAAAAACAATAGAATAGAATACGAAATAATATAACCATTTTCCAAGGTTCAAATAGAATTAATTTTAATTTAAATAGAATACAAAATAATAGAATACAAAATAACACAATAGTAGTATAGAAAAACAACAGAATATAATAGAATAGAATGAATATAACCATCTTCCTATTTTAATCTATTCTTTTCTATTCAAATTTAAATCAATTCTATTTGAATTTTGGGAAATGGTTATATTCTTTCTATTCTACTCTTTTAATTATATTATTTTTCTTTTTTTTATATTATTCTATTCTATTATTTTCTTTTTTATTCTATTATATTATTTTCTATTCAAGATCAAATTTATTCTATTTGAAATTCGAATTTCAAAAGATGGTTATTTTCTTTCTTTTTTATATCCTGTAGTTTTTTTATATACTATTCTGTTAATGATTTTTTTTTTCAGTAGTAATGACGGTGATTTGCGATCTTTACCGTGACTGCGACAATATGGCGGACATATCGGACACTTTTGACACATTTTTGGGACCATTGACAATTGTACTGCGATCAGTGCTATAAAAATGCACTGATTATTGTGTAAATGTCACTGTTAACGGTTAACACTAGGGGCACACGGTCAACACTAGGGGGCAATCAAGGGGTTAAATGTGTTCCTTAGGTGTGTTCTAACTGTGGGGGGAGGGGACTGACTATAGGAGATGACAGATCGTGGTTTCTAGGTCGTAGGAACTCACAATCTCTCTCTCCTTTACTCACAGAACTGGGATATGTGTGTTTACAACTACTGGCAACGACCCGGTTTCCCCATCCAGCAGAACCTCCGCCACTTGGTTAGGGCTTCCAGCTTGAAGCCCCAACCGCTCCTCTCAAAACTGAAAAAGCCTAGCAGACAACCGGGATAGGCCTCAGTCTTCTGGCCTAGCAACCTGGAGCCTTGTGACACACATCCACCTAGACAGCAGGTGACACAGAACCCTGATCACCTTACTCCTCCCGAATAAATAGGCGCTCCTAGCAGGCCAAGGGACCAAAGAGACCCCTGCCAATTGGCTGAGTCAACATATTCACTCCTAATCTGGATTCCCTATGCCCTTATCATTCTACTGCCACAGGCAACACTGCCACCTAGTGGCAGAAGAGAGAGGTGCATCAAATCCAGATATAGGGAGGGCTGCTCCTCCTTCCCCGGATTACCCCCCCATGAGTCTCCCCTGAGGAGCCGAGGCCGTGGCCGTGGGCGCCCCAGGTGTGGGTCACGCCAGCGGCATTAATTTGGTGGACAATTTGGGACAATTTTTGCTGGACAGCACGGGTTTGGGCGTGGGCTTCATTGTATCTTTCCTCTCCTGGGGTTTGGGGGTTCCGGATAGGAGTCATGAGATGGGGTCCCAGTGCATATGCAGAGTCACCTGTAAGGGAAAAGACAGGAGGATGTTAGTCATGCATGTGCCCCTTGTGATGTGTGCATCATGGGGGAGGACAGTTATGCCTGCCACCCATGTCACTCACCAACCAGACAGGTGTCCCCATACACGTTCTGTTCGAATTCCATTGGGATGGGGCTATGATTGTATATGTAGCTGTCATGGCTGGATCCGGGGTGTTTGGCACGGATGTGCCATATGAGGCCTTGGGCATCGACTATCACCTGTACGTTGATGGAATGCCAATGCTTCCAATTGCGGTATATGTGCTCTGTCTCATGGGGGGGCTGGAGTGCCATATGTGTGCAATCAATGGCCCCCACGGTGC
Source organism: Rana kukunoris (assembly GCA_029574335.1). Lineage (NCBI taxonomy): Eukaryota > Metazoa > Chordata > Amphibia > Anura > Ranidae > Rana > Rana kukunoris. The sequence goes on from CM056050.1 coordinate 453,054,020, forward strand.
GTGGGAATCTGGCAATTCTGTAGAAATCTGTCATTGCCTTTAGCCGCAGGTCCTCAGTGGTTGATTTGATGATTTGGTTGGCCATGCGCCTGAGGATTGCAGGGATAACCTGATGCACACATCTGCTCATGGAGGATTGTGACTTCCCAGCCACCACTCCAGAGCCACTGGCAAGGAAATGGAGTGTTGCCAGGACCTTAACCAGTGGCTGCACTGTGGTGAGCGGTGTGTTGGGCTGGTGATGTCCTCCTGCAGGGTTGTGGTTAATTCCATGATGGCAGCAGGGGTGAATCTGAAAATGCGATACACCTCAGAATCACTCATGCCAAAGATGTCTATGCGTGTGCGGTATATCCTCTCCCGTGCCCTCCTCCGTGCCCTCCTCCTTCTTTGCTCCTCTAAAATCAGTAGTATAGCTATGAGCAAGGATGCCCCTGGCATGTTGGCATACAGTTTGTTGTCCAGCAAGTGTGACTGCTCAGCTCCTCACTAACAGTGTTGCTTTAGCTGACATGTAGACAAATTGTCTAATTTTATTCCACCTTTTATATGAACTAATTTTAGACAGGACGTGCAGCTGTTGCGCACAGCGCATAGCCTGCGCTGCACCAACTTACTTTTGTGGATCCCTGTAACTCCCTCATTTGCATATTTGACTAGCAAATCAATGGTGTGTCTAGCGCAGTTTTGCGTGCACGGATGGACCGGTCTATTGAAATTACACCGGTCTAAAAAAATTAGATTTCATGCGTATATCGTTTTGGGGATGCGGCGCATCGATACGCATGTGCAGATTTAGACTTACGCCATGCATCTCCTGGAACGCGGGCGTAATGGCTCTGTGAATCTGGCCCATAGTGCATGTGCAGAGCAGTGCACATGCGGGTTATCTTCATAGACTTCTGTTATCACCTGCGGATTTGATGCACCACACTTACAGGATATTATAGACGTCTACGAAAAAGTGCAGCTAACCCACAGGAAAGCCACAGGTGCACTGTGCTGTACCCACTGTGTCGGTAAACCACAGCACATCAGCGTGTAAGAAGCCTTAGGCCCCTTTCACATGATCGGTCTGACCCATGTGGACCCTCCATTCACCTTTATGGAGCTGCAGATGTAAACCTACCTAGAATCTGATCTGCTAAAAAAAACAGAAGGGAATCCGTCCCCTTCCATCTGGGAGGTTCGGTGGCCCTATAGAGTACAGTGGGTTGTGTCTGTTCTGCATATACAGAGTGGAAAGGGATCTGTCATCTGCCCGCTCCGCTCATTGTGGCCCACGATTGGTTACCAAGTTGCTTAAGTGGCCCCCGGTCTTCAAAAGGTTGGGCACCCCTGTTTTACAAGCTACTTAGTATAGGAGTTAGAAGTGGGGTGAAAGCAGATTCAAAGGGGTTGTAAAGGTAAACAATTCCCTAAATAGCTTACTTTACCTTAGTGCAGTCCTCCTTGACTTACCTCAATCTTCGATTTTGCTTTTAAATGTCCTTATTTCTTCTGAGAAATCCTCACTTCCTGTTCTCCCTGGTGTGGAGAAAGCCTCTTGAGGGGGAGGGGGCAAGCAGGAGTGGCAGGACTCCCACTAACACACAGCTCCTTTATATGCAAAGTAGAGAGCGTCCTGACCCTCCTGTTTGCCCCCTCCCCCCCTCAAGAGGCTTTCTCCAGACCAGGAAGAAAGCCTTGCATTACTGTGTGGAGTTACAGACAGACGAACAGTAAGTGAGGATTTCTCAGAAGAAATAAAGACATTTAAAAGCAAAATCGAAGGATGAGGTAAGTTAAGGAGGACTGCACTAAGGTAAAGGAAGCTATTTAGGGAAAAAATGTTTTACCTTTACAACCCCTTTAAGATTAGATTTAGCCTGCACTCCAAAAATAATACACTCTAATTGATTTTGCTTTTATTAAAAGCTGTCTGCTGTTTTTGCTGAAGTAATACATTCTATTTTTTATATCATGATTAAAAACTGCCTGGTTTCTTTCTCTGACATTGCAGGCTATTAAAAAAGCTGCTATAGTGTGCATGGAGTCTGTAAAATATTTCTGCCCGTTGTCTCTAAAACAATACACTCTAGTTTTTATTAAATGAAACATCTGCTCGGTCTTTGCTTCTGAAAGTGAGGTATAGTAAAAAGTCTCATATAGTGTGTATGGAGTCTAAACAATATTTATGGCTTCTGTTTGAGAAACAATACACTCTAAATTTAATTTCATAATAAAACCTACCCACTCCCTTCTTCTTTAATTACAGCCTAGTAAAACCGCTTAAATGATGTGCAGCGAGTCTGTACAATATTTCTGGATGTTTTCTCTAAAATACCCTAACTTTGTTTCATGAGAAACATTGGCTGGTCTCCCCCTCTTAAACTGCAGCCAAACCAAGTCTTATTATATATTCTTCAACCACTGTATGGCTATTGCCTCTGATATATGGCATTATAATTTTGATTTCAGGATTAAAAAGGCTTTAGTTGCCTTGAAATGTGGGGATGTAGTTTTGAAGTGTTTTTGTGGACTCTGTTTTGATATTTTTTTAAACTTTTAAAACTTTACAGTGTGATACAAAAAAAATAAAAATAAAAAAGAGGATCACAAGCTATACTTTAAAACTGTTTTGCCACTTGCCAATTGGTACAATAAAGATAACTTTAGCTTATTTTTTCTTAAAAGTAAACTTTCCTATAGCTTTTAGATCTTTTGTGGTTGCTATTCCCACTGGTCAATTCAAGCTTATTACTGCTGAAAATAAATCAGGTGTTACAGCTAAGCCAACCTAAAAAAAACACAAACTTTTTGCAGTTAAAATTAATGAGATGGAGCTGTGGTGGCTCAACGTGATTGGCACTGCGCTGACAAGCCATTCACCTTTGCAGCCAAGGGTTCGGATCCCGGTCTCGGCTACATGTGAATTGAGTTTGGTGGTCTCAGCCCGGCTCCCGGTGGGTGTGCTATGCAAGGTACGCCTGTGCTTAGTACGCCCACCCCCCCCCCCCACAAAAACCACCACACTTGCACGCACACGAAATTGGTTTAAAAACACATGCACTTTGGCCATGCGGTCTCTTAAAATAAAGAGAGGCGAAGGACCTACGGGGCTGGCTTGGTGGGCTAGGCTCCCTCATAGGGGGAGTCCCTCTGCCCCATTGGGGTCCCGTTGGGCCCCAGTTGGGCTCCCAAGAGGAGCAGGTAGGGCGGGGTGAGTGCCACCAGGGGCATGGAGAAGGATGGCGATTGCCTCCGGGGGGAGGGTCTGCCTACTCCCAACTCCTGCAGTCCGGCTCCTCTCTCTCGAGTTCACGCACAAAATACACTTTAAAAGAAAAAAAAAAAAAATTTATGAGATGGGGATGATACTGCTGTATTTATGCAAAAAATTAATTACGCATTCAAAATAGGTGATGCCAAAATATTTTGTTGTTGCTGCTGTCCCCAAGAATTTCACTGTTCTGTAAGACCACCTAGAGCTTAAAGGCACCTCTCAATCATTTAATAGAAAGGGATGGGGTTTTCCCCTGTGTTTCCCTCGAAGTCACATAAAAAAGAAGGACCATCTCCTTGCTGTATGGTATTTTTTTTTTTTTGGTATTGGTACATATATATATGTTCCCTATGGCAGTGCCATTTGTTTGACAACCCCTTGCCCATTACGCTTGAAAATGACTAGAATACATTTTCAAGATTCACTTTCCATATACTTCAGTGAGGTTTGGATTAAAGTATAAATTTTCAGACTTTATGATGGGTTTGATGAACAGTCTGCCATCCATATTATAATTTTCGGCTTTTATCATGTAGCCGTACCTACAAGGAGGGGAGGGCTGCTTTCAGGTATATCTGATTTCAGCTTATGCAATGCTAACTATGTCCCATGGCTAGTGGCTCAGATAGTTTTGAGTTAGGCCCCTTTTACACATGCGGACCGTTTGGGTCTGCTGGTCAGTTTTTTAGGCAGACCTGAACGGACGCTCCATGCAGTTTTATGGAGCGACGGATGTCAGCTGTGACATGTCCGCTGACATCCAGTCCGCTTTGCTAAATTCAGACAGATGAAAACCCTATTTTCCATCCATCTGGCAGATCAGATAGGATGAAAACAGACAGGTGGCCCATTTTCAGCCATAGAGGAGACTGAATCGTGAATCGTACTGTTTCATTACAGTTTTCAACCTCCACCAAGAGAAGTGATAAAATGAAATACAAATCAGGGATTAGGGACTATCCACCCTACTGTTATTATTGCCTGCTTCCTTTATTTGATTTAAATTGGCCAACAAAAAAAATTCCCAATTAACAAAGATACATTTACGCCTCTAATTTATCATCATTTTCATTTGCAACCTTTACTAGGCACATTTCCAAGTGCAAAAAGTGTGGAGAACATTGAAAAATCAAAAATGGAGCCTTAGCCATTACCCCTTATAATACCTTGTTCTATCAGCTGATTTGTGGGATGGACTGGCACAGTGTGTTTTGAATCCAATGCATTAAAATTGGATTTGGAATGAATTTCGATTGGTTAGCTCATCTTTGATGGCAATATCCTTGCTGGTAAATGCATTGGCAGTGAATCCTACATTACAGATTGACACTGTCATTTTTTTCTAAATAAAAAAAGCCAAAAATGTAACAGCTTTGGTGCCAAATGAAAAGTGAATCTTTCAGTAATAATAATAAAAAATCTGCATATGTTTTTGACATACCGCAATATACAACAACATTATGATTACATTTTATTATCTTTTATAATTAAGGTAACAAAATGTTAAGGTGTCAGCATCCTCTCTCTCCCCCTCTTTTACTTACCTAAGCCCGCATTCGATCCAGCACTGTATATGGGTCTTGCTGGCTTTTCTGGGGCATCGAGAGCCATTGGCTCACAGTGCTGTCAATCAAAGCCAGTGAGAAAGGAGTGGGAGGAGGGGTCGAGTCCGGCTGTCCATGTCAAAAGACGCAGCAGCGGGGCTCGGGTGCCTTCATGGAATGTGGCTTTCCATGGGGGCACTGGGCAGAAGGGAGGAGCCAGGAGCGCTGGCAGTGGACCCAAAAAGAAGAGGTTTGCGGTCGCTCTGTACATAGACATGTTTGTTATTAAAAAAAAAAAAATGTACCTTTGCAATCACTTTAAAAAGTCATCCTTGATCTCTAGCCTAGTGAACTTGCCTAGACTTAGATTCTGGGATTAGTGCTTGTTCACACCATGTCTGTTCCACTGCCTATTTCTGCACAGCTCTGCACATGTATGGTGTAAACAGGGCAAAGGGAAGAAAGTCATTTCTATGTGCTCTCTATTTTACAACACCCTGTTTACACCATACATGTGAGGTGGTGTGTAGAAAAATGCAGCACAATGCATATGATGTGGACAATTCTTCAGGGCCTATTTACACTGCACTGCAGCCCAAACTGCTGCTGCGTGCACACTGTTTGGGCTATAGAGCACGAGGGCCAGATGTGGCCCATTGCTAGCCTTTATCTGGCCCTTGGGGCTTTATTCCTCCCACTGATATGAGGCACTATTCTTCCCACTGACACCAACAAGGGGGCACAATTTCTTTCACTGATACCAATGATGGGATACAATTACTCCTACTAATAGGGGCACTACTCCTTATCCTACTGACTGCAAACTCTGAGGCCATATTTATTCTCACCAATGCTGGGCCCGGGACATTTTCTACCACAATCCGGCCCTGTTTGAAAAGTATGGAGACCCCTGCTATGGAGCCTGGTGGCAGAGGGTTGTGTAATGCACATTTAGCACTACCCCCGGAGGAGCTGCTGGATTGTTTTGGGCGGCATGTTACCTCTATTTCCTCACTGTCTAGTTCTTGTGAACTTAGAACTGACAGACAACCATCATTCAGCATTTCAGCAATGGTGCGTCCTTCGATGAAGTTCAAGGCCTCTCCTGAGATACCAGCCTTGTGCTCGGTGCTCTCCAAGATAGGTTCTTCATTGAGTGGCTTCCTCCCTCTGACTACCGGGCCTAATAAGTAGATCAAAACCCTGGACCAATGTGGTCCTGGAGCCTGGAACACTTGAACACGCACCCCAGGCCTGGAGGGCCACACACAGGGGGTGGTGGGACGTCAGACCCAAAATCGACGACCCCGGACCAATGGCGTCTGTCCCTTATGTACTCCTCCCCAGCATGCACAGCGGGGCGACCAGCCCCCACTGATTGGCTGCCGGAGGGGAACACCCAAATACCCTGACTGCTGCCACTCCTGGCCTGGGGTGGTAACGACACCCCAGGCAACAATAGTGGTTACTCGCAGTACAGCCATGGCTGGAACAAAGGCCCAAATTTGGAAAAAAAATCATACTGTCTGAGTCAACTAACTCTCAGACTACCCCCTAAATTTCAAGCAGCGCCAGGTAAAAAGTAGCAGGCTGCTACACACGTTTTATTGTATCACACAGCTCCCTTTTTTTTTTTTTACTTAACTTTATTTGAACTGTACAAAGTGACACTTCATTCATGTCATCAGCACAGGGAAAAGTGTACTTGTGTCAGAGGAAGTGAGCTATGCCAGCGCAGACTTTGTACATAGTGAAGATTTGGTAAGCCCACTGCAGTCTGTATCAATGCTACCTTGTCTATGGCCATATTTTGCCTTAATCCATCTCTGTTCCTAATCAATGCGTTAGAAAGTATAGAATCCAATGGATCTGCATACTAGGTCAGTAATGGCAGCCACCTTTTTCCTCGTTCAAAAGGTTTTTATTGAAAGATCAACATATGATAACAAGTATAATGTATCAATTAAAGGTATTTTAGTAGTTACCTGTAAAATAAAGAAACCAGTTACGGCATTGTAATAATATAGCATACAGATGGTAAAATTAATGTTAGATAAGTTCCCTATTTATCAAAATGATACAGAGTTTTTAGATTGTTTCGATATTAGCTTACTGGCGGCAGCCTTTTATGCCTTTTTTACCTTTTTAATGTATACTTTGCTATGCCATTTTTCTATTTGCAAAGTTCTATTTTTATTAGACGGGGAACAAGTAGAATGGCGTAAAGATCAATTGGGCATAGTGTCTATATAGAGAGAGTCCATGAGGGCATGCACTGGCGGCAGCTACCATGAAAGTAGAAGCAAGCTCTGAAAGATACAAAAAAGAAAAGCAAGGAGCGCCAGACTAAGTGCAGTTTTAGAGAGTAATTTATTATGACAAAACAAACAGCCAAATGGCTACTTACAGGGCAAAGGCATGAATAGGCATATAAGAATATAAGTGTCCGGAGTCGATCTGCTGTCCTTAAGATGGATGGCTATGTCCCAGAGGATCAGGCAGCGATGAAGTGTCTGCAGAGGGAAGATTAACAATAATGCAGCAATATTTAAAGTGTATATATAGCCAAAATTTCAACTATTGTTTGGTGACAACCCCACAATTTTGGATTCCTTGTCACTTTCTATCTTGCTGACTGACAATGGTCACCAGGACAAATAGAGGGGGTGAATCACACATGGCTATACATTTATTTGAAAATTTCAATAGTATATGACCAATTGTGAGATCTCGGTTCTCTGTTTTACATGATCCTCATTCTTATGCTAAACCTCTTATAACAAAGGGGTCTACATATGTAATGCTGGGCAATGTTTACAAGTACCATATATACTCGAGTATAAGCCAACCCGAATATAAGCCAAAGCACCTAATTTTACCACAAAAAAATGGGAAACGTATTGAATCGAGTATAAGCCTAGGGTGTCCATCTGCAAGCCTCACTGTGCCTCACTTTGCCTCACTGTGTCCATGTGCATGCCTCACTGTGTCCAGGCCTCACTGTGTCCATGCCTCACTGTGTACATGCCGCACTGTGTCCATGCCCCACTGTGTCCATGCCCCACTGTGCCCATGTCTCACTATGCCCATCCCTCACTGTGTCCATGACTAGATTGACGTTTAACATAGGAGTCTATGGAAGGGGTGCCTGGCTTTGAAACAGGAGAAATGGAGCTACATGTGTGCCAATTTTCGGGTCCAGGGGACCTATGACCGGCCGGTACCGGGTCCCCAAAGTCACTGGAGAAATTACCGTTTAACATAGGAGTCTATGGAAGGGGTGCCCGGCTTTGAAAAATCGGTACTTCCCGGCCGTAGGTCCCCTGGACAACAATCTTTGCACACTTGTAGGGGAAAAGTTGGGCTACATGTGTGCCAAGTTTGGGGTCCAAAGTCCAGGAGATCAGGTGCTAAAAGGTGACTCGAGTATAAGTCGAGGGGGGTATTTTCAGTACAAAAAAAATGCTGAAAAACTCGGCTTATACTCGAGTATATACAGTACTTGTGTCTAAAATGATGTGAAGACATAAGGTTTCCATTGAGTGGAGAGCAGAGTGAAAATATTCACGTGGACTGCTTCTAAGCAGAGAAAGATTGCTACAGAACGTACTAAACAAAATCCCTTTTGTCTGTAAAAGGTTAAAATTCATCTGGAATGAATACAATTTAGCAGCTTCTCCTCTTCATGGTCCCATTGCCTTTCTCCTTATTTTCTTCCTACATCTGTGCGCAGAAAAGGCAAAGCCTTGGCCCTGGTGATGGTTTCTAGCATGCATTATAACGTAGCTCCCCATGTCAACAGCTTCTGCGTGCTCTGTTCCCGAAACCTCTCTCTCCGTCTCTGCATGTCAGCCGTGCTCTACAGCACAACTGCGTGCACTGCCACTTTATTGTGAAGGCACATTCATTTTTAATGCGGGTGTCATGCCAGCTATTTAAAGTCATAGAGATGCATGCCTATTTTTCTGACAATTTAATAATTATTCAGTGATAAGCAGCTTTTCTGCATACACATCTTGATGTTGTGACACTTACCACAAAAAAATCTGCATCTACAGTAAAAGGGAAAATCATGGGTTTTAGATTAAAGTACTATACCACCATCTTTGTACAAAATATTTTTTACAGTAAATTTTGTGTTGGTTCATCTTTGTTGTGCTGCATTGTACTGATGGGATCCCTTCACTCACTCCCTTGGTTGATTAGAAAAATCAATGTTGCCTCCACAAGGTCTGTTTGTACAGTAAATCCAGTAGAATGTTGTTTGAAACTTTTTGTTATGAGAACTTAGGTTCGATTTTCTAATGCTGCGTACACACGACCATTTTTCATGTCATGAAAAAAAAAAAAATTTCTCAACGTCAAACCTGACGATCGTGAAAAAATAAAGGGGAAGTTCCATTTGATTGGCGACACCCTTTGGACTGATTATGCAAATTTCCCTTCTCATAACCTGCTTCTGAGCATGTGTGTTCCCCCCCCCCCCCGTCTTTTCACAACCGTTTTTCGTGACGTGAAAAATTACAAGAAAAAATAGAGCACGTTCTAAATTTTTAATGGACATTTTTCACATCGAGAAAAATGCTTTGGAGCCAAAACACAGACGTTTTTAATGACCAATTTAAAAAATTGAATTTTTCTCGTCATGAAAAACGGTCATGTGTACTCGGCGATATAGTTAGTGGGGTCAAATCAATGATCGATTTCAACTGTAGTGAAGAGAAATTTTGAAGGAGCGGGATGGAAATTATTTCTCAAATGACTGAATTTTTGAATGTGGTTTTTGTTTGGGGGAAAAAAAAATCATATATACCGTATATACTCGAGTATAAGCCGAGTTTTTCAGCCCTTTTTTTTTGGGCTGAAAAAGACCCCTTCAGCTTCTACTCGAGTCAGTACCTGAGTCCATTCCCGCTTGACTTCACCGTGCCCATTGCAGAATCCGATCTGTGTATCCGAGTCTGTGACATATTCAGACGGCGGCCGTGCAGTTTTAAAAACTTGTGCTCCTCTTTGTGCTGTTCTGTGATAGGCGGAACACTCGGTTTCCCAGAAAACACTGTGTTCAGTGTTCCGCCTATCACAATCGCCCTCTCGTCCTCTCGTCTATCACAAATGCGAAGGCGAAACACTGAACACAGCGTGTGCTGGGAAACCGAGTGTTCCGTCTGTGTTCAGTGTTCTGCCTATCACGATCACCCTTTCGTTCATGATAGACGAGAGGACGAGAGGGCGATCGTGACACTGAACACAATGTTTTCTGAGAAACCGAGTGTTCCGCCTATCACGGAACAGCACAAGGAGGAGCGCAAGTTTTTAAAACTGCACAGCCGCCATCTGAATATGTCACAGACTCGGGTACACAGATCGTATTCTGCAATGGGCACGGTGAGGTCAGGCTGCAAAGGTAACGGGACCTGCCAGTTACAGTAGAGAGAATGTAGATGAGAGGATGGTCGAGTTGAAGGGCTGCAAGTGGGCACAGTAAGGGCAGGCTGCAGTGGGCACAGTGAGGGCAGGCTGCAGTGGGCACAGTGAGGGCAGGCTGCAAATGGGCATTGTTGACCCTCTTTTCTGCTTACAGTAGCTGCTGCATTCTCACCCTCGGCTTATACTCGGGGCAATACGTTTTCCCAGTTATTTTGTGGTAAAAATTAGGTCCTCGGCTTATACTCAAATTGGCTTATACTCAAGTATATACGGTATATTGTAATAATCATGTATTAGATCATGTAAAGAAACCTGTTTAACCGCTTAACGCCCGCCGCACGACTATGTACGTCCACAGAATGGCACGTACAGGCAGGTCGGGGTCTGATTGGGACCCCTTCCGCTGCGTGCGGCGGGCGTCTTACCTCCGGGATGAGGGGGCGGCTGTTCGTTTTTGTCGGCCCCCTCATGATCACTTCCAGCCAATCCCCTGAGCCTCCGCCGTGTACCTTCCTCTGCCTGTATAATGTAAACACAGGCAGAGGAAGTGATGTCAGCTCTCCTCTCGGCAGTATTTTCAATCCACCGAGAGGAGAGAAGACATCACAGTAAGTCGCACCAACACTACACTGACACCACACACATAGGCACACTTAACCGCTTCCGATCACCCCCCCCCCAAGCCCCCTGTCGCAATGTCACTGATTGCAGTGATCATATATTTACTGATCACTACATTTAGTGTCAGTGTGACAGGCAGTTAGTGTTAGGTCCAGGGTAGCCCCGTACCCCCCCTAATAAAGGTTTAACCCCTTGATCACCGCCCTAGTTAACCCTTTCACCCCCTATTGCCAGCGTCACTAAGCAATCGTTTTTCTGATCGCTAAAGACATGCCTAAATGTCTGACTAAAATTTAGTTTATTCGATTTTTCTTATAACAAAAAGTAAAAAATATTGATTTTTTTTCAAAAATGTTGCTCTATTTTTGTTTAAAGCGCAAAAAATTAAAAATCGCAGAGGCGATCAAATACCATCAAAAGAAAGCTCTATTTGTGGGAAGAAAAAGACGCACATTTTGTTTGGTAACCACGTCGCACGATCGCGCAATTGTCTGTTAAAGCGACGCAGTGCCGAATTGTAAAAACGCCTCTGGGCATTTAGCAGCATATTGCTCCAGGGCTTAAATGGTTAATATGTCTGGGATCTCATTCAAGTAGCAGGTCTGGACAAACGTTTAAGGGCTTTTGAATACAATTAGATATTTAAATAATGGCAAGAATGGATAACCATTTTTCAGAATGTCTGTAATTCTATTGGTGTATGGCCAGCTTTAGTTTAAAGATGATTGTGCATACTGACAAATGCCAGACATCTTCTGCCTACGTTTTTCAACAAGTCAGAGAAATTACAATTATTTTCAATGGGAACAGTCATAGAAGTTCTGTATACAGTGCCTTAAAAAAGTATTCATACCCCTTGAAATTTTCCACATTTTGTGATGTTACAACCAAAAACGTAAAAAAAATAATTTATTGGGATTTTATCTGATAGACCAACGCAAAGTGGCACATAATTGTGAAGTGAAAGAAAAATTATAAATGGTTTTCGAATGTTTTTACAGATACATATGTGAAAAGTGTGGCTTACATTTGAATTCAGCCCCCCTAAGTCAATACTTTGTAGAACCACCTTTCACTTCAATTACAGCTGTTGGTCTTTTTTGGTGGTGTGTCTCTACCAGCTTTGCACATATAGAGAGTGACATTTTTCCCATTCTTCTTTGCAAAATAGCTCAAGCCTTGTCAGATTGGATGGAGAGCATATATTCAAGTCTTGCCACAGATTCTCAATTGGATTTAGGTCTGGACTTTGACTGAGCCATTCTAATGCCCTGTACACACGATCGGTTTTCTTAACATGCCAAAATCCAAAATTTTTCCCAACGTGATTCCTCAAGCCTGCCTTGCATATACACGTTCAGTCAAAAAATTGCTCGACCAAAGCGTCCAACACGTACAACGTCCCTATAAAGGGAACGTTCCATTCAAATGGCGCCAACCTTTGGGCTGCTTTTGCTGATCCTCATGTTAGTAAAAGTTTGGTGAGAGACGATTCGCGCTTTTCAGCCTTGTGCTTTTCAGTCCGTTACAGTGTGACGAATGTGCTATCTCCATTACAAATGCTAGTTTTACCAGAACGAGTGCTCCCGTCTCATACTTGATTCTGAGCATGCACGTTTTTTTCCCCTCAGAAGAGCATACACACAAGCAGTTTTCACGGCGAGAAAAAGACTGGGAAATACGACGGGTAAAAATAGAGCAGGTTCTAATTTTTTTGCGGACAGTTTTCTCGTTGTGAAAACTGCTATGGAGCATACACATGAGAGGTTTTCGTTGGGAAAACCGGTCATGTGTACGAGGCATAACACATGAATATGCTTAGATCTCATGCCGCGTACACACGATCATTTTTTGTGATGAAAAAAAACGACGTTTTCTGTGAAGTAAAAAACGACGTTTTGGAACGTCACTTTTCAAAGACGATGTTGCCTACACACCATCGTTTTTTTTTACAAAAAGCGAAGTTACGTTCACCACTCTTTTCCATTGAAGCTCGCTTCATAACTAGCTTCTGAGCATGCGCGGGTTGAAAAACGTTGTTTTAAACAATGTTTTTGCTACACACGGTGACTTTTTGTGAAACAAAAAACGACGTTTTGAAAAACGACACAAAAAATTCAAGCATGTTGGAATTTTTTTTTGGTCGTTTTTTTGAAGACAAAAAACGAAGTTTTGCCCACACACGATCAATTTAAATGACATTTTAAAAAACAATGTTTTTTTTCATTGCAAAAAACGACCGTGTGTACGCTGCATTAGGCTAGAAGAACTACTACAGCAGCATATAACATTAACCATAAGTATATAGATGCACATCAGTATGGAAATAATACAAATTTATTTACGAAAAGATTAGAAACAGTACATATATCCTATGTAAAAACAGGTATTATCAGTAAAGGGTCCAACAAGAGTACTGGTGGAATTGTGTACATATACTTGGGTATATAAAGTTAAAAATAGACACACTTCTTGAGGAATGTAAAGTTCAGTTACAGAGGTCCTTGAGGATGCAATGTTCATCATTGTGTCGAAGACTTGAAGACAACATCTGCAGTGATAGGGAAACCCTCCAGTTGTTGTCCAACCAGCCTGGAATGCAAATTCTCACATACAGAAACTGTAGTTTGGCATTGGAACTCAGAATCAGCCTATCTACTGTGCTTTAGTCACTAGTACTTTCTAATGTGACAAGCAAGTGGATCTCTAATTGCCAGAAAAGGCCATCTGATGCTGAAAGCAGACATTCCAAGGTATTTAGTAAGAGGCATGGTGATGATGGAGTTCTGACTGAAAAGGAGTTTTCAAGGCTTTTTTGATTCAACCTTCTGGTGAGTTTAAACCCCAGAGGGGGAGAGTGCCACTGTTGGTGAATATTTGGAGTTGGTGGACGGTTCACTACCCACCTAACCCTAAGGCCTCGTACACACGAGGGGATATGTCCGCTGAAAACGGTCCGATGGACGGTTTCAGCAGACATCTCCGCTCGTGTGTATGGGCTAGCGGACAGATTTCTCCACCCGACAGATTTCAAAGCATGCTTTGAAATCTATCCGGTGGGAATCTGTCCGCCCGACATGTCTGCTCGTTAGTACACTTACCAGCAGACATGTCGTCCCGCACCGCCGCCGCGCCGCCGCCGAATGTATTCGGCGCATGCGCGGAAGTGTTTTACTTCCTGGTGCGGTGACGTAGCGGTTACGTGGCGGCGTCAACGTCACCGCCACGTCACCGCCACGTCACCGCGCCGTCCGGCGGCGGGGAATTTGATCCGATGGTGTGTACACGCCATCGGATCAAACTCCCGATCGGACATATCCGATGGAAATGGTCCGCGGACCGTTTTCATCGGATATGTCCGATCGTGTGTACGAGGCCTTAAAGCACTTACTACTTTAGGACTATTTCTGCCACGTCGTAATTTTATTTATTTATATGTGAATCTGGACACTTATCCAACAATAGCGCTGTTTACCAACATATCATTTATTTGATTTTAGACATTGGTGTATATATATATATATATATATATATATATATATACATATATATATACACACACATAGAAGGTATGGGCAACTATAGTATACTATTAATCATAGGAGCACTTGCCTATAAATCCCTCCTGGCCTGGATTTTGCAGCATGGACGGGACATGTGGTTGAGACTTTCTCTCTCTCTCTCTTTGCTTTTCCCTGGGGTTTCAAAGCCAGCCTCCCAGAGACAGGATGTGCTAATACATGATTATACATAACATTGTCATACTAACAGCTAACAGTAGAGAGAAGCAGATCCCTACACCTGGAATTTACTTCCCATAAATGAGGCCTTGTGTATGTGCTCCAATCTAATTTTGAACTAAAGATTTTTCTACAGGTTGAAAGATACTCTGTCCAGCACATTCAGTAATGTCTTTCATAGTTGTGACTAGTCTATTAATATATTCAATGCTTATTATATTCTGAACTGTCTGTCCCACTCCATCACATCCATGTACCTTGTTTCCACAATATCCTGGGTATTAATTCTTCTTTCATCTTAGTCTCTTTTTTAACTAACTGGGGTCTCCGCTATCTGCTGTGATCTCTGAGTCTATGATGCTCTTCAGCATTTCTCAGTTGTGTTTGTTGCCTTGCTGGATTACCTGAGCTTCTGCCTAATTTATTAGTGACTTCTGCCCCCCCCCCCCATTGCATTAAAGCTTTCTGATTACTCTTTTAGACCTTTGTTGGGTTTTTTCTTTCCTCTGTTGCTGCCATGTGTATAATGTCATTTTCCTGCTAAAGTCACTGATAGTCTTTAGCATCTCCCTGTTACAGCTGTAAGCTCCATCTACTATGCGACTGACGATTTTGCTCGTTAACATTTAAATAAATTGCAGCATTGCACACTATTTCAGTTAAAGAAGCATCCATTTGTTTTTTCACTGTTATATCAAAACAAACTGATGTTGTGTTTGGGGCATAGTCCCACTGCAGCAGATCAGCAGACTGTAGTCTTGAATCACTGCCACCTGTCTTGATGTAGCACTGCCCCGATAACTAGTTATACTTTTGTAACAGCAAAATGTATTCCCACTCCAAAGTCTTCAATGAGTTTTCTTCTGAATACCAATTAATAATCCCAACTAGAATAAAGAAAGCATCTAACCAGATAATGATTGTAAAAGCACAACTACTATCATCAGAGACTTGCCTTTAGCCGAAGCCAACTTTACTTTTTATATGAGTGGTGCAGTCTGGGTTTCGTACTTCACCTATAAGGCAGCAAATGTAGGCCACGTTATCTGATTGAAATCTAAAAGTACATAACTCAATTTGGCTATTCTCTGGTGTAGAATTTTATATTTAATTGTGGAGACTGGGTCTGAGATGACAGCAATAGTCACATGGTGGGTACATATACTGTTATAGAGTGAATGCATGTAACACCCCCTGACATGGTGGCACCTCTGAAGGCCAGCATTTGGCGGACTGAGAAAGAACAATGAGCGCCAGTAACCTTTGCCTTTTAAAGATTTAATGTAGAACAATCAAGAAGGTGAGGGATTAAGGGTCCCAGATATCAAGAAAATCACCTACATACTCTCCAGATCTAAATCCATGTCCAGCTTCTCAGTGTCAGAACCTTTACACCTTTACCTTTACACGTCACCCCAAAACAGTATGGGGGAGATTCACGTAGAACGGCACATCTTTATGCCGCCGTAGCGTATCTTCTTTACCCTACACCTGCGCAACGTTGAGAGGCAAGCCTGCTATTCACATAGCATATGCGCTCAACGTTGGGCCGGCGTAGCGTATAGTTGTCGGTGTAAGCCGACGTAAGTCAAATTAGCTGGAAGTGGGCGTGGTATATTATAATGAAGCGTGACCCCATGCAAATGATGGGCTGAGCTTCAAAAAACGAACTGCGCATGCGTTGGGTCTTGGATGCATCCCAGTACGCATGCGCAGAATCACGTCGGGACAAACGCCTAAGATACGTCGAATCACTAAACGTATCCTACGCACAGCCCTATTCATGTACGACTTACGTAAATGACGTAAAATTCAACGGCTGTTCCGACGTCTATACCTTTGCATGACCTGCGCCTCTTATAGCAGGGGTAACGTTACGCTGGACGTATGCCTTACGTAAACGGCGTAGATTACAGCGACGGGCGCAAGTACATTCGTGAATCGGCCTATCTTGCTCATTTACATATTCAATGCGTAAATCTATGGAAGCGCCCCTTGCAGCCAGCGTAAATATGCGCCCAAGATCCGACGGCGTAGGAGACTTACGTCGGTCGGATGAAGCCAAAATTCAGGCGTATCTTATTTCAAGAATAAGGTGCATAGATACGACGGCACATCCGTGGACTTACGCGATGTATCAGTAGATACGTCGATGTAAGTACTTTTTGAATCTGGCCCTATATGTGTATCTTAGCTGGAGCACAGATTTCTCTCTCTGTTTCCTAGGCTCAGTGTCCTCCTCCAAGCGAGTCACAAGGTCTATGCAAAAACAAGGGTCCTCCCCTGGGTCTCATCCATAACACAGCTTCCCCCATCAACCGGACAACTCCAGGACCACTTCAGGCCTAGGTCCACATTCATCTCAAGTTAGACCACTTACAGGCAATTGAGCCTAATAGCACAGCTTAGTCCAGAGGCCCCTCCCCAGACCTCAGTTGGGGGGAGAGAGAGATCACAGAGCATGTCCCAAATATTTATAATCTGCCCCAGGATGCGCAACCTTCTATTTGGTTAACATAATCAGTCTTGTTATGAAATCTCATACTATTGCCAGTAGTACCAGTGACACATACTGGCAGCAGAAAAATAAATCACAACCCAACTGAGCTTGGGGAAGGACCAAGTAAAGAATTATAAATTAATCTGGGCTAACTACCACCCAGTCCAAAAAATGTAGGCAATAGCCCTTGAGACAGGGTGCTGCGCTCACCTGCCTCTAAGGGAGGTAATGTCCTCAACCTCTGTAATAACAGAAAAAAAGGCTCCCCGGTCTGAGAGTACCTGGGCAAAAATTGGATAGGGAGGGGTAAATAAAGGTAAATGATAAATAACATTTTACAGCAGCTGAATATTACCAAACAGCACTTATGGTGCTACATGTACAACTGCATTCAGTTCTGTCCATTTTATTCAATACTTTAGGGCGAGAGTTTTCTGTATGCCTATGTAGACGACTGGGACAAAATAAAAATATAGCACACCCAACATGTTTTTTTTTTTTAATCAGGAAAATGTTTTATTGTGCAAGATAAAAACAAAAAAATAATGGTTACAGATCACAAGAGAGAACAACATTTGTCATATCAGTGAAGCATGTACATTGTAAGAGAATAGAACAGTGGCACCAAAAGTATTACCAAGACACATCACACCAGAACAAAATTTGAGCGTTTGCCTTCACATTTCTCCTTTTGGTCCTTTCCCTTGCTTGGATTTAAAGCGCCAAGTTCGGTATCTCATAATGGACACGCACTATTTGTCAAAATGGTCTCACGAGCCAACACTTAACCCTGCCCGAGTCCTTTCCTAGACATTTTCATCCTGTGACACTATGACTACACTTCTAAGAAATAGGCTTCCTGTCTCAAAATTTGGATCGTGGGAGACGACTTTCCTCACCATATGTTGTACTACGATACTTGGAGGGTCTTTGCTCATGGGGTGACTCCGCCCCTCCCCCACACAGCAAGCTCCCGGTGGGGACATGTGGGTGGGCGGTGTGTTTTGTCCTAGGCCATGTGATTCCACGATGGCTCACTCCCTTACAGTATTGCAATGGTGTTCATTATCCTGGCTAGGAATATAGTCTGATGTTTACAGTTATTTTTCTTCAGTTTGATACGATTCCCAATGTCTCTTATCTATCTGTTTGCTTTTCTTGCCCACTGTTATACAACAATGTATTGATTAGATTTGTGAATGTCATGGCATTGTAACCCCTGACAACCTGTACCACATGCTTGGAATACTCCATATATTGTCATTATGGGCCAGATTCAGGAACAGTTAGGCTGGCGGATCCAGTGATCCGCCAGCCTAACTGTGACTTTGAGCCGGCATTTCTGTTTTCTGTAACCAGAAAACAAGAAACGCCGGGTTGAAGCTCTAATGCGAGCAGCGTAACTGAGTTTCGCCATCGCATCGTTACTTCAACTTAAAAATAGTGCCGGGGGCGTTCCCGCCGATTTACGCTCAAAAAATATGTTAATGAGCGGAAATCGGCAATTCACGATCGAATTCCGGCGCGACGCAATGACGGTACGAAGTTTCCGGACGGGATACGCGGCGCATAGATATACCTACATGGGGTTGGAGTATCCTATGTTAGGTATAGGCGTCGTCATCGCGTCGGGAAAAAAAAAAAATCACGTCGCTTGCGTAAAAAGTTCATGAATGGGAATGTGACGTCATTGACTTTCATTCACAGAATTTGGAGCATGCGCACAGGGATGTTTGGACACTCGACGCATGCGCAGTACGTTGGCGGCGGGATCGCGCTTAGTTAGAATACTACACGCCTCGTACCCGCCCAATTTGAATTCCGCCGGCTCATTTGCGATGCGCTGCCGCAACTTTAGAAGCAAGTGCTTCCTGAATAACAGCACTTGCTCCTAAAATTTCAGCAGCGTAACGCAAATGAGATGCGTTACTCCAGAGCAAAGATGCTCTGCTCTACCTGAATCTGGCCCCATGTGTAATACTGTATTACTTGTATTTCGTTTTTTTCTGCAATAAAAAACATTTGAAACAAAAAAAAAAGAAGAAAAATAAAAAAATATATAAGTTAGGCAGCGCTGGGCAGGCAGGTGCGACCCCACCATCCCAACACAGTCAAACAGAAGGCCAACAGGCCTCAGTTAAACAATATATACCACAGTCTAGCTATATCTTTGAATCAATCCCCACTGTAAACAAAAGACAAGTGCCAAGATTACATTACCTATGCATCAAGTACCCAGATTAGAATCCGATCTCCTCTGTGCATAAAAGTGCTCATAATACCTTTACTTCATTTGGCCAGGCAAAAGCCTGATCGTGTGTACAAGGCATTCCTCTTTCTAACTGATCTAAAACTGAAAAAAAGGTTTGCCTTTACATATACTTTAATTTTATTGTAAGCCTAAAATATTGCTAACATAAAAGAGTCTTTGAAATATCCAAGTTGGTTGTTTTATCTCTTTCTTTCTACCTACTGTAAAGAATTATACATCCATGAAGTAAAAAAACAATGGCATTCGATAAAAAACAGGTTCATCAGCTTCAAAGACGTAGTGTAGACTATAAGCAAAGATGCTCTGCTCTACCTGAATCTGGCCCCATGTGTAATACTGTATTACTTGTATTTCGTTTTTTTCTGCAATAAAAAACATTTGAAACAAAAAAAAAAGAAGAAAAATAAAAAAATATATAAGTTAGGCAGCGCTGGGCAGGCAGGTGCGACCCCACCATCCCAACACAGTCAAACAGAAGGCCAACAGGCCTCAGTTAAACAATATATACCACAGTCTAGCTATATCTTTGAATCAATCCCCACTGTAAACAAAAGACAAGTGCCAAGATTACATTACCTATGCATCAAGTACCCAGATTAGAATCCGATCTCCTCTGTGCATAAAAGTGCTCATAATACCTTTACTTCATTTGGCCAGGCAAAAGCCTGATCGTGTGTACAAGGCATTCCTCTTTCTAACTGATCTAAAACTGAAAAAAAAGTTTGCCTTTACATATACTTTAATTTTATTGTAAGCCTAAAATATTGCTAACATAAAAGAGTCTTTGAAATATCCAAGTTGGTTGTTTTATCTCTTTCTTTCTACCTACTGTAAAGAATTATACATCCATGAAGTAAAAAAACAATGGCATTCGATAAAAAACAGGTTCATCAGCTTCAAAGACGTAGTGTAGACTATAAGCAAACCGAAGAGAGAGTTTTTTATTTCTGATGATGATCTTATTTTACATATATGTCTGCATAACAGTCCTGCACTAGATCACCAGTCAAAGTGCTCAGCAAAGCCTTTTAAAGAGGATGTATGATATTTTTACTGTAATGTGATACTGAAAGGCTCTTTTAACTGAATAAATTAGAGTAAGAGTTTAGAGAAAAGTGACAAGATTCAGAAACATTTGCAGACTGAGTAAATCTATGTTATTGGAACAGTGAAAATGTATTGATAGAGGGCATACAGCGTGATTTATTTTATTCATTTTATTAGCACCAAAATAGCAGTTTAGAGAGACCGTTGAGCACTCACATCAGTCTCTGCCCTGAAGGATCTTGCAATGTCGCTACCACAGTCTACAAAAGCACATATGCACACGCACTGGGGCCAATTTGGTCAAAGGCCAATTATCCTGACATATGTTTTGGATTGTGGGAGGAAACTCAACCAAACACATGAAAAACATACAAATGTCGTGCTCCTGGAGGGAACTGAACCCAGGATCCCATTGCAAGACCACAGGACTCACCACAAAGCTTCTGTACTTGTCCAAATCTGTTGTATCAAACAATAGAAAATGAGATCACTTACATATTGATGTTTCATTAAAACAGCTTCCAGCGTGCACACTAATGCCTCGTACACACAGGCAGACTTTTGACAGTGCAAAAGATTGCCGGGAGTCCGTCGGAAGTCCGAAGGAAAGAAAGAGAACAGGTTCTCTATCTAAGATCTGTCGGACTTCCGACACAAAAAAGTCCAATGAAGGCTACACACGGCCGGACATTCCGAGAAAAAAAGCCCATCTGAATTTTTTTATCGGAAAGTCCGGCCGTGTGTTCGAGGCAAAACTGTACCTTCTAAACATGTAATCTCAGGCTCTCTGTAGATTGCTGAGAGGCTTAGCCAGCTGCTGGTCCAGGCATCTGGATGGATCCTGACCATATGGTCTGGAATCTTTTCAGAGCCTGGACCAGCTCTGTGACATTAGCTGACAGTAGTAGGAATGTGAATATGTACTATACTAGAGGCTGTGTGTGCAGGGCAACACATGACAACATGAAACTACATGATTAAAGTGGAGCTCCACCCAAAAGGGGAAGTTCCACCTAAAGCACCACCCCTCCCCCCAATGCCACATTTGGCATGTCTCTCTTTTGGGGGGAAAGGTACCTAGTTTTGACAGGTATCCAGCTCCCACTTCTGGTCAGACCACCTAGGCGATCCGACTTGAAGTTCTTCTCTCCTCTCCCTGAAATCTTCTGGGACACATCATAGGTCCCAGAAGATTGCCCAACCATTAAGGAGGTGCAGCCGGGTGCCTACAGTTGTAATTCTGGTGTCCGGGAGACTGAATGGCTGGATTGTGGGACAGGTGAGTGTGTGTTTATTAGTCAGTTTTTGTAGCTGCTGACTTAATAAACATAAAAGACTGGAACGCTTAAAAGAGTTGTAAAGGCAGAAGGTTTTTTGTCTTAATGTATTCTAAAGATTAAGATAAAAAAGCAGCACCCCCCAATTACCTACCTGAGCTCCATCTCTCTCCAGCGATGTCCACGATCTCCTCAGCCATCCAGTACACTGCTCCTGATTGGCCAAGACATAGCAGCGGCGCTATTGGCTCCCAAAGCTGTCAATCAAAGTCAGTCAGCCAATCAGGGGAGAGAGGGGGCGGTGCCAAGTTGGGGCTCTGTGTGTGAATGGATACACGGAGCTCTGATTCGGCTTGGGTGACCCCTGTAGCAAGGGGAGCAGGAGGGACCAGGAGCAGCAAAGAGGGATCCGAGAAGAGGAAGATCCAGGCTGCTCTG
This sequence comes from Rana kukunoris, assembly GCA_029574335.1. Taxonomy (NCBI): domain Eukaryota; kingdom Metazoa; phylum Chordata; class Amphibia; order Anura; family Ranidae; genus Rana; species Rana kukunoris. The sequence continues at coordinate 453,076,154 of CM056050.1, forward strand.
TGTAAAACCACTGCACAGAGCAGGTAAGTATAACATGTGTGTTATTTAAAAAAACAAAACAAACAAAAACGCCTTCACAATCACTTTAAGGCTCGATTCACACTGCTGCGATGCAAGAACCCATGCGAATCCGGTATGGGTTCCTGCATCACATACAACTTGCAGACAGTTCACACTGCTGTATGCAAACTACTGCGGGTGTCAATACAAAGTTACTGACACCCCGTATCGGTTTGTATATCGCAGTGCGAACTGTCAATTTGTGTGCATGCGATCCGATTTTAGTGTGGACCAAAATAAAGGTCCTGCGCTATATGTGTCCGAATGCGATGCAAATTCAGCCAATTTGTATGGCTGAATTCGCATCGCACAGTCATCGCATGTAATCTGCACAGCAGTGCTCTGCGAATCACATGTGATATCGCACAGCGCACCAATGAGAACTGAGCCTTAAAGTACATCTTATGCAGACGAAAACACAAGGGGAAGGTTGGAATGTGCATCCTTAAACGTATTCTTTTATGTGCGAAAAATGCCATTGTCTAAAGGCCTGTACACACTATCAGAAAATCAGATGATAATCTGATGGTTAGTACAGAGCTTCGAAAACACAATACAATACATGACATCACTTCTGATTTTTTTTTCTGTCGCACAAGAATTTTTGCAACTTTAGTAGACTTGCATGCACGAACGATCATTTGTCTGAAAATCTAATTATGTGTGCGAGGCATAAGGTGGCTTTGCAGAAAAATTTAGGCAAATAGGGCATTGGTTTAGGTTTGTAGTCCGAGCTCAGTCTAGCTCGGGGTTACAACCTAAAGCTGTAGATTTACATTTTAGTTGAAGGTGGCCCCACCCTTGCCTATATAACAGCTGTCACAGTGAAAAGAAAGTAGTCGCCGGGAGCCCTCCCGTGGAGGCAGAGTATTTTTTTGCTATTATTCTGATGAGCCCCCCGCCTGCAGACCCCAATAACCATCAGGCCAGGGTTGTGGGGACGAGGCCCTTGTCCCCATCAACATGGGGACAAGGTGCTTTTATGTTGTGGGCATGTGGCCTGGTATTGTTCAGGAGGGGGTGCACTCGCTCACCCCCCCTTCCTCTCCTTCAGGCTCCATGCTCGGATAAAGGTCTAGTATGGATTTTGGAGGGGACCACATGCCAATTTCTTTTCAAGGTACCCCTTAAAATCCATATAATTTAATACATACAATTTGAAATTATTTTTTTTTCCTTTAGAAATGTAATTTTGCTGCGGCACTGTAAAACACATCACATCAGATGCACCACTTTATTGGCAGACTAAGGGTACCCCCCCCCCCCAGCATGATATTTAAAGGAATAATTCATTTTTATTGTTTCACTTTAAGCATTATAAAAAAAAAAACAATGCTCCTGAAAAAATAGCTGTTTTAAAAACATTTTCTTAGGCGGCGTACACACGACCAAGGTTCTCGCTGGAAACCAGCGAGAACCTCGCTGGAAGCTGCATTCCAGCGAGGACCTCGGCCGTGTGTACACGGAGCGCTCGCCCCGCCCGTCGGGAATCCCGTCGAGCGAAAAGAGAGCACGCTCTCTTTTTGCTCGACGGCCCACCTGGATGAATGGCTGGTTGCCATTCCCGACGGGCGGGTCGCCGATTTCGATGGCCGGCAGAGAACCTCGACGGGCGGAACGATGTGTTCTGCCCGTCGAGGTTCTCTGCCGTGTGTACACGGCCTTACATTGATACATGTCCTCTGGGGCAGTACCCAGGTCCCCATACACTTTTTATGGCAATAACTTCCATATAAGCCTTTAAAATTAACACTTTTTCATGTTCGTGTTTCATAGACTTTAATAAGGTTTGCATGTTCGCACAAAATCTTTTGCCTGTTCACATGTTCTGGTGCGAACCGAAAGGGGGGTGGTAGGCCCATCACTATAAAAGCTAACAGGGGAGATTTCTAGACATGGTTATTAGCAGACTCTAATGCCGTGTATACATGACTGTTTTTCATGACAAGAAAAATGCAATTTTTTTAATTGGTCGTTAAAAACGGTCGTGTGTAGGCTCCAGAGCATTTTTCTCAACGTGAAAAATGGCCATTAAAAATGTAGAACCTGCTCTATTTTTTCTCGTCGTTGTTTCACATCGTCTTTTTTCTCGGCCGTGTGTAGGCTTTGCGACTGGGAAAAAACACGCATGCTCAGAAGCAAGTTATGGGAAGGGAGATTTCCATAATCAGCTCAAAAGGTGTCAGCATTCCAATGGAACTTCCCCTTTATAGTGCGGTCGTATGTGTTGTACGTCACCGCGCTTTGCTTGAGCATTTTTTATCATGATCATGTGTATGCAAGGCAGGCTTGAGAGGAATCACAACGAGAACATTTTTTTTTTGTTCCATGACATGAAAAACGGTCGTGTGTATGCAGTATTATAGATTTCTCTTGTTCAACCCATGTGATGGAATCTATGCATGTAAGGCTAGCCCTCTGGGCTGTCTTTTCCATTGGGCACACTGGGCAGTTGCCCGGGGGCCCCACTTGCCTGGGGGGCCCCCATCAGCTGCCCAGCGACCCCAGTAAAAAATGGTGGAGAATGGCGGGTCAGAACTGTAGAACTGTATCGTGTCTACAGTCTCTGAGGAAGAGTCTGGAGAGGAGTTAAGAGTGGGATGGGGGTCACAGGAGAAGTCAGACATGAAGAGACTATAGGATAAAACCAGAGCAGCCAAGCTGGAGCCATCTGACTGAGCCTTGCATGGTGCACCTGAGAGGAGGTCAGTGATAGCACCACCAGGCCAGTCTAAGGGCGGGTGGTTGCTAAAGAAAGGGGGGAGTGAATACAAAAATATTAGTGCCCCCCCTCTACTCTACGGAAGGTGGTTCCCCTTTACATCAGAGTCTGCAGGATTCCCCCTTACAGTGCTAGGGGGAACTCAGTCTGAGGACCGTGATGTAAGTGGGAACATCAGAGTTCCCCCTTACATCATGATCTGCAGTGTTCCCCTTTACATAAGAGTTCCCTTTCACTGTAAGGGGGAATCCTGCAGACTCTGATGCAAGAGGAAACTCTGATCAGGCTGGGTTACAGTAACCTAACCTTCATGCCAATGAAGAAATTTGTAAAACTGTAATTTTAGGTACTTTTTTGCAGTGCCAATAAAAAATGGTGGTTCTGCCAGTAAATTTCATGATTTTTGGCAGTAAATTCTTGTACGTGGTTGTGTAGAGAGGGCCCCAGTGCACTGTATTGCCCGGGGGCCTATAATGCTCTTAAGATGGCACTGCTAGCCCTAGTGGCACTAATACACAAGTTAGGAAAACAAATTTATATCTAATCTGGTGGACAAGCCTGGTCCCAGTTTAGAGTTTCTGCTACTGTATAGCTGTGTCATTGGGTAACAAAGGTTAATACTGTAGTATTTTCTAAGTAAAAAGTTAATGTATGTTAGCATGTAACATAACCATATTCAGAGTGGGTAAGCACTGGTGTTGCTATTGGAATATATTATTTTCTTTTTTATTAGTTTACATTCACTGGGATAGTGGATGCAGGAGAACATCCAGGGCTTGTATTGCTTCAACCTCGGTCAGTTCACACTTCATTCGCTAACTCAGCTTGGATGCCAGCTGGGAAAGCAATTAAAGTGAACGGCTAAACATGTCATGTTTGGGCCAGCACCATAAGTGTGCGCAGCCTTTGGCATTAGGGTGTGCACCCCAAAGCTCAAACACACTCTATAAATCACTCACGATGTTCATTCAGAAAGGGAAGGGGCTGGTAATTGGCAGACTTACTGGCCCCTTCCTCCACTCACCCTAAAACATCCACAGCAACAACCAGTGGGAGAGGGGGTAAGCCAGCAGTGCTTTGGGGGAAAGGAGGGGGAGCCAGATCAATAGGGGGAATCTGTTGTGCACAGAGTGATTGGGGTGTGCCTGGGCACACCTGGCACACCCTGTGCGCACGCCTATGGCCAGCACAGAGTGACAAGGTGCCTGGCTATCAGCACACCCTTACAAGTCTGTCTTTCAGACACAGAGCTACTGTTTGGGCCAGCCTCTGTCTTTCCTGATTAGCTAGCTGACTTTGATTGACAGCAGTGGGAGCCAATAGCGCTGTTGTGTCTTAGTGATTCAGGGGGGAGAGTTCTGGACAGCTGAGGGACTCATGGACCTTGCTTGATAGAGATGGGGCTCAGGTAAATATTAGGGGTTGCTATGGCTGTTGCTATACACAGAAGGCTTTTTATCTTAACCACTTCAGCCACTTTTTGACCGGGCCACTTTTTGCGATTCGGCACTGTGTCACTTTAACTGACAATTGGGTCATGCTACGTGGCTCCCAAACATGATCAAAGTTCTTTTTGTCCGACAAATAGAGCTTTCTTTTGGTCGTATTTGATCACCTCTTTGGTTTTTATTTTTTGCTCTATAAAAAAAATAGAGCAACAATTTAAAAAAAAATTAAATATTTTTTACTTTTTGCTATAATAAATATCCCCAAAAATATATAATTTTTTTCCCTCAGTTTAGGCCAATTTGTATTCTTCTACATATTTATGGTAAAAAATATTGCAATAAGCGTATATCGATTGGTTTGCGCAAAAAGTTATAGCGTGTACAAAATAGGGGGTAGTTTGTGGCATTTTTATTATCATTTTTTTTTAATTGTTATGTTCGGCAATCTTCGCTTTTTATCATGACTTTTACATTATGGCGGACACATCGGACACTTTTGACGCTGCTTTGGGACCATTGTCATTTATATTTACTGTGTAAATGACGGGTTAAAGGATTAAAAGCGACTACAAAGCACCTTGCGCTTTGCAGGCGCTTCGGCGGCACTGCCCATTGATTTTTATGGGCAGGGGTATTTAAAACGCCTCAAAGAATCTGCTTGCAGGATTTTTTCTGACGCCCCAGTGTGATAGCACTTGGGCTTTCGCACTGGGATAGCAGATGAGGCATTTTTCAGGGCGCTTTACAGGTGCTATTTTTATTGCTAAAGTGCCTGAAAAATGTCTTCAATGTGAAAGGAGTCTTATGCCGCGTACACACGGTCGTTTTTTGCGATGAAAAAAAACGTCGTTTTTTAAAACGCCATTTAAATTGATCGTGTGTGGGCAAAACGTCGTTTTTTGTCTTCAAAAAAACGACCAAAAAGAAATTCCAACATGCTTGAATTTTTTGTGTCGTTTTTCAAAACGTCGTTTTTTGTTTCACAAAAAGTCACCGTGTGTAGCAAAAACGTCGTTTAAAACGACGTTTTTCAACCCGCGCATGCCCAGAAGCTAGTTATGAAGCGAGCTTCAATGGAAAAGAGTGGTGAACGTAACCTCGCTTTTTGTGAAAAAAACGATGGTGTGTATGCAACATCGTCTTTGAAAAGTGACGTTTCAAAAACGTCGTTTTTTACTTCACAGAAAACGTCATTTCTTTTCATCACAAAAAATGATCGTGTGTACGCGGCATTAGGGATGGAGTGTCTGTATGGGAATGGGCACCCTGGTCTCAATCTACCACCGCATGTGGCTTGCTCCAAATTAATTTGCCTGTACCCAGGTACATGAATCTGTCGCCTGCACTGACATTTGTGATTCAAGGCATAATGGAATTATAAAGAATGTTGTAGACACTCTTTATAAAGTACCTGAATATATTTTTCTTCAGTTCTACCCTTGAATCATGTAATCTTTTTAGTAAAAACTACAGATAAAATATTTTATTGGAGGCTGCTTGTTACTTATACAGATCACCATACGATAGAAAGAAGAGATGTTCCATGAACTATATAGAACTTTCTTACTCTTCTCAACATTCCCTACACCACCTTCCCCTTTTTATTCTGTAACTTAACCGCTTGCTGACTGCCTAGCGCACATATACGTCAGCAGAATGGCATGAGCAGGCACGTTGCTTTGAATCTGCCGCCTAGTGTTGTAATCAAGGCATTTCCTTGTTCTGCCTAGTGACAAAATACTGCTCCCTGTCATCTGGAGCAGTGATCAGTGTCGTGTCACATGTAGCCCAGCCCCCTCACAGTTAGAATCACTCCATAGGACACCCTTAACCCCTTCCTCGCCCCCTACTGGTTAAACCCTTCACTGCCAGTGTCATTTACACCGTAATCAGTGCATTTTTATAGCACTGATCGCTAGTAAAAAAACTATACATAAAACTATCTCCTATTTTGTAGATGCTATAACTTTTGCGCAAACCAATCAATATAAGGTTATTGCAATTGCGAAATATGTAGAAGAATACATACAGCCTAAACTGATAAAAAAAAATATTTTTTTTTATATATTTTTTGGGGGATATTTATTATAGCAAAAAGTAAAAAATATTCCTTTTTTCAAAATTGTCGCTATTTTTGCTTATAGCACAACAAATAAAAAAACATAGGGGTGATCAAATTCCACCAAAAGAAAGCTCTATTTATGGGAAAAAAAGGATGTAAATTTTGTTTGGGAGCCACGTCGCACGACCGCGCAATTGTCAGTTAAAGCGACGCAGTGCAGAATCTCAAAAGTGACCTGGTCATTTGGCAGCCAAATCCTCCGGGGCTGAAGTGGTTAAAGAGGTGTAGGTGTAAAAAAAGAAACGCATAGCTGTTTGTCTATTGAAACTGCATATGGAGCAAAATTAAATGTTAACCGTTTATATTTTCGCCAGAGCCAATGTGTAAATCTGGAAAATACCACATTGCGGCCACTAGATTATGCTGTGTATCACAGGAAATAATTATGCTCTAATCTAATCTTAACAAATCTAATTTAATAGCCATAATGTGGGGTTTTGCTCCATTTGCACAGAACGTATTTAAATGCAGTTTTGGTGAACAAATAGTCATGCACATTTTTGCACATTTTTGATAAATACACCCCAAAGTGTATGTAGCTGCAAAATAAAAAAAATATATGCAATGTGTCTCTACAATGCAAGTACATTTCTCCGTGTTTTGTCTCTTTAAAAATGGTAAAATACAGAAAAATACCTGTTGATCTTGCCAGAAATCTATTGAGCTCTTTTTATACCATAGTGAGCTGACATTTGAATCAAAAAGGGCTGGCAACTCAGATGCTCTTGAATAAAAGTACTTTATTGGTTATATGGGTACACGGGTACAGGCTATACGTTGACGCGTTTCGTCTAAGACGCCTTCATCAAAACATGAGGAGCTGACAACAGTATATCTGCTGCAGTGAATTCTGCCTTGTCTGGCTTCTGCCTTGTTGGACTACAGAACACTCCCCCTTATGTTAGGCTGGATTCACACCTATGCATCTTTAGTGCTTTTTGCATTTTGCAGATTTGCACTACAGAACGTGTTCCATAGGAAACCATTTTAAATGGGCTGTAGTGCAAATCTGCAAAATGCAAAAAGCACAAAAAATGCATAGGTGTGAATCCAGCCTCATGGAGGCAAGGAAAGGGAGAGGTCGAGTGTAATACTACAGGAGAAGATGAAGGGAGGACTAACAATATTGAATATGTTTTTTTTTTTTTTTGTGTTTTCATTTTTTTCATTTGAATTCAGCCATAGGGGGACAGAGCAGAAAAGCCAAATTTGTAAAACATCACATTGCAAATATTTGGCCCCTTACACTACTTATGTAGGCCTTCATTATGGTCACTACAGCCCTGGATTTTGGAATGCCCTATCACATCTGGTAGCCATGGCAACACTTAAAGCGGGGTTCTGGGCATCATTTTTTATTTATTTTTTTGCAAGCTAGAATTAATCACATTAAATAGTCCCTAAAATATATTAATAGCTCCCCAATCGTTCCAGAAATCATTGCAAACACTTGCCTTAAACCCTCCAGCTCATGTTGTGGCTGTATCCATCATATGTGTGGGCATGTGAGGCCCAGTTCCTTTTTCTTCCTGGTTTTCAGGAAGAGGTGCATGCTGGGTTATTTTTAGGCACAGTAAGGCCCAGAGACTTCTGGGAAATGAGTGTCATCGTTTCCCAGGAGGAAATTAAGTCTTAGGACAGGAAGTTGGACCACCTAGGACCAGGAACTAGGCAGATTACGAAATTTGCCTAGTAACAGCCAGATAAAAGTGAGTAAAAATATATATTTTTTTACATTAAAGGCAAGCTGGTTATAGAAAGTTCATTTCTAGTTGGAACTCCGCTTTAAGGCCTGTACACACGATCTGATAATCCAACGGGAATTGTGTGATGACAGGCTGTTGTCAGATAATCTGACCGTTTGTATGCTCCATCGGACTATTGTCGGATTTTCCGCCAACAAATGTGGAATATCATGCTTTAAAATTGTCCGTCAACAAAGGTGTGTTGTCGGATTATCTGATCGTACAAACACGCACGCATGCTCAACATTAGCAGAAGTTGCCCAAAGGGTGGCGCTAAAGAGCTGAAAAAAAACATTGTTTTGTGTTTGTTGGCCGACAATTCTTTGCTGTTTGTATGCAAGACAAGTTCACGGCCAACACCCTTCAGACAAAAGTCCAAGGCTTTGTCCACAGAAAATCCAATGGTGTGTACGAGACTTTATAATGGACATTAATGATATATGTATTGGGCCATGGTAATAATTACTAGAAAAGAGCACAGGCATGTTTTAGACCCAGTGACTGCTTTTGTGGGGTCATGGAATTTTTTTTTTTCCCCCTTTGAGGCACAAGTGGTCGCGGCTACATTAGGAGTTCTAGTTTGCCTTCCTCTTAGTTTAATCCTCGGGTGTTGGTAAGAGATTAAGAGGTAAGTGTTCTTTTACTATAATTAACTTCAATGAAGCGGAAGTTAACATAACTCTAAATTGCTGAGAATTAAAAATGATGATTTTCCAGCTGCACCACACCAAGTACACAATAGATTTAAAAGTAGATTTAATTCAAACTTCATCTGTAAAAGTTGTGTGTTTTTTAGTTTTTTTAACTAGTTTATCTTGATTTACGTTGCAGCCATTAAAATAATTAGGAAAGTTGTTATGTGGCTGAGTGCCTCTGTTCAGTTTTAACGCTACCATATGTTGCTAAGCTGCAGTGCACCTATCGACCTGTCACATTTAGGTTAAATAAAAATGCCTGTCTTTCTTCCTATTCACAGAAGCCATTGGACAAAGCTACTATTGCTCCATGCTCCATGCGTGTCTCGGAATAGAAAGAAACAGTCAGCGTGGCGAGGAAACAAAGATTATAAAGAAGACCATTGTCAAGCCTTACCAGGGCCTCATTAACCAGACTTAACCCTTCACCCCTTAAGAGCCACACTGTGGCACAATTTGCACATTATCCACGGCAACAGTCACATGTTTTTTTTTTTTTACGAGCTGCTCAAAAATGTCACATGTCACTGAAATCACAGATAAAGGCTTGCAGCAACCGGGTTGAAATTCAGTAATCGGACTTAATACAGACGAAGAAGGATGTGAAAAGCTTAAAAAATAAAAATAAAATTCAGTAAGATAATTCTTTTTTTTTTCCATTGGATCTATTTTCTCGGACCAGGATAAAGATGTGCCAAATTTGCAGAACAAGCTGGTGACATACGGGAATGCTTATCAACTGAAAGGAAAGGGCACTAGCAGCAGAAGTCACATAATCAGCGTGAAATTTTCCTCGCATTTGTCAAGTGCAATTACCCCTCGTCATTTTTCACACGTCATTTCGCAAACTGCGTGACACTGTGCCATTTCCCTCTAATACATGCAAATAAGGCAAAGTGGGTGTGGTATATGCAAATACGGCATTCGTCGAGCCAGCTGGTATGAGAGATGAGCAGGGATAATATATTGAATTACCAACAGCCAAATCGTGGCATAGTTTACATACAACAGTATAGCACAATGGCACAATGCTACAATGGCCGATTCATTGACCTCTTTTAATGGTTGTTTTTTTCTTTATTCTTTTAAGAGACATAAGGTAAAATCAAAATGTATATTGCAACATGAATCAGTATGAATGCACACTTAACACTCATTTAAAGGGGAGATATTTTTTGTAAGTTATTAGAGCAGAGTTTACCTTAAAAGAATCTATAATGCGTTTTTCTAATTTTACATGCTTTGCTCTAATTTTGTTATTTCATACACATTTACTACCTAACTACTTTAAGATTGGGCCTATTAAAGTTAACATTTATTTTTTTGCTAGAAAATTACTTAGAACCCCAAACATTTACATATTAGGGTTGTTACTGATTAAAATTTTCGTGTTAGATTAATCAATTATTTTTTTAAATTGATTAATCGACTAATTTTGATTAATTATAGCGCACATACAGATCCAACTACTTTTAGCTGATCTCCTTGCAGGCTGATTCCCAGTGCAGCTACCAACCACTGGAAAATGGATAGCAGGATACAAAAAACACACAAAGGCAGCGCTCGATGGGAATAGCATTAAAACTTTTATAGTCTTCAAGTAGGTAACAAAATAAATATTGCACTGGAGATAAAATCAATGGGCCAGATTCAGGTAGATGGGCGAATCTTTATTTTGGAGTTACTTTTCTCATTTGCGTTACTCCGCCGAAACTTTAGGAGCAAGTACTGTATTCACACAGCACTTGCTCCTAAAGTTGCGGTGGTGTAGCAAAAATGAGCCGGCGGAATTCAAATTGGGCGGGTAGGGGGCGTGTATTATTTAAACTAGGCGCGATCCCGCGGCGAACGTACTGCGCATGCGTCGACTGTCAGTGCGCATGCTCCAAATTCTGTCAGTGAACGTCAATGACGTCAATCCCCATTCACGGACTTTTACGCAAACGACTCTAAAAAAAATTTTTTCGACACGATGACGACGGCCATACTTAACATAGGATACTCCACTAGGGGGCTGGTTTATCTTTACGCCGCGTATCTCTTACGGAAACGTCGGAAAGTCACTGCGTCGGGCCCGAATACGATCGTGAATTGCCGATTCTCGCTGATTAACATATTCTCTTACGCCGCTCGTATAGGAATTCCAACCCGGCGTTTCTTGTTTTCTGCTTACTGAAAACAGAAACGCCGGCTCAAAGTGAGAGTTAGGCTGGAGTATCACTGATACTCCAGAGTAACTCTACCTGAATCTGGCCCTATGTAGCTAAATAAACGGTAACAATGGTGTGAGTAATACCAAACGGTAGCAAAAGCAGTCCTAAAAATGTGTAGCTAAGTATGATACTGGTATAAAAATGTGTACAACGATACCACTGCTGAATCCAGATGAGGAGGAGTTAACATCAGTCTGTCGGCATGTAGATATCCCATGAAGGGAACTATCACAACTCCCAGTGGATGGCTGTAGAATACCAGGTTGATAGAGGGAAGTGATAGAAGGAAGTGTAACAGCCCTTGCGTGTGGCAGATAGTAAGGTCCCGCTGCCATGCAGATATAAAGGTGCAGCAAAAGAGCCCTTCAATTGACATGGCAAGCGCTGCCGGTGTCCGTGATGGCACTGGATCTCCAACGGAACTCCCTAAAAACCCGGAAACAGGCGGAGAGGTGAGTACAGATCAAAAGAATTTTGATTGATTACATTTTTTTACAATGATTCGGGGAATTAATAGTTAATTTCCAAAGCCATAAGCACCGGAGGGCAATGGAGAGCGGCGGGAGGGGGCCCCTCTCCCGCCGCCGAAAGACCACTTTCATCTGAAAGCAGACTGCCCGCTGAAAAAGAGGATACCAGGGCTATGGTAGCTAACTGCTACCATTACAATGATATCCCTCTTCGTAACAGCCACCTTATAATGACGGCGGGAGGTCCATAAGTGGTTAAAGCAGGGCTCTAAGTCCTGAGCTACTAGCCAGGCCTCAAGAGTTACTCGCCACCAGTTGCCCCACCTAATTCATACACTGAACTGCGCCTAATTGCACCCGTAAACATGCCCTCGTAGATTATCTCATGGAATGACACTGTTAAATGTTTTATGCAGAATCAAGTTACAAAATTAAATATTACCAACAACAACTTTAACAAAATGGGACAGGGCACTGGGGGCAGACCAGAGGAACAGGGCACTGGGGGCAGACCAGAGGGACAGGGCACTGGGGGCAGACCAGAGGGACAGGGCACTAGAACTGGGTCTCTTCCCCATTCTCTTGCTGTCTCCTCTGCAACTCCCATCCATCCATCCTCTCTCTCTCCCTCTCCTATTCATCTCATCATTGGGAGCCTGTGTGTGCGGCTCCACGCTTGCATGTCCCCACTTCCCCCTTTTATTCAGGCTGCCAGCGAGGAGAGGAGCTGCAGCACAGCGGGAGGGAGTACAATCTAGCACTGAGAACTACACAACTGCACAGCCATTGACACCATAGCACAGCGCACACTGACACTGCACAGCACACATTGAGACCAGTCTGTTCGCAGTGCTCAGGCTGAGCTGTTGGACACTTACATAGAGCACAAGGAGAAGAAAACTGCACAAATTGGAAGGCTGCCGCTCTCATGTCAGGGCAACTTTCAGTGAGCGCTGCACCGGAGTGGTAATTTTCGCAATCCTCCACCTCACTCATTACTTTCTGCTCTCCAGCTACATTGGTCAGGGGGAGGGGGGCAGGCTCAGAGAGGTCATACTGTTGGGTCCCTTGGCTTAATGAGAATTGAAAGGAGAGCACCTGTGTACTGCTCTGCCTGTGCGCGGCTCACCATACTACTTTTCCCGAGCATGCACCTTTCCACTTCCGCCGCCAATCTCATCGGGACTCTAATTGTAGGCACAGATTGGAGGGAGATTGGTCATGCAGCCCTGTCATCTCTCGCCCCCAGCTTAAATCCACTCGCCAAATGCTAGTAGGCGAGTGGAAATTTTGAGGGCTGGGTTAAAGTATCCTAAACCCAGACTATGAATAACTCATTGTTTAGAGTGAAATATACCTGGTTCGTCCTGCCTCCCATCTTCTCTGTATCCCCACTGCAGGCTGAGATTATGTAGACCAGCTCGTGTCCTCTACGGAGCATGTTAAATTTCAGTTCCCTTCCAAGCTCTTCATTCCCTGCTTTTTCTTATCTGTGCAGCCTATGTGACCATAAAGTCACACATGTGGGCATATACACAGTGGTAAATGCGCAGGCAGGGCCGGATTCCAGACAAGGCCAGGCATCAGGGCGGCAGTGGGTGCAGGGGTGAGCGGCTGAGAGGAGATGACACTTTCACTTTCATTTTCAGGATTTCCCCCCTGTCATTGTCATGTCGCGGCTGGTGCGAGGAGAGAAAACAGATGGAAGAGGAGGTGAAATTGTTCTCCAATTGTCATTTTAGGTGTTGGCGGCATTGAAGGACCCGGCCTTGGGGTGGCAAAGGGAGTAAATCCAGGCCTGGGCACACCCTATTCACTAAGTGCAGTGCCAATTCCCCCTACTGCCCGAGCTTCCCCTGTTTTGGCCCCACAGTGCTGCTGGTATCCCTCCTCTCCTCTCCCCACAGCTGCTGCAGGGGATTTTTCAGTATGGAAATAGGGGAAGGGGGCTAGTAAATATGTAAATTACCGGCCTCTTCTATTTGTGAATGAACACACTTGCTCAATGCATTCATTGGTAGCGTAAATTGGCCAGCGTAAGCCCGCCTAATTCAAAGTAGGAAGGAGGTGGGCGTCATCTATTTAAATTAAGCGTGACCCCATGCAAATGAATGGCCGGTCGAACTCTATTTTTCTCGTTGTGAGATTCTCTGCAGTTTTCCTGCCGAGAAACCTGTGAGTGTGTTTACTTACCTGTCGCCGTGGAAACCCGTGCATGCTCGAAATGACTTTGACGCATGCACGGTAGCTTCCTAGGCTTGGTAGGGTGCAGGTAAGATGGCGGTGACGGCATCGAATGTAACGAGCGCATGCTCGTTGTACGCGATGACGTCACCGCGTTCTTGCCTTTTTAGAGAACCGAGTTGTTTTAAAAGGAGAGTCTGTACACTCGGGCGGCAAGAGATTCTTGTCAAGAATCTCATCAGGGAAAACAACGTTTTTTCCTAACGAGATTCTTGCCCGTGTGTACAGGGCTTTACCCTCTCCCTTCTTAGACTGTCTCTGTTTTCCTCTAGTGCTGGACTCGGATTACATGCATCATATTCCTGAGTCAAGCAGAGAGCATTGTGGGAACTGTAGTCTCCTGAACAGACATCCTTGATCTGCAGAACTATCAATAAACTACACCTCCCAGCAAGCCATCTGCTCCAGGGAGAGAACTCTGGGAGAGGCTATAAAGGGATCAGCAGACCAAACCCAAGCTCTCTTGCTTTCCAGATTTATCAAGTAAACACCCTCTTCACTGCTGTACGAGAGGACTGCGGCCTACCACACAGCAACACAGAACTCCCAGCTCCTACCCAGGTGGGTACAAAACTCTCCTCTTGATTAAAGGGGTTGTAAACCCTCAAGGTATTTCACCTTAATGCATTCTATGCATTAAGGTGAAAAACCTTATGTAGTGCAGAAGCCTCCAGGAGCTTAGGGTGACCACATTTCCAAACTACCATTCAGGGACACCCCTTCCCAAATATCAGCTTGTGCTGTAACGAATCACAGCACAGTGATTGGACACAAGAGGCAGGATTTATGATTTCTCCAATCACAAGCAGGGGGCGGGATTGTGCTCCTCCAGGCATACCCGGCCATGACAAGTACTGTCAGTGAGTAAAGCCGTGATGTGGCAGCCTTTTTTGGGGGCATCAGATTGGCCCAGGGAGGGTGGCTGTGTCAGTTTCATTCAGGGACACTGTATTGTCCTGGAATAAAGGTACCTGGGACAGACCTGCAAAATGCGGGACATGTGGTCACCCTACCAGAGCCCCCCTTTTACTAACCTGAACCCGTTCTTTCCAGTGGTGGGGACGAGCACAGCAGCTCCAGCCACTGTCTTAGGTCCTCATTGGATAGTTTGATAGCAGCAAGAGCCATTGGCTTCCGCTGCTGTCAATCAAATTCAGTGACACGTGAGCTGGGGGTGGGGTAGAGTCCTGCTGTCTGTGTCAATGGAGGCAGCAGCAGACTCGGGAGTGCCCCCATGGAAAGCGCTACCCCCGCAGGAGCCGCTGGTTAGATCTAGGTCGGCCGATTACCTGTATGAATGTCTAGGGGTATGATGATGATGATGATGATGAGAACAATGACAGAATGTCCAAACAGCCGGTGTCTTTCTGTGCTTTTATTCTTGCCCAACACGGCAAACAGTGAACTTGAGGTAGACAGAATTAAGATGGGTGAAAAGGAGAATTTGCAGACTCAGGCCTAAGAACGATGGAAACAATGCTGCTTCCAATGGGACTTTAACTTCATCGCCACGCCAGCCGGAGTGGGTACAGCGTACCTGGACAGTCTCTCTCACAGAACTGGCAGCCAGAATATCACTGAGAATCTTGAGAAGGAAAATAAGTCTCTGACACAGATTTGACTGAAATAGAAATAGTAGTGAGACCTCTGCCACAGGCCTTTTGCTTTAGAACACAATTTGTGAGGTGAATCCTTCTCAAGATTATTGATGCCTGAATCTCCCTCAGGTAGTTTTCTTCAAATAGTCACCGACTGACAGGTTGCCATTAGACAAACACCCAGTGTCCGGTCACCTCGATCCCCGATGGTTCGTCTAGGCCCAATTGGATTGCCTGCCTCCGGGCTCTCCTCAGACTGACTCCCCACCGAACAGCACAACTCATTTGCGATCTTCTTTTTAGAGATAGGGGACCCAATAAGTCCCATTGGGTCCCATTGCAGCTTCAGTTGTTCCGGGCCAACATGGTCCCGAAACCAAGAACAACGCATGGCACGTAGGCCATATCGCCGGGGCCCGTGATGTCACGGATCCAGTCACGACCTCCCCCCCGCCAAAATGGTGTCTGCTTAAGAAGTACCCTCCCCCAGCATGCCCCGCGAGGGAAAAACCCCTCTGATTGGCTGCTGGCATGAAGGCGCTCCGACCTGAACTCCACTGCTGCCACCTGTCGTCCTGGGGTGGAAAGACACCTCAGGAACACAGAATGAACTGACAGCACAGCCCAGCTAGAATGGAGGCTGAATTTGTACAAATCACCTGGATGAGAGCTACATAACTCTCCCATCCCCCTCTAAATTTGAAATAGCACCTGGACTGAAAGTACACAGGCGCTACAGGTATATACAACATGTCTCAGCCTAGAGTGTCAGGAGGGCTGGAAGGTTCACAGGGTCAATGTGGCGCAGATGAACATGCAATTCTAAGCAACTCCAATGGCACAGTGCTAGACCTTATTTTACAGCACTGCTGTGTGGTTATGTAACCTACCGGTTGACGTCAGGGGAATCTTAGCCCCTTCCACTGTAGTACTTAGATTGGAGAAGACTTGACCCCACAGCGGCATTGTGAAAAAAGGTATTTAGCTTCATAACTTTGGAAAAACACATACTGTACTGTATAGCATGCTATAACAGAGGGGAAACAAGTAATGTGTGTCAGTGACTTTACAGCCACTTTAAAGTGGTTGTGAACCCTTACATTACACTTTTACCTACAGGCTTACCTGTAGGTACTGGAAATTTCTCCAAAACCTGCACAGTTTGAGAGTGTGCCATTTCTATAGGGCCGTGCCATGACCGTCGGGGGAGTGGCGTCACGTGACTCCGGCAAGTCACAGAGCCAACAGCTCCCCGGAAGGAATATCGGTGAAGATGGACATCGCCACCAGCGGGGATGTCATGGGCTTCGTTTGCAGGTGAGTGGCACATAATGGGCTAGTATGTGATGCATACTAGCCTATTATGCTTTTTACTTTGCAGGGGAATAAAGAGGAAGTAAAAGCCATCAGGGTTTACTTCCTCTTTAAGTTGGCCTACTCCTAGACTTGTGGTATAAGAATACGCAGTAATGGACAGTTATTCTGTGGCACTGCAAAGCAGGAAGTAAAGACTGCATATATAAAGTGTTTGACATGCACTGATAAAACATTGTCTGTGCAACATGACCTGTAAGGCCGCATACACACGACCGAGAAACTCGACGGGCGAAACACATCGTTTTCCCCGTCGAGTTCCTTGTTCGGCAGTCAAAAAACTTGTCGAGCCAAATTTTCCCATTGCCCATGGAGGAAATAGAGAACATCCTCTCTTTTTGACTCGATGAGTTCCTCGACAGGTTTCTCGGCGAAAAGTGTACACACGACCGGTTTCCTCGGCAGAATACGTCTCCCATCGAGTTTCTTGCTGAATTCTGCCGAGGAAACCGGTCGTGTGTACGCGGCCTTTAAGTTATGCAATGCAAAAATGCAATAATCCACAGAAATCACACTTCAGTTGACTGATTACTATAAAATACTTAAGTCTTCATGGTCTCCCTCGACATTCTATTGTCCTGATTAAGTACACAGGAATTTTCAGACTTCATATTTTTTTTTTTAAGTTGTTAGAAACTGGATATATTGGTTGTTTGTTTAAAGGTTTTAGAATAAGGAGTTAAACCTGATCTACTTGCTCCCGAGGGAGAAGGGATTGAGTGTAATGATATACAGCTCACAGTTCATTAAGATTTGGCAATCTCACATGGCAGACTAGAAGGACTGTATGGGCTCATGTAGATGGGCGTTCTCGTCAAAAGCAGACTTTTTTTATTGGAACGCAGCACTGCTCAAACGTATGCGTTAAAATGCAAAACACAACATTTGACTTGCTTTACCTGCAGTTCAAATATAACTCAATAGGACGTGCTGTGTCTGATAAAACGCAAAGCAGGTCAAACGCAGCCTCTAAATCCCAGTCTACAATACTCCATTGAAGTCATTGGCAATCTACTCATCTGCTTATGACATGCTTTTCAAGCTGCTGTTAAAAAGGTTTTTATATTAATGACTGACTGTTCGTGCCTACTGAGCTGTTAATAAACCAGATGAGCAATGCGTGACGTTTTTTTTTTTCTTGGACATTCATCTTGTGCATTGGGACCAGTCAAGTCTGCTATCTATAACTGGTGGATGATATTTGCTTGATTTTCTTGTAGCAGAAGTGAGTTGCGTGTACAGAAAAGCCTAGTTGTCATCCAGACACCCCTGCCAGACAAGTAAGTTGTGTCCTTAGCCTTAGTCATGGACCCTCCCTCAACTTGATTGGACAACGAAGGTGTTGCAACACACATGCAAGGTCATGCCTTCACTCTTCTGTGCTGTAAGTTTGTGTTAAGCCTCATACACACGATTGTATTTTCCGACGGGAATTGTGTCATGACAGGCTGTTGGAGGAAAATCTGACTGTTTGTATGCTCCGTTGGACGATTGTTGTCGGATTTTCCGTGGACAAATGTTGGATAGCTCGCTTAAAAAATTTCCGACGAAGAAGCTGCGGTGGCTCAACACGATTGGCACTGCGCTGACAAGCCGTTCACCTCTGCAGCCAAGGGTTCGGATCCCGGTCTCGGCTGCATGTGAATTGAGTTTGGTGGTCTCAGCCCGGGTGTGGTGTGGGTGTGCTATGGGAGGTAAGCCTGCGCTTAGTACGCCCACCCCCCTCCCACAAAACCACCACACTTACACGCACTCGAAATTGGGTTAACATGCACGCACTTTGGCCACGCAATCTCAAAAAAAAAAAGAGGTGAAGGACTAACAGGGCTGGCTGAGCGGGCTAGGTCCTCTCACTCCCTCATAGGGAAGTCCCTCTGCCCTGTTGGGCTTCAAAGCGGAGCAGGTAGGGCGGCTGTGTGGGAGGACCCCCTCACACCCGCCATTGCCACCCGGGGCATGAAGAAAGATGGCAGATTGCCTCTGGGGGAGGTCTGCCTACTCCCAACTCCTGCAGTCCGGCTCCTCTCTCGAGTACACGCACAAAATACACTTTAAAGAAAAGAAAAAAAAAAAGAAAAAATTTCCGCCAACAATGGTCTGTTGTCGGATTTTCTAATCGTGCAAGTCCGGACAAAAAAGTACAAACATGCATGCTCGGAAGCAATGCTCACCAAACACAACATTACCAGAAGGTGCCCAGAGGGTGGTGCTAAAGAGCTGGAAAAAAAAACACGTAGTTTCATGTTTGTAGGCCGACAATTGTGTGCTGTTTGTATGCAAGAGAAGTTCATGGCCAACGCCCTTCAGACAAAAGTCCTACGCTTTGTCTGCGGAAAATCTGATCGTCTGTACGAGGCTGTAGATGGATAGAATTAGAGCTCTGCTTAGCTCAAAATGCTAACCATCCTGCTCCTATGTACTGCTGTATATAGCAGCGTTTCTCAACCTTTTCCCAGTCTTGAAGCACCCCTGTCCAAAGTTTGGTTCACGTTACAGTGTGTCGCAAAACACAAGCAAAATCTTCCACACTTTTCCCTTCCACATAACTTTCTGTTAATGTGCTTTGATACAGCACTTTGGGAACATCCAACTTCTTTTGCAATTACCTTTTGAGGCTTTCCCTCCTTATGGAGGGTGTCAAGGATGGTTTTCTGCACAACTGTCAGGTCAGCAGTCTTTCCCATGATTGTGATTCCTACTGAACCAGACTGAGAGACCATTTAAAGGCTCAGGAACCCTTTGCAGGTGTTATGGCTTAATTATCTGATTAGAGTGGGACACATTGAGCTTAGAAAACTTTTTACAATATTCAAATTTTCTGAGATTGTGGATTTGGGGTTTTCATGAGCTGTGGGCCATAATCATCACAATTATGACAAATCACGGCTTGAACTATCTTGCTTTGCATGTAATGAGTCTATCTCATATATTAGTTTCACCTTTTAGGTTGCATTAGTGAAATAAATGAACTTTTGCATGATATTCTGATTTTTTGAGTTTTACCTGTAGTTCTATATAAAATGCACTACTTATCTATCAAAAAGTGTTTCCCAGTGCTAACCATTTCATTGAGCTTCTAAATTGCTACATTTGTAAATTTCAAAAGCCAATCTCCCTTCCCCAATTCGTACAACTGTCCCCTAATCTATCCATCTTTAGACGATCCCTAAAAACCCTTCTCTTTAAAGAAGCCGGTCCTGCTTCTAACTAATACACTGTTTTACTTCCTCCATCAGCTCATCCCCCACAGCTATTACCTTTTGTATCAATTGACCCTCCCTTTTTAGATTGTAAGCTCTAATGAGCAGGGCCCTCTGATTCCTCTTGTACCCATTTGTAATGTAACTGTAATGTCTGCCTTTATTTTGTTAAGCACTGCGCTATATAAATCCTGTATAATAATAATAATAATAATAACATAAAGAATTAGTAGTGGTAAAAAGCACCAATCATTTTCTTTGTGCTAGTCTCCTTTAACCACTTAATCACCGCCCTATAGACGAAATACGTCTATAGGGCGGTTCCTGTACTCTAACAGGACGTCCATGGACGTCCTCCGTTAGAGTCAGGTGTGCGCGCCCAACCGGGCGCGCACACGCGATCACCGGTGCTCACCGGGTCCACGGGACCCGCAGCACCGATGATCGCGGTAAGGAGCCAATGGCGGCGGCTCCTTACCACGTGATCGCGCCGTCCAATGACGGCGCGACCACGTGTGTAAACAAATCTGACGTGCGTCAGATCCGGTCACGGCGCTCGGCGAGTCTACGGGACCCGCAGCGTCAGTGATCTCGGTAAGGAGCCAATGGTGGCGGCTCCTTACCACGTGATCGCGCCGTCCAATGACAGCGCGATCACATGTAAACAAACTGCGTCACTTGCTGACGCCGGTTCTTCCCTCCTCTCGCTGTACCGATCGGTACAGCGTGAGAGGAGAGCGTAGATGGCTGCAGCAGTGTGGGATGGATCTGTGACTATTGCAGTCACAGATCCATCCATCCCTGCTCAGCCATCCCTGCATTAACTCCTTCCTTCCCTGCGCAAAACTCTGCATACCCCCCACAATACTCTGCATACCCCCCAATACTCTGCATACCCCCCAATACTCTGCATACCCCCCAATACTCTGCAGTACCCCCCAATACTCTGCATACCCCGCAATACTCTGCAATACCCCTCAATACTCTGCAATACCCCTCAATACTCCGCAATACCCCGCAGTACTCCGCAATACCCCGCAATACCCCGCAGTACCCCGCAATACTCCGCAGTACCCCGCAGTACCCCGCAATACCCCGCAGTACCCCGCAATACCCCGCAGTACCCCGCAATACCCCGCAATACCCCGCAGTACCCCGCAATACTCCGCAGTACCCCGCAGTACTCCGCAGTACCCCGCAATACTCCGCAGTACCCCGCAATACTCTGCATACCCCGCAATACTCTGCATACCCCGCAATACCCCGCAATACTCCGCAGTACCCCCCAATACTCCGCAGTACCCCCCAATACTCTGCAGTACCCCCCAATACTCTGCAGTACCCCCCAATACTCCGCAATACTCCCGCACAATACTCCCGCACAATACTCCTGCACAATACTCTGCAATACCCCCGAACAATACTCTGCAGTACCCCCGCGCAATACTCCCCACGCAATACTCCCCGCGCAATACTCCCCGCGCAATACTCCCTGCGCAATACTCCCCGCGCAATACTCCCCGCGCGATACTCCCTGCGCAATACTCCCTGCGCAATACTCTGCAATCGTTTTTTTTTCAGGCTTCCCAGCCTAGAGGGGAGATGTGGGGTCTTATTGACCCCATATCTCACTGTAAAGAGGACCTGTCATGCTATATTCCTATTACAAGGGATGTTTACATTCCTTGTAATAGGAATAAAAGTAACCAAAACATTTATTTTTGGAGAAAAAGGTGTCAAACTAAAATAAATAAAGTAAAATGAACAATAAAAAAAAAAAAAAAAAAATTACAGCGCCCCTGTACCCGTGTGCTCGTATACAGACGCGACCGCACACGTAAGTCCCGCCCACATATGAAAACGGTGTTCAAATCACACATGTGAGGTATCGCTGCGAACGTTAGAGCGAGAGCAATAATTTTGGCCCTAGACCTCCTCTCCAACTAAAAAGATGTAACCAGGAAAAACATTTAAAGCGTCGCCTATGGGGATTTTTAAGTCGCGTAGTTTGGCGCCATTCCACAAGCGTGTGCAATATTGAAGGGTGACATGTTGGGTATCTATTTACTCGGCGTAACTTCATCTTTCATATTATGCAAAAACATTGGGCTAACTTTACTGTTTTTTTTTTTTTTAAGCACAAAATTGTTTTGTTTCCAAAAAAAAACGCGTTTGAAAAATTGCTGTGCAAATACAATGCGAGATAAAAAGTTGTAACGGCCGCCATTGTATTCTCTAGGGTCTTTGCTAAAAAAGCATATATAATGTTTTGGGGTTCTATGTAATTTTCTAGCAAATAAATGATGATTTTTCCATGTAGGAGAGAAATGTCAGAATTGGTCTGGGTGTTCCAGAACGCCTGATGGCGCTCCCTGCATGTTGGGCCTCTGTATGTGGCCACGCTGTGTAAAAGTCTCACACATGGGGTATCGCCATACTCGGGAGGAATAGCAGAATGTGTTTTGGGGTGTAATTTGTGGTATGCATATGCTGTGTGTGAGAAATAACCTAATAATATGAAAATTTTGTGGAAAAAAAATTAAAATAAAGAATTGCAAAGAATTGTGGGGAAAAAATGACAACTTCAAAAAACTCACGATGCCTCTTTCTAAATACCTTGGAAAGTCTTCTTTCCAAAAAGGGGTCATTTGGGGGGTATTTGTACTTTTCTGGCAAGTTAGGGTCTCAAGAAATGAGAGAGGCTGTCAGTACATCAGATGTGATCAAATTGATCAATTTTCAGTAATTGGTACCATAGCTTGTAGACCCTATAACTTTCACCCAGACTAAATATTATCCAATTTTTTTTTTTTTTGTTACCAAAGATATGTAGCAGTATACATTTTAGGCCAAATTTATTAAGAAAAATTACTTTTTTGCAAAATTTTATAATAGAAATGAAGAAAAATTCATTTTTTTACAAAATTTACGTTCTTTTTTCATTTATAGCGAAAAAAATAAAAACCGCAGAGGTGATCAAATACCACCAAAAGAAAGCTCTATTTGTGGGAAAAAAAGGACAAAAATTTCATTTGGTTAGAGTGTTGTATGTCCGAGTTATTGCCATTCAAACTGTGAGAGCACCGAAAGCTGAAAATTGGTCTGGTTATTAAGGGGGTTTAAGTGCCCAGTGGTCAAGTGGTTAAAGAGGAGGTCCGCCCACCGCTGCAAAAATGAAAAGCCAGCAGCTACACTGCAGCTGGTGGCTTTTAATAATAGAACACTTACCTGTCCTGGAGTCCAGCATCCAGATTTCATCAGCTGTCGGGTGCTGCCGCCACCATTGCGAGCAAGGAAACTCGGCAGTGTAGCCTTACGACTTCATGCCAGGAACCATACTGCGCATGCGCAAGGCTCAGCCCCTCTCTCCTACTGGCCCCTGTGACAGGGGGAGGAGGAGGGAGCCACATGGTGATGTCAATAGCCATTGCCGAAGCTTCCGGAAGTGGGAACAGGATACCTGTCAAAGTCAGGTATCCCCCCCACCCCCCGAAAAGGGGCCAAATGTGGCACAGGAGGGTGGGGGAGACAGATGAGTAGAAGTTCCATTTTTGGGTGGAGCTCTGCTTTAAGGCAGGTCTGGCAGGGGGTGTGTGCTATACCTACATACTTTTGCTTAAAGGTGTCCCTCATTCCATCTCAGAAAGTTGGGAGGTATGTTTCAGTAGGGTCTCCTCTTCACTGCAAGGTTTAAATGCTTGTTTTTTCTAGGGGATGATGAGTTAGGTAAAATACTTACTTTATTCCTTGCTCCTTTTCTTCCTCTGACATTCTCCTGCCCTTAACATTCTCCTCTGATCCTGCATTTTATGTGATGACATCAGAGAGCCACGATTGAAGAGCAGATTCAGGGGTCTTATCCGGAGGATAAAGCCAACTGGAGCAAGGAATTATCATGTAAGTATTTTATTATATTCACGGCTTTTAGTTTTCCTCAAACAATAGGTGCTGGAACTTAATCACAGCCCCACAAAAACCCTCCCCCTACACACATCCTCCAAATCATATTAAATAGTTGGTGTGGTCAGTCAAATTTTACGAAAAAAAAGTAGGAGGGTCTTAAAGGGGCATTAAATACCAGGATTGCATTACATACTTTACAGAGTACAGAGCTGTCACTTGTAAACTTGTAAACATAGAAATCAGACTTCTGTGTTTACAAGTGATTGTGGTGAGCAGGCACCAAAGGGTCTGAGCCAGAGGTGGTGGAACTGAGTTCCACCAAGTTCCCCCTGAAAAAAAGCCCCAATTATATTTCACCGAACAAAGTGCTGAGGGGGCCCCACTGCAAGGATAACTTTTTACAACCCCAAATTTTTTAATATGCATCTGTCTGGTATGGCTTTCTGTACAGTACTCATGCAACGCAATGTGTAAACAATCATATTTTTTCATCCCTTACAAATATACTCCTTTGGATTATGATTTTTTTTTTTTTTTTACTTTACCCTTCTGCTGTACATATTATATAGATTAGTACTGCACACTGACATGGTGGAAGCAGCTGATCTGGGCATCAAGGGCCAGGTCCACAGAGAGAGTACGCCGGCGTATCTACTGATACGCCGGTGTACTTTCAAAGTTCCCGCGTCGTATCTTTAGTTTGAATCCTCAAACCAAGATACGGGGGCTTCTGGGTTAGATCCGACAGGCATACGTCCTCGTATGCCTTTCGGATCTAAGATGCAATACTTCAGCGTCCGCTGGGTGGCGTTCACGTCGTTTTCCGCATCGGGTATGCAAATTAGCTATTTCCGACGATCCACGAACATACGCGCGGCGGTCGCATTCTCTTACGTCGACTCTAGTCGGCTTTTTCCGGCGTATAGTTAAATCTGGTATTTTGCGGCATATAGATAGACCTGCCATGTTAAGTATGGCCGTCGTTCCCGCGTCGAAATTTGAATTTTTATTTTTGTTTGCGTAAGTCGTCCGTGAATAGGGATGTACGTAACTCACATCTACGTAAAAATAATGACGTTGTTGTGACGTCATTTAGCGCAATGCAAGGCAGTGAATTAAGAAACGGAGCATGCACAGTTCATTCGGCGCGAGGACGTGCTTCATTTAAATGAATCACGCCCCCTAATCGCCGATTTGAATTCCGCCGCCAGAGATAGACTACGCTGCCGTAACTTTCGGCACGCAATCTTTCAGAATTCGAAATTACGCCAGGTAAGGTACGGCGGCGTAGTGTATCTCTGATATGTTGCGCCGATGCAATTGTATGTGGATCTGGCCTCTAGATCTTAGCGGTTAGCTTGGTATCCAAGTCTCCCCAACACATTACCTTAAGGCTCGGTTCACACTGCTACGCTGAGAATTTGTTCAGTTTTTCAGTCCATTCTGAGGTGTGAATTTTTCCGCAAATTTACTGTGTTTTTAAAGCAATTTTAATGCGAATTTCAGGAGTGGGACATAGCTGCGATTAATGTCTCTGGCTAATGGAATCATAATGTAAAAAAAAAAGGTGTTACCTTCCTGTGTACTTCCTGTTTTTTGTGGAGAATTGTGTGGTGGAATTCGCACATATGTGAACCGTCAAATGCGAGTCCAGAACGATTTACATTCATGTCTATGGAGATTAAATTCGCAACGCTCTAAACTCGCACAATACCCTTTTTTTTATCACATCGCATTCAGAAAGGAATCGCGACCCATAGGTGTGAAAGGCCATCATTGAAAACAATCACTTTTTGGATGACATGCGAATCTAGTTTTCGTTTAACGCATCACATTCGGTATCAAATCGCACAAGTGTGAACCGGCATTAAAAGAATAGAGATCCCCATAAATTATTCTTATATTTGAGTCTTTTAACCACTTCCCATCCTGCGGCCGACTATTTACAGCCGCAAGGTGGCTCTGATCTGCCGGGAAGGCCGCCACACAGGTGCCGATGCACGTGCCTGGCGACGCAATGTCCGCCAAGCACCCGCGATCGGCAGTCACAAAGCCAGGGACATGGAGCTCTGTGTGTAAACACAGAGCTTCACCTCCTGTTAGGGAGAGGAGACCAATGGTGTGTCCCTTGTACATAGGGACAACCATCGGTCACCTCCCCCAGTCAGTCTCCTCCCCCCACAGTAAAAATCACTCCCAGGGTACATATTTAACCCCTTGTTGCCCCCTAGTGTTAACCCCTTTCCTGCCAGTCACATTTATGCAGTAATCAGTGCATTTTTATAGCACTGTTCGCTGTATGAATGTGAATGGTCCCAAAAATGTGTCAAAAGTGTCCGATGTGTCTGCTGTAATATCGCAGTCGTGACAAATATCGCAGATCACTGCCATTACTAAAAAAAAAAAAGTAATAATTCTATCCCCTATTTTCTAGGTGTTATAACGTTTGCGCAAACCAATATTGCATTTTTTTTTTTACCAAAAATATGTAGAAGAATACGTATCGGACTAAACTGAAAATATATATATATAAATGGAATATTTATTATAGCATAAAGTAAAAAATATTGTGTTTTTTTCAAAATTGTCACTATATTTTTGTTTATAGCGCAAAAAATAAAAACTGCACAGGTGATCAAATACCACCAATAGAAAGCTCTATTTGTGGGAAAAAAAAGAATGTAAATTTTGTTTGGGAGCCACGTCACACAACCGCGCAATTGTCATTCAAAGTGTGACAGTGCCGAAAGCTGAAATTTTGCAGGAAGGGGGTATATATGCCCAGTAAGCAAGTGGTTAAGCACCCACTTCCCCCCAGGGATAAGCAGTAGCTGTCAGAAAGATCCCCACTCAAAGGAACATTTCTGAAGGCTTTTAATTCAAGAAAGGACAACATCGTGATCACATTTTAATGATATCATTGTATAATTTTAATCCTTTAGCAAAAGCAATACTCTCTTTTGCTATACAGTTTTTCTGTTATCTAAAGATAAACTTTATAGCATGAAAAAGTAAGGAGAAAGTGATGTCGGTTCCCCAAATTTCCTTGCACATTATGTTTTACTATCATACTGCCCTAGAGCATGACATGAAGTGGTGCATTACTTACACATTCAAAAAAGAACCTTCCGTATGAAAGAGCTTCCAAACTGATTGGAAATGCTATAGTCTGTTGTTTGCCATATGAGAAGGAAAAAAAAAGAGAAAACCACGATGGTGCGAGCTCATTTCACAATAGGCGATTCGAGAAGTAGAAACTTAAGATTCCTCGCAGCCTTGTAATGTGGAAGTAGCAGACATAAGCGGGAGAAGGGGGGAGGAGAGGGGTTTCTCATTACCAGCTACTAATCGCCTTGGGGGCTTGATTATGGGCAGTCAGAGAGACTCGCAAGGCATATACAAGCAAAGACTCGATAAATTACGCACCTATAACCTCTGCCGCTCATGTGAAAGCTACATTTTTCTGAATATAAAATATTTATGCACATAAATAGCTCGTTCGTGTTTCCGCATGGCACTTCCCCTTTAGATTTCAGGCTTGTCAATTTTTTTGCACAGATCAATGATTCCCACAGACTTCCTTTGGACCACACTGTCAGCGATCACAATCCTTCGCCATCAGTGAATCGATACTCTGAGAACTCAACCTGACTACAAATGTTTACACATATTGCGAGTCTACAGTATATTAACTCCATCCTTGCTAGTTTTTAGTCAAGCCTGAGAAAATCTTTAAATTGTAAAGTGCACTAAGACCTTTCATTGAAAATACAGTTTTATATAATTTAGGTGATTTTTCTTAAATATCAGGACATGTACAGTATAATTTTTTTTAGGTCCTACTTGGGACATCACAAATCATATCTGGTAACATGACCATTTACAGACTGTTGACGTTAGAAGGGATTTCTTTCTTTCTTTTACACTAATTTAACTTAATTAATGTTCTAGACTAGGGTTCTCTACATGTTTTAGTATGAGGGCTATGTTGGTTATTTTCCAAATATATGTGGGCCAGCAAAAAAATAAGAAGAATACAATTTTAATGAATAAATACACTTCAAGAAATTAACTTTATATCGGAAGTCTCCCAACACATCAAAGAACCCCTTCACCTCAGTCTCCCTAATCACTTCAGAGCACCTCTTACAAAGCCAAGTCCCCATTACATCAGGGTACTTCCCAGAGTTACTTCATATATCAGGGTCCCCAGCAGAGTCCCCCCTAAATCAGGGTCCCCATCAGAAGTGGATGAATACTCAGTCTGTGCACAGTGCTAGGATAGGGGTCTGGTATGGATTTTGGTGGGGACCCCATGTCATTTTTTGGCTTGGGGTTTCCCTTTCAAGATTCATACCAGACTCACTACCAGGCCTGGTATTTTTGGATCAAAGTCGGATCCTGTTCATTGAAGTCGTAGGGCAAAGCTGAATCGGAAGTTGTCCGACGTCTGAGCCGTGTGAACCTGGCTCAGCTACGAATGGAGGGGAATTTTTTTTACCTTTACAACCCCTTTAAGTTCTTCTATTGTAACCAGTTGTCTTCTAGATTTCTGCCTTTTGAGATTTTCTCTTCCCCAGTTCCATTCTTGATTGGATGTGTGAAAAGTTCTCTCTTCCAGTTCCTTTCCTGACTTATTAATGCAACAGTGGGAAAAGATTAGCATGGGCAGTCAGGTAGATCCCAACCAGGGCCGGATGTAGCCTGGTTAATATGGGGGTGAATAAAAAGAAACTCAGTAGGGAATATTGTCAACCAGCTATTATATCATCTTCTCCTCTCTTAGCTCCCTACATCTCCATGTGGCTGCAAAGAAAAGCACATGTATTAGGCCAGCCTTTCACAACCATTTTTTCAGTCACGACGCCCTTAAAAATTGTGAAAAATCATGAGACACCCTAGTCCTGCACTATATTTATTGGGCTGAGGGACACTGACATCTGCAATGGATGATAATGTGACCTACTTCTTGGCGCCACATGGGGGAGTTCCCCTTTTCACATCAGATTCCACCCATCAATTCAGAGTCAGCCCCTTTTACATCAAAGTCCTCCCATTATATTGCCTTCTTAAAACCAGAATCCCCCGCTTTGCATTGAAGTCCCCCATCACAACAGAATCCTGCCATCATAACAGAACCCCCCCGTTACAACAGATCCCCAAATCACAACAGAGTATGCCCCTATCACAGTACAACCCCCCATCACAACATAGCCCGCCTTCACAAATAGCAATGCATCATGCCGCGGATCCTGGTCTGCCCCCTGCACCATGGAAACAAAAGATGCGGTGCATGGATAGGGGCAGGGCACTGTGCAGCCATGCTGCCTTGGCTGCGCATTGCTCCCCAGCCCCTTTACTTCCTGATTCCAATCTCACTGGTCCTGGGGGGCACCACTGAAATCTGCAGGGGAAAAACTCACTCAGCAGCCCCTCCCCCCGACAGCTCCAAACTCTTGATTTTCATGCTTGTACTTGAGCCAGAAGATTAGCACGATAGCCAGGAAACTAGCAATTGCTTCCTCCACACTAATCCATTGCATGTGTCCTTTATTTTAGGATGAGAAAGGAATGAGTGATAGAAACAGAGAATCTTGATTAAAAGAAGATCACACGTCTGCTAATTAGGATTGGAGCAAATTGGTGAAAATCCTCTAATTTTTCATTGATTATTTTCTGCTTTATTTGTTGCTACTTTCTGATCAGAACACAATCCATATAAAAAAGATAAAAATCCCACCTCGTCCCTCTCATCATCCTAGCAGCTCACTCACTTGAGGACTTTCCTTAGGAGGCAGAAGAAACACATTTTATCACGGTCATCTACGTGCTGATTATTTAATTACAGGACGTACGCGGTACAACATAGGAATCAATGAAGCTCTAGCGCGCTGTATTTTCCTGGAGGTTTACTCTTATGGCAATGCGTTTGGAACGTGACAGGAGTTCTTTATGAAAAACCGCTCGGCTAACGGAGACGAGAGATTGTTAACCTTTTCTTGGCTGTTCTATTTCCACCGCCGCATTTTTTTAAAATCATTTTATAAGCCTACATCATTTTTTACCAGCAGACAATAAGAAGCTCCCCTTTTCCCTTCATACTTTCCGAGGCACGTACAGCTGCCCCTTTATCCCATTCTCTCCCCTTTATTTTACCTGAAATCCCATGTCATGTCACCAAATGAATGGAGACACACAGGTCACTCTTATTACTTTAGTTCTTTTCTGGACCATAGCATCCATCAATAGAGTGAGACGCTGAGCCGTTCTCTTGACTCATTCGCATCTGTATGAGAAAAATCTTATAATGCTTCTCAGATCTCTGGGAAGATGCTGCTTATGAACCACATGACACCGAGGCGGATGAGGAATGCATAAATAGCTCCGCCATATGATGCTCAATTGTTAAGGCAAAAAAGGCATAATTAGCACCTTGCGATCACCCACAGGAGAAGCTCAGTCTACTAAGGGAAAATCCGTATAACAATATTGAGCGCTTGGAGACATGAAAGACGATAGCAGGCAACGTGTTCCAGCCAGGTGCTCTTATTAAATGAGCGCAGTTTAACTAGCACAAACCTATTCATGTCTGCCTAGAGACCCTAACGAATGTCTCCAACCACTGCCATATGGTCTGACTATGGCGGAAGCATAATATGCACGCAGCTCCCATCCATAAATCCAATATCTGGATTCCGAGTGTGTCTCTGACCGTGTTTGCTGTACTTTATCAGCACACACACACAAATTTATGGAAGACGCTGACAAATAGAAATGATTGCGCTCTACATCTGAGCTAAGTTGTACACAAATTATATAAATCTTTAAACAGGTACAAATGTGTTGATAAATTGGGTCTTTTTTTTTTCTTAGCAAACACTAACGGCAATTTTCTGTAATACTGTAACCCACCATAGATGCCTTTTTATATGGTCTTCATTGATGTCCCTCACTACAATATAGAAAGCCAATGTTCATAGATCCCATTTTTAAAAGTACGTAAAATTTTGAAGGAGATATAAAACATAAGATTGACTTTACACTTTTGATGTCTGTTGCAGTGTATGTTGCAGTGTATAAGCAAACGTACTTAAAGTGGTTGTAAACTTAGTGAAGTGGCTGGCTCTCTGAAAGCTGATTGGAGGGAGGAGACACCCCCTTCACACAGTACACATGAACAGAGTTGAGGCTGTCAATCAGCTGGAGATCCCCCTTCTGTCACCATTTTTCTCTTGGTGTCAGGAAAACTTGTCAGAAATTACTCATGCTTATAACAGAGGAAAGAGGCAACAGACAGAAATCCTTCACACTTAGGCCACGTACACACGAGGAGACATATCCAATGAAAACGGTCCGACGGACCGTTTTCATCGGACATGTCTCCTGGGAGATTTTGGTCTGATGTGTGTACACACGATCAAACCAAAATCCCAATGGACAGACAGCGCGGTGACGTTGACTCTGCAAAGTCCGCAAACCAGGAAGTAAAATGCTTCCACGCATGCGTCGAATCCATTCGACGCATGCGGGGGATTTCGGTCCGCTGGTTAGGCGTACTAACCAGCGGACATGTCCGACGGACAGGTTTCCAGCGGACAAGTTTTAAAGCATGTTTTAAAACTTATGTCCGCTGGAAACCTGTCCGCTAGGCCGTACACACTATCGGATATGTCTGCTGAAACTGGTCTGCGGACCAGTTTCAGTGGACATGTTCGATCGTGTGTACCCGGCCTTAGTGCTCTGGATTGAGACAAGTACACATTATAGGAGGATATGCTTTGTTCACATTTCATGTCTGAGGTTTACAACCACTTTAACGTGCATTGTGTTAAGGCAGCCCTTTCATTATGGAACAGAAATGGATATTTACCTTTTATTTAAAATGTAGTACACCACAATGCATGGCATATGCACTGTGGTGTCTGCAGTGCAGGTGCGTTCCTCTTGTGTGTGTTGGGGTGCAATTCTAAATAAATTACACTGCAAGGTTCAGAACAAACCACACTGCACAAGCCTGAATGGACCCTTTGGATGGCAATTAGTGAGCTGAAGCTTTGTAATCATAATCAGCTGCCTCGGAGGGTATTAAAGCCAGAGTGGCAGCATTGTAGTCAGGCAATTGGCATTCCAAGAATGAGAAATTAGCAAGTGCAGCCTCCTAACGACCGACGCTGGGAGCTGCATTCCAGCGAGAACCTCGGCCGTGTGTACGCTCCTGGCTCGCCCCGCCCGTCGGGAATCCCGTCGAGCGAATAGAGAGCAGGCTCTCTATTTGCTCGACGGCCCGCCTGGATGAATGGCTGGTTGCCATTCCCGACAGGCGGGTCGCCGATTTCGACGGCCGGCCGGCGGAACGATGTGTTCCGCCCGTCGGGGGGTTCTCGTACGTGTGTATGCCGCCTTACACGCGTTATTGTGTTGTAATGCCATTTAGTTTAAATAGCGCCCCAACAAACCTTCACAGTGCACCCGGACTGCGGCACACTGCAATGCATGGTAATGAACTTCTGCGTGTTGTGGTGTGCTGTGTCCAAAAAAAAGGTGCTGGTGCAATATTTTGGTGCATTGGCAGCCCATCTAAATGAATGGGTTACCTTAATGCAATGCAGGTTAACACCTGCCATAAGGCGCCTGCGTTAACTTAGCACAACAAAAACAGAAAGGCGTTAACTATAGAAATTATGATCTACATTATTGGCGTTGAAAAGAACTAAGAACCTTGCAACAATTGCATGCAATTTGGATGTATACGGGCTTATTCAGAAAGGCATAGCGTGATCTGATTGGCTGATGTGGGTAACTGAACTTCGCCTTTTGCGTAGCTTTATTGTATAAGCCTGATATTAGAATTGATTTGTGCTGTGTTCCCAACTACCTTGGCCACAAAAGGAATGAAAAAAAAAGGTCCTATATAGAAGCAGCAATATGCAAATACTTTATTTTCCAAAAATGCCACGCTGTACTCTTAAATCTATTTCTTGCAAATGAATTAGTCCCCACCTTCCTTGAACATTTCCTCACTCATTAACGGTTCGTAATTATTTTAACATTGAGATGACAAGCAGGTATTGCTGAGAATTACAAATTCTCCACAATTTCCATCAGCCCCCGGAACGTTCTTTTAATGTCCCATTCGGCTTCCTGAAACCCGACCTTCATGCGTTTCATAGAACTGTCTTATAACGTGCCTCGCAAGGCATAATTAGCAATTCACGAGATTCATTTTCAAGCGGGCAAGGAGAGGAGAGAAGGAAATCACCTTTTAGCAAATGAAAGGCGGGCGGAGAGAGGCTATTTAAAACCCGTGCATGAAATCCCCCTGAGCACAGAGCAAGCGTGCATGTTGACTCATTGCCAAGAAGCTCCATCCAGCGCTATATAATGTGTCTGGAAGAAAATGATGGTTCTCGTAAAAGATTCCGGGCCTGTTGCAGACAGTTTACCCTGCTACATCCCGGATCGCAGCAGCTTAACTTTTCTTTTCCTACTGCAAGACAAATCCTTAGCCATCCTTCAGACTGATGTACCTGAATATGCTAACTACCCCCAGAGGGTCCTACATAATGACTCACCCTGAATGACTGATAACCTAAGGTTGTCTTTCCTCAAGAGCCAACTAATTGACTCCCTGTCTTCCATCCTTCCCCTTCCAGAGTATTGTTATTGCTCTGCTTCATCGTAAAGCCAGAGACCCTGAACCAGACTGAGCGTATACATACATATATATATGAAGCCATTCATTGTGTAAGCTGCAGGCAGATCCCATTGTACGTCTGTGAGTTGACAGGCAGTGAAACAGTGGTACATTCAAAGACCGATTACACAGTGGCACGATACATTGCTGGCAGCTGTATGAACTTGTAGAGAGGTTTGCAAACTCAGTGTATATGCACGTATTCTTCTAATGAGGATGTGGATTTTTTTTTAAAAGATAAACATGTAAATGTGATCAGGTGGACATAAATTTTTTTTTTTTAATTTGTATTAAAAATGTATATAAAAAAATTATAATGTTATTATTATTTATTAATGTTATTATACACGATTTATATAGCGCCAACAGTTTACAATGTAGAGGGGGAAAGCATAATTACAGCACAGTCCAATACAGAATGTACAAATGTGTTTAAATGTTTTTAAAACAATTTTTTTTACCAGTTTTTAAATATATCTAAATATAAAACTAGCATTCTTACACTTGTGAGAATTAGTTATGAACAAAACAAATATTTAAATTTTAGTTTCTGCATTAATAATGAGCAGTTTATGTCTAATTATGGAGGTCCTATAAGCTCCCATAACTCTTCTTTTGATGGTTTCTGAAATCTCTTTTAAACACACCATATTGCACTTCAACAGAATTCAACTGCTCTGAACTGGTAGCCAAATTTGCATTTTTTAATAAGGTGAGCTAGCACAAGTCTAGATTTAAAATGAGTGGGACACTAGAACATCTAATATGTGCTAGTTTTAAAATATACCAGAAGGTCACACACTTTTTTTTAAATCAAGGATATTGATTAGTTAACCCATTTATTATGACTGCTATTGTTAAATAGGACTGTCTTTATTAGCCTGACTAATGTGATCAAGAATACATTTTAAAGCAATTCAGGCAGAAATGTTTATAACACTTAATGTTTCACAACCACATTTGCCAAGCGTATTGCTGTAAATCTAAGCAGGTAGGAGCAAAATGTAACTTGTGGAAAACAGGGAAAAAAAGCCCAGTTAAATAGTGTACAGTTAATAAATTGTATATCATGCAGCTTGTTACAAACAATCCAAAAAATGAATTCCTAAACACTCACAATTTGTAAAAAATTGCTATGACACAATAATTGTTGTCTAAGAAGACATGGTAAACCACCCTCTCCCTCTCCCTCTGGTTGCTTCATGGCACATGACTCTAGGTTAAATAAGGCACAGACACGATCAAATCACATCGGAATTCCGACAGAATTCCACCTGAAAAATATAGAATTTATCTAAAGCCCGATGGAATTCATCGGAATTTCCAATGAAAAAACTCCAATGGGGCTACACGCGATCAGAAAATCAGATGGACTTTTTCCATTGGAAATTCCGATCGTGTGTAGTCCAGTTTACAGGGTACCAATATGCAGAACCCTTCTCTGGTTTAAAAAGTCCATGACTCAGAGACAATAGAACTAGACATAAAGGGCCAGATTCTCAGCTGAGATACGACGGTGTATCTCCAGATACACCGTCGTATCTCTGTTTTTGTCCCCGGGTATCTATGCGTCTGATTCCTAGAATCATTTACGCATAGATACGGCGTAGATCCGACTGGCATAAGTCACTTACACTGTCGGATCTTAAATGTAATTCTACGCTGGCCGCTAGGTGGCGTTTACGTCAATTTCTCATTTGACTATGCAAATGAGCCTGATACGTCGATTCCCAAAAGTTTTTGCGCCGCCTCGTCGTCGTTTACGTCGTTTCCGTAAGCGTAAACTTACCCCTGCTATATGAGGGGTAAGTTTACGAAGGTCCGTCGTATGCCATGTTAAGTATGGCGTCGGGACAGCGTCGTCTTTTTCCGTCGTGTACGTTGTTTTACTAAGTCGTTCGCGAATAGGGCTTTACGTAAATGACGCTCACATCGGCTTCGTCAACGTTTTCCAACGTGAGCTGGAGCATGCGCACTGGGATATAATTACGGCCGGTCGATCGGCGCGGGGCGCTCTTAATTTAAATACAAGCCGACCCCTTTGAATTACGGAGCAAGTGCTTTGAGAATACGGCACTTGCTCCAGTAAGTTGCGGCGGCGTAGTGTAAATGGCTTACGCTACGCCGCTGCGGATTCTACGAGAATCTGGCCCAAAGTGTATTTACCTCCATGGACCAGTATAAAGGGGTCTGTATTGTTAAAGTGTAACATGTAGCTCAACAACTGTTGTGGATCACATCCATAGGACCAACGGACTTAATGTTTCGTCCAGTGATAAGGTCAGTAATTATTGCACAAAATCAATTATTCATGTGTCATGTCCAATACAAGGGCATTTTAACTGTGCTTTATTTGGGATATTTAAAATACAAGACAAGAAAGGCAAAGCAAAGATGGCGCATACAGCAGATAAACCCAGTTACATTTTTGGAGGCAACTTCTACATCAGATGAAGGACGCCTATACTGTAGTAATAAACATAAATGCTGAAAATAAGGACAATGGGGGTGGTTAAATGATGTACATGTTTTTTCCAGCTTACTTTAGTCTTAAATCTATCCATACCTGCACTATGTCTATGTGCCGCCATGTTTTTTGCTTACAGAAAGTTAGCAATTGGAGATAGGCCTCTAATAGAGATTGGTATTGGAAGTTTAGCTGTAATCACCATCAAACATCAAACTCTCACACAATGACCTACTTTTTTCTGTCATAAACCTAGAGGTGGAGGAACAAGGGCAACTCAGGGGAACCCAGTAAAATCTGACCAGTTGAATCTTTATGTGTTTTGGGTCAAGCTATTTTTTTATGCAGATATTATTTTAAAAAAAATCTAATTTGTGGTTCATCATTTTGCGTATGGTCAGCTTCAGAGATCATTTTAATTGGTAGTTGCACTGAGCATGTCTTACATGCATATACTAGACTGTGTGCTATTAACCATAACTGGATAGGCTTTGGTAAGATACATGGGAATACAATTTCTTTATAGCATGGGTGCTTGACCTATGGCCCGCCAGCTATTGAGGAACTATATGTCCCATGAGGCATTGCAAGCTACTGACAGTTGCAAGCATGTCTCCCAAAGGCAGAGGCGTGATGGGACTTGTAGTTCTGCAACAGCTGGAGGACCACAGGTTGAGCACCCATGCTTTATAGGATATTAGTACATAAGCAAACAAACACTTTGTTTTTAAACGATGACAAGGAATTTGGGTTTCCTACAAAGTAATGTCGCGTACAGACGATCGGAAATTCCGACAACAAAATCGTGGATACATTTTTGACGGATGTTGGCTTAAACTTGTCTTGCATACACACAGTCACACAAATGCTGTTGAAAATTCCGAATGTCAAGAAAGCGGTGACGTACAACACGTATGACGGCACTAGAAAAGGGAAATTCAATACCAGTTGTGTTAGTAGTTTGGGCTTTTCAGCCTCATGCTTTTCAATTTGTTACAGCGTGACTAAGGTGCTATCTCAATACGAACAAAAGTTTTACCAGACCGAGCGCTTCCGTCTCATACTTGATTCTTAGCATGCGTGGAATTTTGTGCATCGGAATTGTCCACACATGATCGGAATTTACAAGAATGGATTTTGTTGCCGGAAAATTTGAGAACCAACTCTCAAATTTTTGTTGTCGAAAATTCCGACAACAAATGTCCGATGGGGCCTACACATGGTCGGAATTTCCGACCAAAAGCTCCCATCGAAAATTTGTTGTCGGAAATTCCAAGTGTGTGTACACGGCATTAGTCTTTGGCAGTATGGTGCTAAAGGATATTGGGAGAGGTAATTATTTTAGTAGTTGATATATATTGATAAGCAGGTACCTCAAATGTGTTAGCCATGCCCTGACAATAAAGGCTAGGTATAGACAAAAGGGCACTGCACAATAGCATACATCAAATTACATAAAAGACTCACTAATACATATATAAACATCAAAAAGGTAAAGTGTCCACAGCCAATTACCACCTGTCATTTGACTTATTACCATATCGTGTAATGAGACCCTATAGACTGAGGCAAACACTTAGTTAAAAGGAGAGGAATTCATAATCTTAGAGACAAATCATAATAAAAAGCTGATCTATGAATGTCTATTGGCAAGATCGTCTTCTTTGCTAAATAATATAGCCTATCTTTC
Source organism: Rana kukunoris (assembly GCA_029574335.1). Lineage (NCBI taxonomy): Eukaryota > Metazoa > Chordata > Amphibia > Anura > Ranidae > Rana > Rana kukunoris. The sequence continues at coordinate 453,113,799 of CM056050.1, forward strand.
AGCTTGGGAATCAAAGGCTTACTAAATATTTATGAGTGGATGGTTTGTCCATTGCTGAGTGATAGGACGAGCAGTCCCCATTCTCCTTGTTCTTATTCAGGGCGTTCTATGTAGGGCTTCATCGTTATTAGGCCTCCTGCTCCCTGTGCAGCTCCTGATCTTATTAGTCTTCATTCCCTGAACCACATCCCTCGCTAATTCCTTCACTTGTTCAGCCCAGCTGGAGCAGAATCTTGGAAACAACACAAACCAGCTTAAAAAAGGGAGATTCAGCGAAAGCCTGCGATCGAAAGAGTTGATCATCCATGAAAGACCTCAGTGTGTACTGCCATCTGTTGGGCCTTCATAAGAATAGCTCACCAACGTACACAATATTTCCGATGAGATGGTTTCGAGGTCCGTCTGCATAGAGAAGCTCCGTGTCTTTCTTCATTATTTGTATGCTATATCTTTGCATACAATTATAAACACCACATCTTATAGGTATATACAGTACTATTTGGCCACTAAGTTGAATTAATTGTACCAACAACCCTGATCTGAGAGAATTATTGGTTGCTGCCACTACTGAGTTTTTGCAGCTGTATGTTCCTAGGCTGTCTTTCTTATCCTTCTATACAGTACAAGCATGTATGTATCAGCTTACCGGGTATGCTCATTGTAACCACCGTCACGAGTCATTCCGTTACACTCATGTTTTCTGTAGGTCAGTGACTCATAATATAGTGCAGGGAGGATAAATAACAAGTAAAGCTGGCCATACATGGAACGAAATTCAGCCAGTTTGACAGGGACCAGACGAATTTTGATCCATGTATGGGCAGGCTGGTTGTAAAGAAGTCAATCTACCAGCCCCAGAAGGCTTAGGGACCATTCACAAAGCGCAGCCCAGCTCATGAATTATTGGCTCAGGTGAGGATGGCACTGGATCTTTGGACAGGTATATGTCCTTTTTTTTAGAAAGGCAACAGCTACAGCATTTGTAGTTACTGACTTACATTTTTTTGTTCCTGGGGTGAAGAACCACTTTAAGGTTTGTGAACTCTACATATGTGTCCAAGCAAGCATACAGTCCCTAATATCTATAAATATCTTATAGTATGCATCGCCTACTAGCTCATTATGAAATACTTACTTTAGATCGAAGCTGTTGCAGCGCTCCCCGTACACCGCTGTGGCCGGTGACATGTCTCCGTTATTACCGGGTTCACGGGCTCCAGACTGGCCAGAGCTGCTATGATGTCATTCCCACGCGCATGCGGTCACGGCACTGCTACTGAAGAAATGGCAGGAGCGAGCGATGGTGTCGGCACATGCGCATACAGTAAATATCTTCTAAATGCAAGGGTGTACAAAACTATTAAAGGATAAGTTCACCTTTAAGAACATGTTACACATGAGAGAAAGAACAAACAGGACTTTGAGTGAGGTGGTGACCTGGTAAGATCAATTGCCTCTATCCCTATCTAATCAAACAAGGGAGAAAAGGAATTGGGACTTTAAATGAAACACGTAAGTATAAGGTACAAATTTATTGGAAATCAGTGTTAAATAAGCCTATAATATCCAATACAATTCATATATATATAGATGTACATACAATGGGCACAAATTGCCACGTAATTGCAGACAGTAATTATCACATGCTGTATATTAAACAATATCAAGTGAAATACATGATGAGTAGAAACACGTCATATAATAGCTCTATGCATTTCGTGGATTGACTTCAGGAGAATACGTGTGAATTTAATGAATGATGTAATATGATAAAAAAATCCTATATAGTCTGACCCTATCAAGTAAAAATAATTTAAATAAGTAGAACTGGATATAAGGTTAGCTATAAAAACATGACTCTCTAAAATACTTGCAAACAGGGCAGCCATCCGAAATTAATTTTTCCTTTTAGGATAAAGGTGTTTTTTGAATACATAGAAAATGACCATTGTAAGCACCTCTGCCCGTGTTAAATGGAGGAAGAGGGCAGAAAAAGACAGGGCAGGTAGAGCGAGCGAGGGGGGCAGAGAGAGAGGTGGAGAGGGATAGAGGGGGTGGAGAGAGAGAGCAGGGTGAGAGAGAGCATGGAAGAGAGAGAGGACAGGGAAGAGAGAGAGCAGGGCAGAGATGGGGCAGAGAGAGAGAGAGCAGGGCAGAGAGAGGGGGCAGAGAGAGAGAGAGGGGGCAGAGAGAGAGAGAGAGGGGGCAGTGAGAGAGGGCTGAGAAAGAGAGGAGGGAGAGAGAGAGGGGCAGACAGAGAGAGGAGGGTCAGACAGAGAGAGAGGAGGGGCGGACAGAGATAGAGAAGGGGCGGAGGGAGAGAGGGGGCAGAGAGAAAGCAGGGAGAGAGAGAGGGCTGGAGAGAGCAGGGAGAGATAGAGGGGGCAGAGAGAGAGAGCACGGAGAGACAGAAGGGGCCAAGAGAAAGCAGGGAGAGACAGAGGGGGTAGAGAGAGAGTGCAGGGAGAGACATAGAGCTAGAGTAGAGCCACATCACCTGCAACATGTTGCTGATTGTCACTTGCCACATCACCTGCCACACCTTGTGGATTGTCACTTGCTAAGGTGGTGTTTTGCTTGTCAGAGACAGGCAGCAGAGAGATGATGTAATCTCTCTGTTTCCTGCACCTGGCCAAATCCACAGGCTATGCTGGACCTCAACCGGAGGTCAAAGGGGACCCCAGTACTCTACTGGGTTCCCAGTTCTTTTGAGGAGATCCCAGGCTGGGTGCCGTACGATTGGGGAGTCGGCTTGAGGAGAACCCAGAGGCAGGTTGTCCAACAGGGCCTGAACGAACCAATCGGGGATCTGGTGACCAAGATGCTGACAGGTACACTTTGCTGTCACCCGGTAACCTATGCTAAAGGAGATTTACTGGGAGGATTCGCTCCGTTCACCAGGGTAACTTGACGTGCCGATCCCAGTATTTAACCAGCGGCTCCTTCGGGGGTAGCGCTACATAAGAAAAAAAAGTCCTCAAGTAAAAAAACAAACTACATAGTGTTAACACAGCAGGCAACTGCATGATTCATTTCAATGGGTCTCTTTAATAGGTATAAATTAGACTTCTATTTTTTCAAACCTTCTAAGCTGCAGGGCATAGATGTAAACTAGCCACGTTGTAATGATCGAATTTCTACTTGAAATACATTTTCATGCAGTAAAAAGTACATATGCGTTTTACTGCAGGAAAACAGACACGTGTGAACAGGCCTTAAATTATGAATGTGTGCTGAGCAGATGCCACCAGCACCGGCAAGCTCTCTGGAGAACAATAGTAGTTCAGCCAGGAAAACCTAGGCAGACCGATAAAACATTTCCCCTGTTGGATGGGGTGTCTGCTGCAGTGTGAGGTCAGACAGCTGAGGTTCACAAGGCTAGGGAGTATTCATCCTCCACACATGGACCCCTCCTCTAAGGGAAGAGTAGACCCATCCGGTGAATCATCTGTTTCCTAGGAAACCAGGTAAACCATCAGCACTGGGAATGTTGCAGCTGACATTCAGAGGGTACACCAGAGCTCCTAGTTAAAAATTCAATATACTTTATGGCTAAGGCTGTCACTGCACTGATCTGCATGATGAGCAAACGCTTTTCAGGATAATCAATGTTTACCTTGTGAATGGACAATGTACCATGCAGGAAATCCAAAGATCCAATCAGTCTAAACATCCCTAGAAATGATCTTGTAATGTTAAGGTAAACAAACAAGATGTTAGAATGAAAATTCAATTAGGCATGCACGTCCCCACTAGGGATAAGCTCAGGTGTGTTCAAACATGAGTCTAAACCCGCCTGAGCTGTCCTGCCAGGAAGCTGTCAAAGCTGACAGCCAATCACAGGTGGGGGAGGCAGGCCCTGCAGCTGTATGTATAAAGGACCCTTGTTTACATCATTCTATCATAGGCAGCATGCCCCCCCCCCAGAGCCACCCCGTAAACAAGGGGCATGTATATGTACAGCTGCCGAACTTGCCCCCCCTGCCTGTGATTGGCCATCGGTTTTGACAGCTTCCTGGCAGGTCAGCTCAGACAGGTTCAGACTTGTGTTCGAACACATCTGAGTTCAACCCTGGTCTCCACTATTGAAGACAGGGGAATATAAGCAGGATTGTCATACAAAGCTCAGGCCCCATCGGGTCAGCAGGGGGATCTGGGTCTGGCCAGCCATATCTGTGACAAAAGCAGTGCCCATGAGAACACTTAACCCATCACCCTACCCTTGAACATGAATTTATCTGGTGCTTCTCCCCAATGTGATCCAGCCAGAGAGATCTTTATGTGAATCTTGGCAAGCAGTGTTGGTGTGCTAGGCTTCGTGGTGTGTCAGCTAGCCTCACAGCCTTTTCCTCATTGTTCCCAGTGTCATGCTGCAGAGCGCTACCGGCCCCCTCCCCACTGTTCAGCTAGACTTATGGGAGGCCCTGCTGGAGATGCTGAGCAGTATTCTGTCCCTGGTACTTGAGGTGTGAGCAACAATGGAGCAGCTTAAAATGATGGAATTGACAGTGGTGCCCAGAGGTGAAAAATGGATGGTATTAGATGCCTAGTTATGGAAGACATGACTGAGTGCAGTTATGATGGGCTAAGACAGTACCTGGAGGATGCACTCTAATAACCGCCTGATATTGCAAGATACCAGAATGCCACTGACTGCCATTTTATATTGACATGCTGCAGCCATATTCCTGTTGGTAGTGAATTGCCAAGGATCCTAAAGTGGACCAGTCATCAGATTTTCTTATGTTAAGTGCAACATGATAAGTAATTTGTCAGTGAAAAAAAATTCTAAAATTCCGTTCGTCTGTATGGAACTCTGACGGAGAAAAAGACACGCATGCTCAGAATCAAGTCGACGTATGCTCGGAAGCATTGAACTTAATTTTTCTGGGCTCGTCGTAGTGTTGTACGTCACCGAGTTCTTGATGGCCGGAATTTGGTGTGACAGTGTATATGCAAGACATCTTGAACAGAATTCCGTCAGAAAAATCAGTCAGAGTTTATCTCGATGGAAATTCCGATTGTGTGTACGAGGCATAATGCTGCATGAAAAAAAAACTTTGCCTTTCAGCACGTCCAAAAAACGATGTTTTCCCAACTTCATCATTAAAAACGATGTTGCCCACACACCATCGTTTTTAAAAAATGATCTAGCAAAGCGCGGTGACGTACAACATGTACGACGGCACTATAAAGGGGAAGTTCCATTTGCCTTTGGGCTGCTTTTGCTGATTCAGTGTTAGTAAAAGATGATTCACGCTTTTCTGTCTGTTACAGCGTGATGAATGTGCTTACTCCATTATGAACTGTAATTTTACCAGAACGAGCGCTCTCGTCTCATAACTTTCTTTTGAGCATGCTTTTTTACGTCGTTTTAGCCCACACACGATCATTTTTTACAACCTGAAAAACAACATTTTTTTTTTCGTTTTTCAGAGCCTGAAAAATGATGTGTAGCCCACACACGATCATTTTAAACAACGTTTTTGAAAAACAATGTTTTTGAAAAACAAGCTGAAAAATGATCATGTGTACGTGGCATTACAGTATAATTTTCCAGAAAAGATCCATCTTTTATCCTTAAAAAGCAGTGGCATCCCATAATGCCCCTGTCGCCCCCCAATCCATGTGTCCGCCCCCCCCCCCCCTAATCTACATGCAGGGCGCCAATCGCATGGATTCCAATGGGGTTTATTGATTTATTTTTCAAGCACGTGATTAGAGCCAGAGGCTCTAATATACTTCAAAAAAGGGTGGGCTAGGGGCACAGTGCTGTTGAATGAATATTCGCTATTGTCACACTGATTCTTCTCCTGGCCAATTAGGAAGCGGGGCATGAGACCCGTTTACCGATTGGCCTGAAAGGAGAAGCAATCCTATTGGCCTAGGAGGAGGAGGGAGGAGACAGACAGCTTCCGCGATGCCAAGGAGGAGACGCAGGGGAAGCTGACACCCGTAGCCCGGAGGGAACTGCTGCCCGCACCATAGATGGGGTAAGTGTGGAGCTGGGGGGGGGGGGGGGTACGGTTGACACTGCCACAAATGCACAGGTAATTGTGTCATCTCAGTCCGGGTGTAGATGATGACTTTGGGTAATGTCTGAACAAAGATGACTCTGTACTTCCAGAGAAAGAAGCAGATAGGGCATTTTTGGGGAAGAAGGGGGGTTACTGTGATGTCTGGAAAGTAATACATAACTGTCATACTGACATATTACTTAGCATGCTACACTTATCATAAAAATACATAGCTGATGACAGGTCCACAGATTATAATCAAATACACATATTGTATGTGGTTAAAGTGTATGGGGGGACACTGGGGGATGAAGGGCCATGTAAGGTAGACTGTACGGGCCCCATTCTAATGGTGGCCCTGATTTCAAGTATCTGTTGATAAGCTGTGATGGATCATTACAATAACAGGATGATTACCATCTTCTTTTATCGTAGGTAGCTATAAGCCATAGAATATGTCTGTCTTTGCAAGGACAGGAAAAGCAATGCAGTACCTGCTTAATTTGAGCAATCCATTGATCCCACTTGGTACAGACAGACATCGCTCAAGGTTGCGTCTGTCAGAGCAGCTGCAAATATAAAACTCTACCGATGCTGCTTTATAGACGCAGAGATCTCAAGGCTGTATGTGGCAGCTGTGGATATGCCTCACAAATACCTATTTGTTCTAACTTGTAACATGTTGAAGGGCACCTAATGTCATTGCCTGCATGAAAATTATAACTTGGGCTGTTATCACTTCTGGATATACAAGGTCCAAACTGAATCAAATTCATATTCCTGTATTGAAGAGTAGTTCTCCTGGCACAATGTTATCAAAGTGAGGTTGGTATAGGAGCATGTGAAGTGGTAAATAACCCCTGCCTATGACCACCAATGTGGGTTAGGGTGTGGCGGTCAACCGCACTGCCATTGACAATCAATGCAGGGTTAAGGGCAGATTACCAATACCAATCACCAATAAAGGGTCTTAATGGCGCGGGGGGAGGGGGGGGGGGGTATTACTGCAATCACTGGCACCAATGCTAGGAGGTTTTCTTGGGACCATTGAAACCAATGCTGGGGGTTATTATTTAGGTCACTGACATCAATGCTGAGGGTGATTTTTGCGGTCACTGGCACCAATGCTGAGGGTTATTATTGACATAGATTCTGAGGGTTATTATTGCAGTCACTGGCACCAATGCTGGGGGTTATTATTGAGGTCACTGATATCAATGCTGAGGGTAATATTTGCAGTCACTGACATCAATGCCCAGGGTGATTTTTGTGGTCATTGCTACCAATACTGGGGGTTATAATTGACATTGATGCTGAGTGTTATTATTGCAGTCACTGGCACCAATGTTGGGGGTTATTATTAAGGTTACTTGCGTCAATGCTGAGGGTGATTTTTGCGGTCATTGATACTAATACTGAGGGTTATTATTGACAAAGATTATTATTGCAGTCACTAGCACCAATGCTGGGGGTTATTTTTGGGATCCCTGTCACTGATGATGGGAGTAAACATCATAGTAAATTACGCCAATGATGAGGGTTATTATTGCAGTCACTGACACTAATGGTGAGGGTTAATTTTGCAATTACTGATACTGATGCTGGGGTTATTATTGTGGTCACTGACACCAAAGCCATGGGTTAATATTGAGGCCAATGACGCCATTGCTAGGAGTTAATATTTCAGTCACTGACACCAATGCTGGGGGTAATATTGCAGTCACTGACACCAATGCTGGGGGTAATATTGTAGTCACTGACACCAATGCTGGAAAAATTGGCAATGACAATAGGGCTTATATTACTAACACCTCAACTAACATAAAACTACAGCAGGACCAATATCTTCAGGCACTGAAGTGTGATACAGCTGGCTACCAACACAAATAAATATCTTGCTATTATGCAGCCCTCAAGAAGCCTTGAAAACCACACTTGAGGCTCTCTCTTATTAGCAAGTTGGCCACCACTGACTAAGAGTCGGTTCACACAAAGGTGACGCGCCAGGCGGCTCAGCCGCCTGACGGGTCGCTTCCCATGTAATGCAATGGGAGGGTTCTAATGGGATCGACGCAAGTTGCTCCGACTTAGAAATTTACTCCCTGTACGACTTTGGGGGCGGCTCGGGGCGACTTGCATTGACTTCTATACAGAAGTCGTCTTGCAAATCGCCTCTGGAGTCGTCCTCAGGACGACTTGCAGAGCTGCCCCCGGAGTCGTGCCGCATATGTGTGAACCGACTCTTAAGGAGGCATACACTCTTCCAATATTACCAAATAGATCAAATCAGAAACCAAATAGCCATAACTTCCCTTTTGATTGATTAAGACACAGTTTCAATCAGATTTGTTTAAAGCAAGCTGACTGGCCAGGGCATAAAACCATTGATCGTTTTGGATCATTTGGCAGCACTGAGATGATTCGGTCATATATTCAATCATATTTAAACCGATTGGATTATGAGCTTGCGATGTGGAAACAGAGATACGATCCATAACTTATCATTGTATCTTCTGTCAATCAAATGCCACTTCCCTGTGTGGCATATCGATCCGTTTTGTTGTTGGCTATAAAAGGTATGTACTTGGTTCTATAGAGCTGATATCAAAGGATTATGCATGTCTAATTTCAGAATACTGCGTAGGAAAATTAAAGGAGTTCTATGATCACAGCACATTCTTTCATTTTATAACATCAGCATTGCACTAGCAATACAAACAACATTTAGATTTGACAATCCATAGGAAGGTTACTAAAACCTCCTTTTATGTAATGAGCGCTGCCTGTCTGCTGGCCATCACTTTTCACAACTCCATGGATTCCCTGCAGCTTCTCCTCTGCTGTTTACTTTCAATTTCTATGGACTACATATCCCATGATACCTTGCTGCCTAAAAACAGTGGTTCCTGTACTGACCCTGCCTACTGGAGATCTTCACAAGGTTTACCACCTTCAAGATCATTCAGAATAATAGGAGTAGGCTAGAAATAACTGAACAACATGGAAACTAATAAAAGTGTAGCAAGGTCTCTGGCCTTGTCCAGTCTAATGAGGCCCTCCAAAGCCAAAGATAACTGACATCTTTCAATATGCAGTGGGTTGTGAGGCATAGCGGGTGCAAAGATGGTGAAAGTCATTGGACACCAGACACTTCTTGGATGTAAAAGAGTTTTTTTTTCTTTTGACAGTCCTTTTTGTATTTTTGAGGGAAACAGGGCTAGGGCCAGGACACCCTTAAGTAGTTATAGATTCAATTGGCAGACTCCAAGACTTCAATAGGAGGACAGCCATGCAGGGAAAGGCCCCAGCAAGGCACCACTTCTGCACATGTAGGAATGCTGTCTACTCCTATGGTAACAGTCTTTAACAGTTCTTAACTCAAACGTAACAGTGCTTTCAGATCCACTACAACTGCCTCTTTTCTGCCGGATCCCTAGCTTGGCACTCCAGATATTTCTCAAGCTTCACCCTTGGTAACCCGGCAAGGTCTCTGGTTTGACTCACAAGGCTACTCTACAAGCGTCTCTTTCGCGGGTTGGGTCCCTGATTTTATCACCGCCTGAGTATCCCAATTCTCCACCGTGTCTGTCGGTGAGAATAGGGTTCCGGTACTTTCTTCAGTTACTCACTGTGGTCCCTGGTAAAGATAGTTGGTCCCTTTGTGGCGACAGCTTCTCTTCTACCTCCGACCACTGTCAGGTTCTCTGGCCGACAGAACCGTCACTATTGGTTGGACTGCAAGCCGCATTCCCCAACCCTGCGCTGCCCTCTTACTTTTGGATATGCCCTCACACAGCCTGGCAGCCAGATGCCCCCGGAATAGGCCCAATCTCCAGCCTTGCAGCCTGGGGTGTACGACACACGTCCACCCAGACAGCTGTCCAGGTGGCACAGAAGATAGATCACCTGACCTCACCTGAATATATGGGTTCGCTCAGCAGGCCAAGGGATTCAAAAACACCCTTGCCCATTGGATGAGATACCCATATACCCATAACCTGACCTTGGGTTGCCCTTCTCATATCCAGTACCACCAAGCACCAGGCCACCTAGTGGTAAAAGAGAAAAGTGCAACAAGGTCAAACTTAAGGAGAAATCAATAGCTCTCTGTCAATCGACCAAGATAACTACTCTTGGCAAGTATTAAAATTCAGAAAAGAGTACACCACACACAGGATGGACTGCGGGTGTCTGTGGTAGTGCAGTGCCACGTCCTAAATATATTAAAAATAGCAATTGTTGAAGAAGGACAAAAATGGACTTTATAGGCACCAATTCTAAAAATATAAATACGTTTTATTGATACAATTCCCACAGGGGTTATTGGACCAACATCACAGTAAATGCATATAAAAACATTAAAACAAGAAAAATTAACACAGAAACAACTGTAATGAACAGCAGAACATAATTATCCAATAATGATCCAGAGGAGGCATCAGATCTCAAAGGAGATGTGATGACTTATCATACATAGTAGATCACAGACAAGCTCGACATGTTTCACGGAAACCGCTTCTTCAGGAGCTAGTAAATATTTCAAAGAGAAACAGAATATTATTGGTTTATACGTGTACATTGGTATATACATATAAATCATATATCAAGAATGTACATAGACAGAACATATATGACGTGTGCAATTGAGCACCATATAACAAAGCATGCGAGTAGGACCATAACCACCAAAGTGCCACCAACATAAGACTGCATGCTAAAGATCCAACAGGAAGGAGATGTCGGGACGCATCAGGAAAGAAGGAAAGTAGGAACAAAAAAGTGATATATTATTATGTACAAGTAGTATCGGGATGTGGATTGGTTGAGTATTTCAATCCAGTATTGTAATCATCCCAGAGGATCATAAGAGAGTGTGCGCTTGTGCAGAAAGAAGGACATCACCACCAAGGTAAAGACATGATAAAGGCAAGTGGTTGAAAAATTGCCTACCATCCAGCGTTTTGGATAGAATTACAAAGTATGGATATTCTTTGACAGAAGTGGAATTATGATTGATAAGATATACTCTTTTCCCCTTAATATGTTCTCTATTTTCTCGTTGTAAGATTCTCTGCAGTTTTCCTGCAGAGAAACCCGAGAGTGTGTATACTCTACCTGTCGCCGCGGAAACCTGCACATGCTTGAAATGACTTAGACGCATGCATGGTAGCTTCCTAGGCAGGGGTGGACTGACCATTAGGACACTCAGGCACTGCCCAAGGGCCCCATTCTACTAGGGCCCCCCCCCAGGGTTGCCAGCCTCAGTAAAACCAGGAACAATATGTAATATGTCTTTTACATCTGTCCCTGAAATGTCCCTTACCGACATTCTTTTGGTCTAAAAATCCCAGGATTATAGCTGCCCCGCCTCTCCAGTACCTTTTCAGTGTGTGTATGTGTATTTTTTTACTGTGTGTGTATACTGTGTATGCATACTGTATGTGTGTGTGTATATACTGTGTGGCCCCATAATCACCTATTGCCTGGGGGCCCCATAATCTCCTATTGCCTGGTGGCCCCATAATCTCCTATTGCCCGGGGGCCCCATAATCTCCAATTGCCCAGGGGCCCCATGAGTTGTCAGTCCGCCCCTGTTCATAGGCATAGGTAGGGTGCAGCAAGATGGTGGCAACGGCATCAAATGTGATGAGCACATGCTCATCGTACGCAACAACGTCACTGCTTTCTTGCCTTTCAAGAGAACCGCGGTTCTTTTGAAAAGAGAGTCTGTACACTTGGGCGGCAAGAGATTCTTGCCAAGAATCTCGTCAGGAAAAACAAGTTTTTTTTCCTGGCGCGATTCTGGCCCATGTGTACAGGGCTTTAGCCTTGTTCCAGGTCATCCGTGAAGACGGCACAAAACAAAGGTACTCATGTGCGTAGTAAAGTGACCCTGTAAAAATTGCCTAACGTAGCCCAGAAGAACCCACGTAGCCTCTCATGTGACCCAGTGCTTGGCACCCCAGGAGTTAATGGGAAAACATGGAGGACGTGACAAACAACATAAGTACCCCTTAATCTACACCTGCTGGCTGCCTACAACCCATCGAGTCACAACTAATTCCCAAACCACCACAGTGAAAATTAAACAAAAATTTTAATTGGTTGCTGTGAACAACAACGCCTCTTTCTTCTGCTCCGACATTTATGAATCTTCTTGTGTGAGACAGGGAGAGCCATTTGGGAAATATGCTGAGTAGGGTTAGCTACAAGGACTTTGCTATTTAGCAGTGGCGTACTGTCTGGCTCTATATGACCAAGGTTATTCAAATAGGAATAAAAGAAAAAAATAAAGCATAATGTCTAGCTCTAAGCATGTTTTATTAATAACTGTGAAGGATATTGTCTGTGCGCTTCTCTGGCATAGCTAAGAAGCCCATCCTTACCTCCAGAGTGGAGAACATCTTCGATTTGATGACCAGCACCAAAATACGTAATCACCAAATTTATTTTCGCAGCTGTTTATACAGCCACGCCACCTCTGGATTATGTAGTTAAACGGAATCTATAACAATTGCCTTTTTATTAAAATAGGTAAAAAAGGACATGAAATAAATGCTATGGTTTTGGACTGAATACATGGAGAATATGGTAAATCATTGAAATGACAAATACTAAAGTGTCTCCGCAGCGTCGGCGAGATCGTACACGGAGCCTTGAAAGGACTTTCAGCGCTGTTTCTAATCATGGACACACTTCAAAGCCTCCGTGTTATGAAAGAGTTAGGACGGGAAAAAGTGATGCAATGTTTTGTGACGATATAACCCTTCACTTCTATTATACCTAGAAGGCAATAAAGTTTTCCTTTGCAGCGCCGATAAACAGCCCCGTGACACAAATTAAAAGCAAACAGGCTTTCGTATGCGATGCATAATGATTTGTTGCTGCCTTCAAGGCCCCTTTGAATTGCTGCGCTACAATGCAATGGCAAAAAAATAAAAAGATTCGCGAAAGCCTCCGATTCCTGAGGGCTCGGCGGCATTGTTGGCTAAATACGGCTTGCAGCCTTCCATAAGAGCACCATCCCCTCCCATCCCCATCTGAAGCGCAGCTGACCAGCTGGAGCCAGCGCTGTCAAGAGCTTGATAACAAACCAGCCTTCTCGTCTCTTCATTCACGTATCTGCCGTACCATTTGGAAGCTCCTGTGGCTCCCGGCTATACATAATACACATTAGCATGCACAGACCAATGTCAGAGAGTAGAGCAAGAGAAGGAAAAAAAAAAAAAAAGACTGCGAACAAAATAAATGTGTCACATCTTTTCTGCATAGAACATAAATCGGTGGCTAATTGCCAGAAGGCAGGGAATAAAGAAGCATACTGTAGCAGAAGGGTGCGTGTATTTGTAAACCGACAGATACACCTTGTTGTACCGGGGAGAAAAAACATAAAAAATTAAGAAGTGCGAGGCGCCGAACACGCTACGGGAGAGCTATGCTACATCCGTCCTGATAATAGCCATAAAATAAGAATCACTTTCCATAACCTTATCCATTTTTCTTAGGCCACAATCAGTATTAATTGTTTTTGGAACAGCTCATTATACAATTTCATTTGAACAATTACAAGCCATATACTCAGATGTTGAATGGCTGGAAGTATTTGTAAGCAGGGGCTAACACCTTGAGATTTCATGGTAAGAGGCACAAAATTTCCAACTTTTCCAATTAAGGTGGCCTCATTGAGGATGGGTTCACACACTGTGTGGCCTCTTCTCTGGTTCCTTGTCGGTGCTCTTGGCTCCTCCCTCCTGCCAAGTTCCCCCCATAGCAAGCAGCACCCAGCTCCCACTTCCGCCCCTGGTGCCGCAGCACTGGAAGGAAGTTCACCTCTCCCCCCTTCCTCCCTACAATCTTCAGATGTCCCAGAAGATTGCCCGGCTGTTCACAACGCGATGCACGGCTCGCGCATTCACAGTGTGCATCCGGCTGTGAAGCCACAGCCAGGCGCCCACAGTTACAATGCCGGTGCTGCAGAGAGGAGGGGGAGAGGAGCGAGATTTTATGAGCCCACATCGCTGGACCGGTGAGTGTCTGATTATTAAAAGTCAGCAGCTACACTTTTTGTAGCTGCTGACTTTTAAATGGGTGGAATGCCACTTTAAGTTCTCTCTTAGCTGAATTGAATTTATTCTCTCCTCAGAAGAGGAAATTGGGGGGGGGGGGGGGGATATGATCACCATGTATAATTACATAAGTTGTCCATATAGTGAACTTGATGTAGAGTTACTCCCTTTACTCCCTTTAAGTTCATTACAAAAGTCAAGGGGGCATTCTTTACGTCTAGAGGAAAGGAGATTTAACCTCTGTTTTTATGTAGCGCCCCCTTGCTCGTAGCATGGGTACTACGCTAAAAACTAGTTGACTAGGCGAGTTACTTTGCTCCCGGTCGTGATTTGTTCAGGTTGATGACCTGTGTCGTTCTGGAAAGGTCCACTGGCTTGGACTGCATTCTGGGGATGTGAGTATCATGTTTGGCCGGCAGTGAGAGCCACAGGGGTTTCTGGAGGATGGAGTCTTCCCCAGCAGCCAATGGAAGGGGGTTTTCCCCGCCGGGCATGCTGGGGAGGGGTATATCTGTGATTGAGGTCATGTGTTTGGGGTTCTTTTCCTTCTCCTGCGCGGGGTCCCAGAGTCGGGGTGCGGCACCCACCTTCAGAGTGTGTGCATCCATGGACCCTGCCGGCGTGGCCCACCTGGCCAGGCTTCCAGGCCTTGCTGAGTCTCGGTCTGGGACGAAACCAAAGGAACCCCAGTGACTTACTGGGTTCTCGATGCCGTAGAGAGGATCTGGCGCCCTGGCCATAGACAGGTACGCTTTGCTGTCACCTAGTGATTTGTGCTGGGATAACTGCTGGGAGGATTTGCTCTGTTCGGACGCTGACAAATTACCTATATTACATTGGCCTGTGGCAGAGGCCTAGAGCCGGGTCAGTGAGAGAGACCTGTTCCTCCATTTTTTTTCCCAACCAGCATTTAAAGTGGCGACGCGTGCAAAATTGTATCTTTCAAGGTGCTGATTTTTCTGTACATATATCCAGGCCTGACATCGAGATCTGCTGTCTGGGAGGAGTCACCCTCCCCTGCGTGAGACGTGCATTGGAGATTTCGCGCCAAGCGAGCAAAGTCACGCCCATCCACGCGACAAGAAGGAGAACACCACTCATTTTAGTATGACGATGGCTGTCCCTCGTACATCGGGAATTGCTGCCCATAGATTGAAGGCTCCTGCTGCTACATCAGGGACATTTTATGCTTTTGTTCCGTCCGGAGTGTCTGTGACTGACACGGGAGTCCAGCTGGCCACCCAGGGACAGTTTGCTCTTCTGTCCAGTGGGGGAACTGAGGTGCTGGGCCTGATCTGTTACTGGTGTGGGGACTTATCTATGAAGATCCAGCCTTTGGCCCGCTGCCAGAAATGCTGGGCCTACTCGTTTGTGGCTGTTTCGCCCACACTAGCCCGAAGGGGTATCAGGCGAATTTTCTTACGGCCGCCCTCACCGCAGAGGTGGAAGCTACATGGCCGGGGCCATCCCTGTCGGTGCCGGTTATGGATCCGGGAGTCAGGGACCCTGAGGTGATCTCCATCTCGTCCACTCTGACCCTGCCATCGGCCGCCTCTCCACCCTCCTCGCTGGAGGCGAATCCCGGAGACAATCCGGACTTGGAAAGTGTTTTATCCAGTGTGTCGAGTTCATCGGATGTGACAAACCCTCAAAGCGAACCGACTTCGGAGACAACAGAATCTTCTTCTATGTTCTCCTGGTGGCATGCTCGTACGAAGAGAAAGTCCGCACTGGACTTTCCCGGTTGTGGTTCGAGACATGCCTGTTGGGAGCCCTTCATTATCAGAAGAGTGGCACTTAATGGACTTTGATTCATCGCCGGACAAGCTGGCGAGTAATGGTTGTAACTTTCACCCGGAGCCAAGGGATGTCTCACAACTTGCTCCTGAGCATGCACGTTTTTTTCACGTCGTTAAAGCCCACACACGACCATTTTTTACGACCTAAAAAACTACGTTAAAAACGACGTGAAAAATTAGAGCACGTTCAAAATTTTTAATGCCCATTTTTTACATTGTGAAAAATTCTCTGGAGCCCACACACGATTTTTTTTTACAACCCGAAGAACGGTCATGTGTGTGCGGCATTAGACTCATATTGACAATATTGTTGTGCAATTTTTCTCCATTGTGTCCCACCCCAGAAAAATTAATCTTATGAGATTAATCCCTCAATAATCACAAAGCAATCTTGTGCAGCTGTGCATCATAGCAATTCTTGCTGTCGGCGATGTTTAAAATCCTAGAGATAAATAACGACATATATAGCACGTATACCACTGTTCAACTTAAATTACCCTATTATAAGCCATAGAATAATAATGAGCATATACAGCCAAGTCTGTAGCAGCCTGTACTGTGAAAGCTACTGTAAATGATGAAGAAAGGGTTAATCCAGAAATTCACCGCAGGTCTTTTCCTCTCATGGCCACTGATAAAGACAAAAGGGAGCCCTGGCAACTGGAGGCAAAATCCTTTCCCGACACGCTGATATAGAATGATAACGCTATACAATAATGGAATATGGGCTTGTTAACTCTCTCGGTTCCAGCCGCCAGCTGCGTTCCTCCTCTCTTGGGGTTCGTAAATGGGTCTTTTGATGTACGATGTCTTTGATGTTGCGCCGGAGCTGTTCTTAACAGTCCAGGCTGTGCTTCTATAGAGAGCCGCGGAAAGAATGCATAAGCTGTTCAATCAATTCATCTTTTGTGTTGCTATAGATTAATAATCTGGCTATAAACATTAGATGAAGGTTGGATGTGCTGCCACAATCCGATCACGGCATTCATTTATCTGCACAATTATTCGGTTAACTTTATGCCAAAACATGTGAAAGTGACTCTAAACTCTAGTTAAAAAATTCTGTTTGAGTATGTATTCTTAACTCAGAAAAGTACCTTCTTTTTGCGCGGTCTCCTCCAAACCTCTAAATTCCGTTTTATAGCTGCTGTGATCTGACTTCCAGTCACAGGATAGCTTCGGTCATCCTTTGTGGTCCCACTGTATGTAGGAATAAAGCAGCCCTCTTTTGCTTGATTCCGAGGTGGACTATATATCAGTCTACTTTCAGCACACCAAACTCATAGGTAATAGAAGTCTATGGCTCAGTGCAGGTAACCCCCAGGTGCACTTCTCTGCACCTCTGGATCAGTTTGAAAGCAGCCCAGTAACCACTACAGAACAGATATGACCATATATACACACTGTTTTAGTAATAAAAAATGTACCTTTAATCACAGTATTCTATTCTATTTTATTCCATCCGAGAGCAGGAGGTTGGGGGCCACATCAGGGGCCACTGGTTGGGCACACCTGCTTTAAGGAATGGGTGTGTATGGTTTTTGGAGAATGAGGATATTGTTCCGTGTCACTTTAATTTTTATTGAGTAAATGGTTGAAGTTTGGGCGGCAGGACAGGCCAATCCAAAGAGATCATCTAGGGGCTTCTGCTACTCATGAACATGCATTAAGCAGAACTTTGTGGCCAATAAGTTAAATGTAAGTTTTTTTTCAAGGGTATAAGAGTAATGCCGCGTACACACGGTCGTTTTTTATGATAAAAAAAAACGACGTTTTCTGTGAAGTAAAAAACGACGTTTTTGTAACGTCACTTTCAAAGACGATGTTGCCTACACACCATCGTTTTTTCACAAAAAGCGAGGTTACGTTCACCACTCTTTTCCATTGAAGCTCGCTTCATAACTAGCTTCTGGGCATGCGTGGGTTGAAAAACGTTGTTTTAAACAACGTTTTTGCTACACACGGACGTGAAAAACGACACAAAAAATACAAGCATGTTGGAATATTTTTTTGTTTTGTTTTTTTAAGACAAAAAACAACGTTTTGCCCACACACGATCAATTTAAATGACGTTTTAAAAAACGACGTTTTTTTTCATCGCAAAAAAACGACCGTGCGTACGCGGCATAAGACTTCCTTCACACTGGTGCCGCCCATAGCGTTAGCGCATTTCAGACGCTAGCATGGCACTTTTAACCTCCGCTAGTGGCCGAGAAAGGGTTAAAACCGCCCGCAATGTGCCGCTACAGCGCTCCTAATGCGCTCCAAAGAAGCTGCTGGCAGGACTTTTTCTGACGCCCTGCCAGTGCACCGCTCTAGTATGAAAGCCCTCGGAATGAATAGAGCAGTTGTTTAAGGGTGGATTGCAGGCGCTATTTTTAACGATATAGAACCTGCAAAACTCTGTTCACAGTGCACCCCTGAACTTTGCATTCTGTACATAGCATACTCCTGAACTCTGCACTCTGTACATAATGCACTCCTGAAAGCTGTACTCTGTACATAGCATTGTCCTGAACTCTGCACTCTGTACATAACGCACTCCTGAAGTCTGCACTCTGTACATAACGCACTCCTGAACTCTGCACTCTGTATGTAGAGTAGTCCTGAACTCTGCACATAACACACTCCTGCACTTTGCACATTGTACGGAATGCACTGCCAAACTGTGCACTCTGTGCATAATGCACTACTGAACTGTGCACTTTGTACATAACTGCACTCTGTACATAGCGTAGTCCTCAACCCTGTACATATCACACCCCTGAACTCTGCACTCAGTACATAATGCAGTCCTGAACTCAGAAAGTAGCATAGTCCTGAACTCTGTACATAACACACTTTTGAACTCTGTACATAATGCACTCCTGTACATAACATACTCCTGAACTCTATAGTCTGTACACAATGCACTCCTGAACCCTGCAGTCTATACGTAGCGTAGTCCTGAATGCTGTACATAACACACTGCTGAACTCTGCACAAAACACACTCCGGAACTCTGCACAAAACACACTCCTGAACTCTACATTCTGCACATATCGTAGTCCTGAATTCTCCATACATGGATGTTGTGAACAAGCACAAGTTACCCATGTGAAACACGTCAATGTATATTCCTGTAATGTCCTATGGCATGGTGACAATAAATAATACATTCTACAGAAGTTTTCAGAAGGTGTATGGCCAATCTTCTTTGTCTTCAATTATCATTGACGATGGTGAGCCAGGGCCAGCACCCACGGGGATTTTCTTATCCATAGTCTGAGCGGCGTTCCACTTTTTAAGATTTTGTACATGACGCACTCCTGAACTCTGCAATCGGTACATAATGCAATCCTGAATACTGCAATCTGTACACAAACCTCCCAACTTTTTGAGATGTACAAAAAAACAAGATTGGTTAAACTCACCCAAGTGCTTCTTTTTACCATTACTATACCTTTATATTGGCTTTTGGAATTGACAAATGCAGTAATTTAGAAATCAGATGAAAGGTTTAGTGCTGGAAAACACTTTTTGATAAAAAAAAGTGTATTTTATATACATGTAGCGCCTCCCCCCCCCTTTTTGTTGGGGTGCTACGCTAAAGTTAGTGGGGAATAGGAGAGTTAGGTTACTCCCATTCACAAATTGCCTAAATTTGGGCCGCTGCCATTTGGAACTCCCTTGTAGGTCGGTCTGCATGTCAGGGGGGTGTTATTACCCCTGAGTGACAGTCGGCGCTAGAAGGGGTTCTGATTGACCCACCTTCTCCCAGCAGCCAATCAGAGGAGCGTTTTTCTTCTCTGGACGTGCTGGCGGGAGGGTATATCTGGGGCAGTCGCCTGCATGAGTTGTGCTATGCGGGGCCCGAGTTCCAGGTGTGGCATCCACCTTCAGGGTGCGCGCATCACTGGGCCCCGCCATCGAGGCCCGCCTGGCCGAGGTTGTGTACCCAGCGGAACCTTATTCTGATGCAGAGAGGGGCCCCAGCGGCTTGCTGGGTCCCAGATCCTAAGCAGGAGCTGAACGGTGGGGGATCGATTTGGGAGAACCCAGAGGCAGGGGTTGTCTGCGGGCCTTGACGAACCACCGGGGATCCGGTCACCACGCCACATGACAGGTACACTTTAGCTGTCAATCGGTGACCTTGAAATTGGAATTACTGGGAGGATTCATTGGTTCTAACCTTTGACAAACCTAAGAGAAAATTCATCAGGCCTGTGGCAGAGGCCCTGTTTCCTCCCAGTGACTTTGTTTAAAAGTGGCCCTTCGGCTGCCAGGCTCATGTGAATCGCCTGTCCGGAGGCACTTTACCCACTCTGGCGAGAGTGGCGACGTTTAAATTTGACGATGCTGAGAGCAGGCTTGCTCTCTCCTTGATATCCAAGGCCTGATACTACAGTTCTCTCCTTGCTCATCAACCTTTTCTCTATCGTGTGTCATGTTGATGTCGGCCATGTTGGGCCTTGGAATAAAGCATTGAAAACTCAAGTTGACGTCTGGACACTTGCTCTTTAACCACCTTCACTAATATTATCCCTAGACAAGAATCACTGTTAACCTAACATGCCGGTCCTAAACTAATCAGCGGGTCCTTCGGGGGTGAGCGTTACAAAGAGCTATATAGATTCGACCAAAATGAGGGACCAATGAGGAGGAATGAGGGACAGAGGGACATTGCTTGAAATCAGGGACAATCGTTTGAAATCAGGGATAGTTGGGAGCTATGTGTACATAGCCTAGTCCTGAACTCTGCACTCTGTACATGATGCACTCTTGAACTCTGCACTCTGTACATAACGCACATCTGAACCCTGCACTCTGTAAGTAGAACACCCCAGATACAAACGTGCCTTTTGAGGGCAACCATCCTGATGCGGCCTACGATGAAATTGAGTTTGACACCCCTGCACTAGATGAAATTAGCAAATTAATGTAACCAATGTTTTCCTTCATGTTTGCTGTTTGCTAATTGATTACAAAATAAATTATCAAGAAATGGTGGATAATGGGTTAAACAACTGATTTTTACTTGCCAAAGCATGCTAATGACAGTTTGCTTAGAAAGCACAATTATTATCTGCTTAGCAAATGGGGGTGACTTGGTGATTTACAACATAACCGCACAAATGAGGACCACCCAGAACATTATGAGCAGGCGTAAAAAGCATCCCTTTATTTTTTTCCCAAGATTGCTCACAATATACAAATGACATATCCTGTATTTTTTGTGACTTATTGCAATGTTATTTTAGAAGTTTTATTGCTTTTGACCTGAGAAAAACGTCTAAAATCTAAATATTACCCTAACATAACTTCTAAAATGGACTCATAAAGTGAATCTGTTGCTTAATTAAAAAATAAATAAATAAAAGTATCCTTGCAAAGAAAAGAATAAATGTAGCATTAAAGCCTATGTTTAGGTAAAAAATGTAAAAAAAAAAAAAACACATAGAACAAGGGACACTACTAACATTTAATGCCAAGTGTCCTTATTGCTGGTGCTTGCTGCCATAGTGAAAATCAAATTGCGTAGCAATCACTGTGAAGCGCACGCTAAACGGCACCTCAAACGCAGTGTGATTTTGACATACAGTAATTGTCACGTGAAAGAATCACTCTGTAATTGTGGTAAAACGTGACTTTAAAAATCTTGTGAAGCTAAGTTGTCACCCAAAAAGGAGCAAGAGCTTATTTTGGGCGACAAGCCTGCATCGGGAAGCCTATTGAAATGAATGGGCTGCCCTATGTGTAACATGTGGAACTGCGTAAAACTCACTCACACAAAATTACAAGCGGGATCTTCCCCCTACGTCAGGGATAAGGCAACGTCTGGAGGTCCGCTAATTGCATATCCCTGCTCTACGTGAAGTGTGAATGAAGCTGCACTTTTATAGATCACATTTTATCCATGGAAACTATAGTAGAGCTTCAGTGAATGGAGAAAGGGAGTAGATCAACAGGGAGGATCATTTTTGCTGTGGTTGCTCAGCATGTGTACCACTACCACCCCATCTGTCTGTTCATCCGTCTGTTTTTACGCCCATGTAAACGAGCCCTTAGGCTGCTAAAACCACATCAAACCCTCTCAACAAGATCCTGAGGAGCAGATTTTCAATTATTTACAACATTGATTATTTTGTTCCACTTACAAGATTGATTATTTTACTGCCCTGTCTTGTAAAACCATATTAGTTAGAAAAGTGATGAAAGATAAAGTTAAAGTAAACTTTTACCTTGTAAAACAACCAGTGGCGTAACTAGAACCTTCGGGGCCCAGATGCAAGAAACCATGAAGGGCCCCCCTGACCCCCCGGACAGGGGTATTTTCTCAGAGCTCGGTGGCGAACAACAGGACCCGGTCGCTAGTGGCTGGCTGCAGCGATTTCTCAATTCCGCCTGCTTCTCCTCCTCTCCCTCCCGCAAGCATTCAGCGGCTGCAGGAGGAAAATGGAGAGATTGGTTCCTCTATGCCAGTGTTTCTCATTATTTTTCCAGCCAGGGCACCTTTGAAGTATACTCTTAGGTCAGTGAAGGTGAACCTTGGCAACCCAGATGTTTTGGAACTACATTTCCCATGATGCTCAACTACACTGCAAAGTGCATGAACATCATGGGAAATTTAGTTCCAAAACATCTGGGGTGCCAAGGTTTCGCTATCACTGCCCTAGGTGAATGGGGCTGCACTGCAACCACCCTGCAACTGTGTGCATTGCAGCTTAGTGATGATGCATTTAAGGGGTTAAAACAGGCAGTCAGGAGGCAACACATTGCCTCTTTACCAGCTGTCAAATGACTCTGAAATGCGATCTAAGCATGGATTGCTTTTCAGTGGAACAGCATTTTTTTGCTAGCACTATGAACAAGCAAAAAAATAAAAAAATCGGTTCTGATTGTATTCATATAGGGGGTCATGTAAATACACATACACTGTTTATATATATATATAAATGCACATATGCACACACATATAATCCAGTGGTGGCTGGTGCTCAACATTTTTGGGGGGGCGCAAGCAAACTGAACAATTAAAAAAAAAAAATTGCAGTCTCACTGTGCCCATCAAACACAGGCACTGTGCCCATCAATTGCAGCCACTGTGCCCATCAATTGCAGCCACTATGCCCGTCAAACGCAGCCACTGTGCCCATCAAACGCAGCCACTGTGCCCATCAAACGCAGCCACTGTGCCCGTCAAACGCAGCCACTGTGCCCATCAAACCCAGCCACTGTGCCCGTCAAACGCAGTCACTGTGCCGTCAAAAGCAGCCACTGTGCCCATCAAACGCAGCCACTGTGCCCGTCAAATGCAGCCACTGTTCCCATCAAATGCAGCCACTGTGCCATCAAACGCAGCCACTGTGCCTGTCAAACGCAGCCACTGTGCCTGTCAAACGCAGCCACTGTGCCTGTCAAATGCACCCACTGTGCCGTCAAATGCACCCACTGTGCCCGTCAAACGCAGCCACTGTGCCCGTCAAACGCAGCCACTGTGCCCGTCAAACGCAGCCACTGTGCCGTCAAAAGCAGCCACTGTGCCCGTCAAACGCAGCCACTGTGCCGTCAAACGCAGCCACTGTGCCTGTCAAACGCAGCCACTGTGCCTGTCAAACGCAGCCACTGTGCCTGTCAAATGCACCCACTGTGCCGTCAAATGCACCCACTGTGCCCGTCAAACGCAGCCACTGTGCCCGTCAAACGCAGCCACTGTGCCCGTCAAACGCAGCCACTGTGCCGTCAAAAGCAGCCACTGTGCCCGTCAAACGCAGCCACTGTGCCGTCAAAAGCAGCCACTGTGCCCGTCAAACGTGTTTATACAGGATATAAAAAAATTATAATTACCTTTTTTTACTTTTATTATAAGGGATCATATAAACTACTTCAGTCGCATAAGGGGTTTAGACCCCTTTCACACTGAATCGTTTTTACGCAGTTTTAGCGTTAAAAATAGCGCTATTAAAACGCTAATAAAATGCTCTCTATGCATTTCAATGGACCCTTTCACACTGATTCCTGCAAGCAGCATCTTTGGAGCAGCTTTTGGGCACTGAAAAAAAACGTTCCAAAAACTCCCCTCTCCATTGAAATGAATTGAAAGCACTGTAAAAACGCCTTACCCTTTCACACTGAGGCACTGCAAAAACGCCCTAAAACGTTAGGGTCTTAGCGGTGCTTTACCAGCACATTGGGATTGCAGATGAGGCTTTGCTCGAATAATGCTCGAATAACGCTCAAAAAACGCCCGAATAACGCTCCAAAAATGCCCCAGTGTGAAAGGGGCCTTAGAGAGCAAGGGGTAGAGAAACAAAAAAAATATATGGATCTTCCAAATGAGTGGCTGAAAGGGGACATGTCAGCACTAGTCTGATTATTAGAGGTCTGGCAGGCTGTTAGCCCAGCACAGCCAGAACTGACCACACTGGGATGGATGTGCTCTCTTGCCTAGCGAGGTCAGTTTGAAATAGGAATGCAGAGGGACTGGCAGGAACAGCAGGTATTTCACAAAAAAAAAAAGCAATACAAAGAAAATAGGATACTTTTTAACACAAGCACATGGCAGAAAAGACACATATCAGAAACATGAAATGTGTAGTACATGATATTATGATCTTTTATTACCAGGTTTTAATACTGCAATATATGTTATATTATAGATATATGTTGTAGCTGCTACATAGGAATGGGCCAGTTCGGTTCGCACCAGAACACCTCGAACAGGCAAAAAGTTATAGTGAACATGCGACAATAAACATTAAAATCTATGGGACAAGAACATGAAAAATCATGAAAAATGTACTTATCAGAAACTGGAAGCCCCCTTTAACAAGGGAGCCCACAGATTGGTAGAATGGTATAAACAGAGAAAACATAGTCAAAACATAGCCAGATTTCGGTAACCAGGACGGGTAATCATAACAAGCCGGAGAAACAGGGGTGCAGAGATCAGCAAAGTCAGGTGCAGCAAACAGGATCAGGAACACAGCAGAGAAACTCTGGATATGTTGAGCAGGGCAAAGGCACAGAAGATCTGATCCAAGAAGTTTATATAACCAGCAGCTCTAGCTGAAAAGCAGGAAATTAAGACTAGGTGAGTCCTTGTGGAAGGAAGAGTCTTTGGCAATTAGGGCAGAGCTCTGAGAAGGAAGGGCTAAGCACAGCCTTGACAATTACATAATTTAAAAACACTCCCAGTATACAAACCAAGGTGAAAAAAATAGTGCCCGGAAGATGTCCTTTGATGACGAAACGCATCGAGCAGAGCCTCTTACTGATGTCATCGCGTTCTAAAAGTCAGATGTTTGCTCCTAGCTGGGTTATGTTTTTACATGCTGGGTGATTTATTTTTAAGTAAGTAAGTTGTAAGTGTATTTCTTTATTATAATAAATGCTTTAAAGGCTTTTTACACTATGGAAAGGCAATTTGTGTTTGCTTTGCATGGCTTTACTATTGAAAGTCCGGCCATAGCTGATGTATGGAAGGTTATGTCACAAGGGGGCAGGGTCTCTGGTTGACATCACCAGTTGGCCACGCCCCATGGCTATATCAGTAATGGCACACACCAAAGCTAACACAACAGCTGGAGCTAACGGGAGAAGAAATCAGCAGGAAGAAGAACCGGCAGAAGAACCAGAGGAAGAAGACAGCAGAGGGAGAAGAACTGGAGGGACAAGAATTGGAGAAAGACATCATTGGAGGGAGAAGAGCTGGAGGAAGAAGACATCACCGGAGAGAGAAGTACCAGAGGGAGAAGACTGGAGGGAAAAGACACGTTGGAGCTAAGACGGGATACATTCTTAGGGCCAGATTCAGGAAGACTTGCGCTGGAGTATATCGATATGCGCCGCATAACTGTCAAGATGCGCCGTTGTATTTATGCGGCCATACCCACCAAACTAGATGCGACAGAAAACAGGCTTTCTCCGATCGGCTTAACTTTCCCTCACCAGAGTATCGTAAGCGCATATTTTCGCTTGTCGCATCCGTCGCGCCTATTGATTTCCCATTCAAATATGCAAATGAGGGAGATTTCCCGATTCGCGAACGGATTAGCACCAGACGCTGGCTACATGCGCCGCGCGTATGTCGTCCGTCTGTCGCTAAGTTATTCCTATAAATAGCTGCTTTATCTTTACTCCTGACGGCCACAGGTCAGCAGGAGAGCAGCTACAGCAGCAGCGTTACCGACGAAAATAGCAAGCTGAACAACCACACTTGCAAGGACAACACCTCTGTGTGCCAACATGCCAGGGGCAGCCGTGGTCCTAGCACTACTAATGGGTCCCCCGGTACAGAGGAGGCGGGCACGTGAGAGGATATACCGCACACGCATGAGCCTCTTTGGCATGGGTGATGAGGAGGTGTATCGCCTCTTCAGATTCAGCCCTGATGCAATCCTTGAACTAACCACAACCCTGCAGGATGACATCACCAGCAAGACACACTGCTCACAAGCAGTGCAGCCACTGGTGAAGGTACTGGCAACACTTCATTTCCTTGCAAGTGGATCATTCCAGCGTACAAGTGGAGTGGTGGCTGGGATGTCACAGTCCTCCATGAGCAGATGTGTGCACCAGGTTGTCCCTGCAATCCTCAGACGCATGTCCCACCACTTCATCAGACCAACCACTGAGGAGCTGCGGCTGAAGGCAATGACAGATTTCTACAGCATTGCCAGATTCCCACGCACCGTGGGGGCCATTGATTGCACACATGTGGCACTCCTGCACCCCAGTGCCACAGAGCACATATACCGCAATCGGAAGCATTGGCATTCCATCAACGTACAGGTGATAGCCGATGCCCAATGCCTCATATGGCACGTCCGTGCCAAACACCCCGGATCCAGCCATGACAGCTTCATATACAATCAGAGCCCCATCCCAATGGAATTCGAACAGAACATGTATGGGGACAGCTGGCTGGTTGGTGAGTGACATGGGTGGCAGGCATGACTGTCCCCCCCCATGATGCTGACATCACAAGGGGCACATGCATGACTAACATCCTCCTGTCTTTTCCCTTACAGGTGACTCTGCATATGCACTGGGACCCCATCTAATGACTCCTTTCCGGAACCCCCAAACCAGAGGAGACAGAAGATACAATGCGGCACATATCAAAACTCGTGCAGTGGTGGAGCAAACATTTGGGCTCCTGAAGTCCCGTTTCCGCTGCCTGGATAAGTCTGGGGGGGCCCTATTGTATTCCCCTACCTTCGTGTGTCAGATCATTGGTGCATGTTGCATTCTGCACAACTTTGCCATGAGAAAAGGCCTGCAGATTGACATACGTGATGACCTGACCCCCCAACCAGACAGCCCCCCCCCTGCCAGAGGAGACCCATTCAGCTGATGGAAGAGCAGTCAGGAGGGTCCTCGCCATAGGCATCTTTGGACACTAAACAAAAACATTGATCACACGGACAATGCATGCATGCACACCACTGATGTCCCTAGATCACACACACCACATGCACATCGCATTGGATTAGCCCAAGTCCAACATGCAGGACTTGGGAGCAGCAACGCCGGCGTCAAAGCCCCAATGATGTCGCTGTCCATTCATACACCATTCACACATCATTCACACAGCCGTGGGGATAACTTCTCCCCAACGGCCGAGAGTGACACCCCTTACTGGCAGGAGTGCCACCCCCTCACATTCACACACCATTCACACTGTCCCCTGCACTCCTGACCGTGTGCAGTTAAACTCAAAATAAAAAGCTCATAACCTGAGCAACATTAAAAAAAAAAGCTCATAACCTGAGCAACATAAAAAAAAAAAAACTCATAACCTGAGCCAAAACAAAAAAATAAAAATAAAAAAAAGCCCTCATCTGGGCTGACGGGGGCTCTTTCTTGTGGGCCCTCTCTGGCTCCTCAGCTGCCTGGAGGGAGTGGGTGGGGGTGGGGGGGCATCTGGAGGTGGCTGATCCCCAGGTGGGCCACTCCTGGCAGGTGTGGCATGCATGCCCTCCAAGGCCATGGCTATCCGGCCGAGGTATGCATTTGTGTGGGCCTGCATCCTGAGCTGCCGGGTCACCTCATAATATTGGGCCCGCTGCCTCTGCCTCCCCTGGTCCCGGATGGCAGCAGTGTTGGCCTGGACGGCTGCAGTGAGGTGCCTAAGATCAGCCTGCACCTCCCCCAGGCTGGTCACCACTGCAGCGCAGTTGCAGCTGACATCCTGCACTGCGTTGGACATCTGGGCCACGGAGCCCAGGCTGTCAGCTACCCGGTCCAGATGCCCAGCAATCTCCCCCATCTGCTGGGTCTGCCTGGCCTGGTCCCGGGCCATCTGGTCATGGACCAAATCAGACACCCCCCTGGTCTCCCGGGTCGCCTTCCTGGGGCCAGAAGATGGTTGTCCCCGGGGGGGTGGAGTCGCCCTTGAGGGGCTTCCTAGGATGGGGGAGGGGATTAGAGAGGGCCCTGCTGAAGGGGAGGACTCCTCCAAAAATAAAACAAAGTCCTGCTCGGGAACAACAGGCTCCTCTTCAACCACCTCAGCAGGTGAGGTGTGGGCACTCCCCTCCATCTCAGTGTCTTCACCACCCAGGGGGTCGGGCACAGAATGCCGCTGGGGGGATGGGGTGGACTGGCCGCCGACAGATGATGGCCCAGCTCCGTCATCTGTGGATGACACAAAGCAGAAACATGTTGGGTGGTCCCACACACTTGGCACATGTACGCCCCCCCCCCCCCCCACATGCAACACACCAAATAGGGGATAAAAAACACTTACCTGTCCTGGAGCCTTCCTCCACGGAATCATATCCCGGTACCCCCTCCAACTGCTCCCTCTCCAGGCAGCGGGCAACCACCTCCTCCTCCGTGTTCAGGCTGACCGCACATGGGGGTCCACCACCCGTGCCCCTCTCATGCCTCCTGATGGTGGCCACCTTGCCCCGGACTTTGCTCCTCAAATCATTTATTTTTTTCCCGATATCGGCAGCAGTCCGGGTGGAGTAGCCCAAAACATTGACCCTGCCAGCAATGCTCTGCAGGATGCCCTGCTTCCTATCCCTTCTGGTCTTCCGACTTTTCCTGCCATGGAGGAAGTCATTGTAGGTCTCCATAGCGGAGATCACTACTGACAGCTCCTGGGTGTTAAAATTGAGGTTTCTCCTCTCTTTGCGGGGAACGGGAGCAGCCATCACACAGCAAAAGTTACTTCCCTGGGGTGGGGGGAACCGGATATACTTTTGCGCCGGAAAGGCGCATCTGCGGCCGCTTTTAACGCGCAACGGAACACATTGCGCTGCCGTTTCCCATGAAGTGGTGCTGACGGAAGTTGTGAGCATGCGCACAGGGGAGCGAGTGGAGCCCTCCCTCACTGCGCATGCTCCGTGGATGATGCGAAGAACGTAAGTCACTGCGCTGGGCTCCGCCCATCATTTACTTATGATCACACCCACTTCCACTTGCGTCGGGTTGCGCCAGCGCTTTTTCGTTACTCCGCCGCAAAGTATGAACATGCGCCTGGTGTATACTGTACTTGATTGACTAGTTCGCGTCAGCGTAACGTATATGCGCTGCTCTACGCCGGATAAAATATGCGCGCATCTACCTGAATCTGGCCCTTAATTTTTAATAAAGGACTTTGTCCAAAACTGTACTGTTTTTATTTATTTTTGATACTTTTTTGGGTGAATGAGTAAGGGTACAATGTACCCCATACTCATTTACATAGGGTGGGGGGCCGGGATCTCGGGGCTCCCTTGATATAAGGGGGTTCCAGATTCCGATAAGCCCCCTACCCACAGACCCCCCACAACCACCGCCCACAGTTGTCGGGAAGAGGCTCTTGTCCCCATCAACATTGGTGTCAAGGTGCTTTGGGGTGGGGTGTGCAGAGCCTCCCTTGTTCCAAAGCACCCACTCCCTCATGCTTAAGGCATGTGGTCTGGTATGGTCCAGGAGGGGGTGCTTTTTTGATCCCCCTTCCTGACCGAACAGGCTGCGTGCTAGGATAGGGGTCTGGTATGGATTTTGGGGGGACCCCATGTCGTTTTTTGGCTTGGGGTTTCCCCCTCAAGATTCATACCAGACTCACTACCAGGCCTGGTATTTTTGGATCAAAGTCGGATCCTGTTCATTAAAGTCGTAGGGCAAAGCTGAATCAAAAGTTGTCCGACGTCAGAGCCGCGTGAACCTGGCTCAGCTACAAATGGAAGGCACAGGTTCAGCATTCTGCCCCACTGCCTGCAGGCTGTCAGACTCTACGAGAGGCTGACAGCTACTGCTGCTGGGTGGGGCTGGATGCATACTGCCCTAAACATATGTACCACTATGTACACCACCCATACATCCAGCAGCAGTATCTGTCGGCCTAGAATTTGACAGGCTGCTGGCAGCGGGACTGAATGCTGCACCTATGCCCTCCTTCTACAACTAAATGTCAAGTATACATAGGGTCTTAGGCCTTGTTCACACACGCATCCTATATCATACGCCCATATGAGGGCCATGTTTTCCTGCACAGGGACGCACATGTGTTTTGTGCATTCATTATGTGGAGGCTATCCCGTTCATTTCAATTAGGACAAAGTCGCTGCTCTCAATTTGACAGCTGTGTGGTGGCAGGTGCACATCCCAAAATACAGACTGTGTGCGTTCAGGGTTGTACATCTACAGAGCTGTCAAGATGGAAACAGGGACCGTGTCCATGTAGCTGCTGCATTCCAACTGAGATGAATGGGACAGCCTTCACAGGGATGTACAAAACGAATGAGGGACAATTGAGGGAGTAAAGGAGCTGTGTCACTCGTATCGGCAAACTGTGGGTGTGGCCAAAGTCGTAATGGTTGGGGGCTTAAGGGGTGTGGTAAAAAAAACTGTTCTCTCACAAATGCTCCCAGCTCTCTCACCAATAACCCTCTCCTCTCTTACTAATGGCCACTTCATCTTTTATGCATGCCCCCCCCCCCAAGATCTGTCACAAACCCTCTCAAGAGAGCTCCCCCAGCTCTCTTACAAATCCCCCCTCCTCTCTTACTAATGCCCTCCCAGCTCTCTCACAAATTCTCCCTCCTCTCTTACTAATGCCCCCCAGATCTCCCATCAATTCCCCTCCTCTCTTTATAATGTCCCCCAGCTCTCTCACCAATCCTCCCTCCTCTCTTACTAATCCCCCCCAAGCTTTCTCACAAATTCCCCCTCCTCTCTTACTAATTTCCCCCTAGAACTCTCACCAAT
This sequence comes from Rana kukunoris, assembly GCA_029574335.1. Taxonomy (NCBI): domain Eukaryota; kingdom Metazoa; phylum Chordata; class Amphibia; order Anura; family Ranidae; genus Rana; species Rana kukunoris. The sequence continues at coordinate 453,144,867 of CM056050.1, forward strand.
TCCCCCTCCTCTCTTACTAATGCCCCCCCCAGCTCTCACACAAATTCCCCCCTCCTCTGTTACAAATGCCCCCCCAGCCCTCTCACAAATCCCCCCTTTCTTACTAATGCCCCCCAGCTCTCTCACAAATTCCCCTCTCCTCTTTTACTAATGCCCCCAGCTCTCTCACAAATACTCCCTCCTCTCTTACTAATACCCCCCAGCTCTCTCACATATTCCCCCCCTCCTTTCTTACAAATGTCCCCCAAGATCCTCTCTTGCTAATACCCCCCAGCTCTCTCACCAATTCCCTCTTGTCTCTTACTATTTCCCCCAGCTCTCTCACAAACCCCCACCTCTCTTACTAATGCTCCCCCCAGCTCTCTCACCAATTCCCCCTCCTCTCTTACTAATGCCCCCCAGCTCTCTCAAGAATTCTCCCTCCTTTCTTACTTATGCCCCCCCCAGCTCTCTCACAAATCCCCCCTCCTCTCTTAATTAATGCCCCCAGCTCACTCATTAATCCCCCTCCTCTCTTACTAATGCCCCCCCATATCTCTCAAAAATCCCCCCTCCTCTTTTACTAATGCCCCCCCCCCAGTACTCTCACAAATGCAGATAAATATTTATCTCTGTGCTTTTATTAAGCACAGTGCTGCTGACAACTCCCAATGCATGGAGCCAGGGAAGAGTTTACTTTACTAGGCTCCATGCTACAGTCCTGAAAGATGGGGAAATTAGACACCTCTGACATCCCCAATGTGAGAAACAAGGCCGCTGACAGGCAGGAACGAGGCCGCTGACAGGCAGGAACGGGAACGCTGACAAGCAGGAACAGGGCGCTGACCAGCAGGAACGGGGCAGCTGAGAGGTGGGATCGGGAGCCAGGGGCAGAGCTGAGAGGTGGCCTGCAAATTAGGTCATCAGTTGCTAGGACGCCGATGGTCCTAACAACTGGTGACTGCATTGAGAGGGAACAGAGATTTCCAGCCAGATCTTCTCCCAGGAATCCTCACTTGTTGCTGTGTGATATAGCACACATTGCACCCATTGGGGATACCACTACGGAGTGGACCTCAGTCCAGATCCGCGGGACCCCGGGACTTACTTCAAATCGTGGGATGGTCCAGAGGAATCCGGGACAGTTGGGAGTTGTGCCTGTGCATTCCTGTATGGGTAAACAAGGCCCTCACACGACTGTATGCTTAGAAGTTTTTCTCACCTCCAGTCCTCAAGGTGCCCCAACAGGTCATGTTTTCAAGCTGTCCATTATTTTGCACAGGTGATTTGATCAGTTTCACTGCCTTATTAATTACCACAGCCATTTCATCTGAGGGAAATCCTGACAACATGACCCGTTGGGCGCATTGAGGACTGGAGTTGATTGGAGTTGGACTGGAGTTGGACTGGAGTTGAGAAACACTATGCTGTAGTATGCCTTTGTGAATGCGGCCTAAGACCCCATGCACACTGGGCATTTAGTTGTGGACCGAGGGCACAGGTGCAGCATTCAGTCCTGCTGCCGGCAGCCTGGGCATATGCTATAGTACACAGTGCACAAGGCCTTACAGGGTTGGTTATTTTTGTTCTATTTACAATGGTGATTATTGCGTACTTCCCACACAGACTGCATGTTCCTGCAGTCCCGCCAAGGGGTGAATTTTCCCGCACAGCTCGGAGGGGAGACATGCTGACCGGAGTGCACAGGTGAGTGAGACAACCCCCGATCTGCGCCACCCTCACCCTCAACAAATTCGATCCGATCGGCACCCCCCCGCTCAACAACTTCGATCGGCGGCACCCCCCTTAACAAAAATGTCCCGCACGGAAATGTTAAAATGTTGGGAGGTATGAATTTTGTACTGTCCTGTTTTGTAAATCAGATTTGTTAGTAAAGTGAGAAAATATGAGACTATTTTATATATGTTAGGAGGCGGGACGCAGGCCCGCCTACATTTGTAGGAGGAGCTTCGGGCTCTTATACCAGCCGCCACGCCCGCTGGTGCTGTCGGCGTGCGCTGGTCTTTCCGTCATTTCCGGCTTTTCTCCTCCTCGTCGCAGGCGTGACGTCATTTCCGGCGCGACGGCGGCAGGCGTTTTCCGGGTGGCAACGAGGAGTCGTTCGGTCCGATCAGTTACCGGGTATCGTTCCGGTCAGGTACTTACGGGGGACGCCGCCCCAGGTCCTCGGGCTACTCGGGCAGCAGGGACGGCCGTAGCGGCGGAGCGGGGGGGGACCGGGGGGGGGAGACTCATGTTTCTGGTAGACGTAGGATGTAGGGAGAAGGGGTAAGGGTAAAGAAAAAAAAAAAAAAAAGAAGAATCTAAGAAAGGGGGGGGTTTGTAGCTAGGGGAGGGGAGTCCAGCGGCGGGCTTTCATGTTGGGGGGTTTTTATGTCATGGCTGGTTCCGGGGTATGCAGTGGTCACGAGGTAAGCATCTGGGGCATTCATGGGTAGGAGGTCCCACCGGGCCTCATTCCATGCTACCCGGGTCGTGGCATACATTTATTCCACCATGGGCTCTGAGGGGGGGGGGAGGGAGTGTTTTTCTTTTGCACAGGGTCCGGGAGTCACGTATGGATTCAGCATGGCATCACGGTAAGGTACAGCTAGGGCACAATTTTTTTTTTTTTTTTTTCTCTGACAATTTTCCAGGCTCCAGGAATTGGTTTCCCATCTGGTGGGGCAAAGTTGCGAGGCGCTGCAGGTCCTCACAGACTGAGGGGGGGGGGGGGGGTGACTCAGGTCATGCCCTTCATGATCAGGTGATGCACGGTGGGGGCGGGGCAGACTTTGGCTCACGATGGGTTGTCAGGAGGGGGGGGGGCATTTCCCGTCAGCTTCGGCTTATCAGGGCTCGTATACGGTGGCGGTATCTCATCTGGCAGCGGACGGGGCACGGTGCTGTCGCCGTTACATGATCTGGGTCATGTGCTTCATCATGGGGCATCAGGTTTCGGTATTCTTGGGGAAGTGTTACTGTTCTTTAGGACATGGCAGATCATGTGCAATCGGCAGGGTGATGGGTGGTCCAGGCTGATGGGGTTATATCGTCATCAGGTAGGCTTATGTCCTGTACTGTTACTCGCTACATTTTCCTGTTTTTTTTTTTTTTCCCTTCTTCCTCCTCAGGTTTCTTTTTTCAGGTGCAGGCCGCAGCAAGGCCATACGTCCTGTTGATTGTGCAAGGCCAGCGGGTTCTCGCAAATCCTCCTAGCAGCGGGGTACTTTCACCTTTTTGTGACATTTTTATGTGTTATTTTTCTCTTGGTTAGCGTTGGCATTTTAGACCTTCCCCCTTGTTTCCTTTTACCGTAGGAGTTGGTGCGGTTTAGCGTGCACGCAAGCTGTCATTAGGGTGTTCAACTGACGCAGTAAGTGCCATCTTGTTTTCCACGATCCTTGGGGTCACTCAGGTGGCAATCAAGGTTCGGGTCACGTGGTGGGGGTGGCACCTATGCATTTACACCGGTAGCCCCGCCACGGTTTTTTAGTCGCTCTTAGCACAAGGCACGGTTCTCCTATCAGAGGGGCTGGAGGGGGGGGTCGTTGTTCAGGGAGGGGCGGTTCCTAGTCGGGGGAAGGGCCTTGGGGTCATCAGGTTCTTTGTTGGGGGCATGTTATCAGGGTTAGGTGGGTTCAGGCACGCTGGGTGTTCAGTCCCGTAGGGGGGTGGGGCATCACCAGGCCCGGAGCTACCATGGGGTGGCCGTTCACCAGAAGGGGCATAGTCGGGTCTAGTCTTGCACGGCAGTACAGGGATGGGGGTCACCGGGTCATTTCATGTCATTGGTCATTTCACCTTACATTTCGCTTTCTATGTCTTCATCTGTCACGTTTTCAGGGTCACGGGGCCGGGGTGTATGTCTTCATGGCTTGCATGCCTCAGGTGGCTCGTCCTTGGTCGTTTTCCACTATCAGCTTATCAGTCATTTCACGGAAGCCAGGTTCACTTGGGCCACATAGGGGGTCGGGTCAGTCACTATATTATTGTTCGCATTTCATTTGCCTTCACGTGTCCAGGGCGGGCAGGTTTCGGCTAATTTCCTTTCCATCCCCTCATATCGAATAGGTCATGTCCCAGGCGGCAGACATCGAGGATGGGTCGGTCATTCCTCCCTCCCAGGATGAAGGTTCTGAACAGGACAGTACACCGTCCATGAGGGCCTGGACCGTCCCAAGGATAGTGGCAGAACTGCAACGCAGGGGCATCTCCCATCCAGCGTCAGCAAGGAAGGCCCAATTATTTAGACTATTGTTCCCCAGGGCTTCGAGCGTGGCTCCGGAGCTAGTGACATTGCGCTCAGTAGGGGCCTCTCTTTCACAGATCCATTCTTCACTCAGTGGTCTGGCCTTGTCTTTTCAGGAGCTGCGTGCCAGGGTGGAGGTCCTGGAAAGCCCTCCCTGTTTAGCTCCAGTAGTACCAGTGGTTCCCTCGGCATCGGCAGATCCGGGGGTGGCTTTGGTGGTACCAGACTCTGTAGGTAAGACCGGCAGTTCGCTTTCGGTCACTCCCGCCCATTTTGTCCCGGCCAACATTAAAAAAGATATTTTGGATGGGAAGGACGTCAATTTGGCTTCACTATTAATAGCAGCCCATGATATTGCGGACAACAGATCTTATGCCTGTGGGGACGTCTCTGTGGTGGTCGAGACCAGGGACCACAGACTGAGCCGTAAGCTTTCCGTTCCGGAGTTTGTCCTGGCATTCAGCATCTTCAGGGATGTGGTTTGCTCGGTCAGGCCTCAGAGGAGGGAGGAGCTGGATTTATATCTCTATGCGGTGGTGGAGCTGGGTTACAAATATGGTGGTTCCGCTTTCTATGACTATCACCGATCATTTTCGGCCAAAGCGGCAGCTGTATTTACGCAGCATCAGGCGATAACTGACTGGAGTGTGGTCGACACGGAGCTGTTTTGTCGACATTTCGCGGGTTTGAGGTCTCCGGTTTGCTCCTCTTGTCAATCATCCTCCCACACGGCCTACTGGTGTCCGCTCATGGGTGCCCCGGCGGTGCCAAGTACCTCCAGAGCACCCACTGGCATGATGCCATCCCCCAGCCTTTCAACCACCTTTGACAAGATGGGCCGGCCGATTGTGTATTTGGGCAAGTCACAACTTTGCAACAATTTCAACCAAGGGTCTTGCAACTACAGCCAGTGCCGTCTGCTGCATGTATGTGCCACCTGCTTCAGGGCACACCCCAAGTCCTCCTGCACGCTTAAACAGGGGAAGCCTTCCTGACTAAGCCGCATTAACATAGAGTGTCTGCAGTCCTACTTGGCTTCCCACCCTTCACCCTCCCTTTGTCGGTTCTTGTCAGAAGGGTTCATGCAGGGGTTTCACACGGGCCTGGTCACTTTGCCCCAGGGCACCTTCGAGGGGAAAAATTTGTTATCAGCAGTCTCGAATGTCGAGGTGGTAGAGGGTCTGCTGCAGGCGGAGCTAGATAAGGGGTTCATGATCGGGCCATTTGCCTCTCCACCTTTCCATCAGTGGAGGGTCAATCCTCTCGGGGTAGTCAGGGGGAAATTTTCGAATAAAGCTCGATTAATTTACGATTTGTCTGCTCCTCATTGTTCTGACATACCCAGTTTAAATTCATTAATTCCATCTGAGGAGTTTTCTCTCAAATACGCTTCTGTGGACCAGGCCATCCAACGTATCATCAGCATGGGTAGAGGGGCATGGTTGTCCAAGGCGGATGTGTCAGATGCATTCAAGCTTCTGCCTATTCAGCCTTCCTTATGGCAGTGGCACGGTGTCAAGTGGAGGGGCAGCTATTATTTTGCTACCCACCTCACTTTCGGCTCCAAAAGTAGCCCTTGGCTGTTCAATGTGTTTGCGGACACGCTCAATTGGATCCTCTTACAGGAGGCAGGCTGTCAGGAGGTGTTACATTATTTAGATGACTTTCTTGTGATTGAAAGTGCGGGGCGGACACCCTCCGACCTCCTGAAGTTGGTGGCTGTGTGTTCCGCTCTAAATGTCCCGTTGGCTTCTCAGAAGATGGAGGGCCCGGCCACCTCTCTGACCTTTCTAGGTATTATTCTGGATTCTCTAGCTATGGAGGCAAGGTTACCGGCAGACAAGTTGTCCAGAATCAGGGAACGGATCCAGGGGTTTTCCCTGGCCCGGGTCACTACCAGACAGGATCTCCAATCCCTACTGGGGATGTTAAACTTTGCCATGAGGGTTATTCCTCAGGGCAGGTCCTTCATCTCCCGGCTGCTGGCTCTGCTCCCCGCAGCCCCGGATGCAGATTCGGTGGTAAGTCTGGACGCAGCTGCGGCTGCTGATTTACGCATGTGGGAACAGTTTTTACAGGGTTGGAATGGGGTGTCCATGTTTATCCCGGCAGTTTCAGAGTCATCATTCCAGGTAGTCACGGATGCTGCGGCTACTGGAGGTTATGCCGCCATTTTTGGTACACATTGGCTGGTGGGTCCATGGCCAAGTGAGTGTCGGGCGATACCCGGTTTTGCTCGGACGTCAGCATTATTTGAAGTCTATCCCATAGTTGCTGCTGCTCAAGCGTGGGGTCACTTATGGTCAGGCAATTCGGTGGTGTTTCACACAGATAACCAGGCGACTGCGGCTATCATTAACAAGGGGAGGTCGGGGGTCACTACACATCATGGCTTTTATTCGCAGACTCACGTGGCTTTCCTTGCAGTACAAATTCCATGTCCATTGTAGATTTATTAGCGGGGTTCAGAACACTGCGGCAGACGCTTTGTCGCGGTTTGACATATTATCCTTTTCTCGACAGGTCCCGGGCGCGGATATCAGTGCCACCCCGTCTCCTCACATCTCATTGTTGACGATGGACTGAGCAGGCATTGGGCAGGGGCGCTCGGTTTGATCAACAGTTCACTGGCCAGCAACACCAGGAAGGCCTACAGTACAGCCTGGCACGCTTTTCAGACTTTCCTGGCACGTTATCCCCGACCGGACTGTTATGATAATCAATATCTTCTGTCTTTCGTGGCCTATTGCCACTTCCAGCTCAAGCTATCCCCAAATACTATCAGAGGGTATCTGGCAGGGATACAACATTTCATGTCCCTACTCTATCCGGGTAGGCCGTCACTGTTCGCAGCACACACGGTCAAGGCCATCCTGAGGGGAATCCAGAAGTCCAGCCCCCCTAGTACCTCTAACCGGTTGCCTATCACAGGGCATATTTTTCGGGCCATGTCAGACATGCTGTCTCGGGCTCCTTTCGGTTTACTTCTTAGTTTGGTGCTCAAAGCTGCGATTCACCTAGCGTTCTATGGGTTTTTACGTCCGGGGGAATTCTCACGTACAGGTTCCACGTCTCGCACATTGGCCATCAATCAATTGGTCAGGTCCCCTGATCATTATATCCTTCATCTTGAAGTTTGTAAGACGCAGCAGGTTGGTCCAGGTACTAGCATTAGATATTTTAGGGTGGAGTCCAGGTGGTGCCCGGTCACTGTCCTGGATGAGCTCTTGGTCCAGTTGGCAGAGCTTCCCAGGAATAGCCCACTTTTGCCGGTCAACGGGGCACCTCTCACCTCCGCACAGTTTATTAGTTTTTGCCGCACCCTTTTAGGAAACTTGGGGTTGAATCCCAGGTCATATTCGGGACATTCTTTTCGGATCGGTGCTGCTTCTGCGGCTTCTCGTCAGGGGGTGCCGGTACATGTTATCAAGAATTTGGGTAGATGGAAGTCTGCATGCTATGCCAGATATATTCCGGAGCCTCTGGCAGAGATGTCTCTGGCTTTTGCGCATCTTGCGGATTGATTGTAATGTTAATAAAGTATCCTTATTTACATGTGTCCTAGTGTTGCATTTTTGCCCCCTTTTAGGCATACTGACCCCGTGACTATGGCACACCTCAGGTCACCTTTTCTCAGTTGTTCTTTCCCTCTTTCCACATAGAGGCTCCAAGTACAAGTTAGGAGGCGGGACGCAGGCCCGCCTACATTTGTAGGAGGAGCTTCGGGCTCTTATACCAGCCGCCACGCCCGCTGGTGCTGTCGGCGTGCGCTGGTCTTTCCCCACCCTCCCTGTCCCTTTCTGTTTTCTATTTGTCTGTACTCTTTCATCTTGTTTTCATACATACATACATACATATATCTTCTCGGGTATGCCCCCTTTTAGGCATACTGACCCCGTGACTATGGCACACCTCAGGTCACCTTTTCTCAGTTGTTCTTTCCCTCTTTCCACATAGAGGCTCCAAGTACAAATATATTTGTAGTACAGGACACATTATCTATTATTAGCAGGCATAAATAAATCCAGCGGCTACATAAATACATAAGACAAGGGCCCACATCGAAATCTTCTTAGCGGCCTACGTGCTTTGTAACCTAAATGAGATTCAGAAATAGCTTTAAAATTTCTTGTACGTTCCTTCCCACAATCAGAACATAATGGAGTTTTAATGATATCCAATGCATCTCTAATGCAAAGACCTGTAGAAAGAAGTACTGGAAACAACTCTCTATCTATTACCAGCCTGAGCGGCTCGCGGAAATGGGGGGTGTTGTGAATCCGCCTGCGCCTCTTCCCACTTCTATTCTGGCATTATTAGTGCTGAGTTAGCAAGGACATTTTAATTTCTTCCTCTTACTACCGTAAGATTGGAGCAATCTCAAAATAGCCGGAGGGACCAGGAAGCACCTGATGTGATAAACATACGTACATGATTTTGTTTGGGAGGGTAGGGAGCGTTCTGTGGTTATCTCTGTTTGTGATGGAAATTATTATCCAGATAGGTTGCTTTGGGTGTTTTTACCATAAAATTCTCTTTGTTTGTGTTCTTTAAGGGGTGAGGAAATCGTATATATGTCAAGATTGAACTTTGTATGATTTTCCTTATTGGCGTCGCATTCAGTTAGTGCTCTTCTTCCTCCGCCGTAGAATACGCAGTTTGTCAATTACTACTAAATATAGCATATGTGCAGCCGGAGATGAAGATAGGGGATATGCGAGCCGTAATCCAGGGACCAGTTATACAGGGGCTTAGACCATTTATAATCAGCTATAGATAAAGAGAATCTGCTCGATAATATTTTACGTTTAAAATGTGTCTATATTACAATATACATTATTATTTTACTATATTGCAGCTTACCAGTCCTTGGATGTGGTGGTTGCAATCATTTTCTTTTATCAGACATTGTTTCTTTTCTCTTCACCTGCTGATCTCCCCAGTACCATATTGTTGCCATGCAGTACTGGCATTGTTTCCCTTGAACCAAGTTACAGAACCCCTTCCTCATCCCCTCTTCTGCATAACAGAGGGGGAGGGGTTTAGAAGTCCCAGATCAAACTGCTCTCTTTAATCTCTTTTTAACATTGTCACCATGCACCCTGCTTCATAACATATGGGGAGGTGTTTTTTAGTCCGCTGAGATGGTTGTCACCTTCATCGTTTTTTTCTTCTCTTTATGGCTCCCAGTACCACATTGTCACCATGCAGTCACCAGCGTTTTCGACCTAACTGCAGAACCTCCTCTTCTTCATAATATATGGGGAGGCAGTGACGACTGGTACTCAATATTTTTTTTTGGGGGGGGCAAACCAATGCCACCCCCCATTGGAGACAGACAGGAAGGCAGCAAAGCCCCCATCCCTGCAGGAGACGGACAGGAGGACAGCGCTCCCCCAATCCCCCGACATGGAAGACGGATGTGAAGGCGCCAAAATCAACCCCCCGCGGATGACGGACATACAGAGGCCTTCTTACCTTAGCAGGCTGATTACAGAGATCTCGCTCCTCGGCCGTTGCTTCTACTCCCGGTCTAACAGGAAGTGGGTCCTGAGACTCCCTGGCCAATCGGGTCTCAGGACCCACTTCCTGATTGGCCCAGGAGGAGAAGCAGCATCGTCAAGTTCAAACGTCGCCACTCTTGCCAGAGTGGGTAAAATGCCCCGGACAGGCGATTAACTTGAGCCTGGCAGCCGAAGGGCCACTTTCAAACAAAGTCATTGGGAGGAAACAGGGCCTCTGCCACAGGCCTGGTAAATTTTTAGGTTGTCAAAAGGTTAGAACTAATGAATCCTCCCAGTAAGTCCAATTTTAGGGTCACCAATTGACAGCCAAAGTGTACCTGTCATGTGGCTTGGTGACCGGATCCCCGGTGATTCATCCAGGCCTCTCAGACAACCTCTGTCTCTTGGTTCTCCCGAGCCAATCCCCCACCGTACAGCTCCCAGCTCAGGATCTGGGACCCAGCAAGCCGCTGGGGCCCTTCTCTGCATCAGAATAAGGTTCCGCTGGGTACGCAACCTTGGCCAGACGGGCCTCGATGGCGGGGGACATGGATGCACGCACCCTGAAGGTGGATGCCGCACCTTTAACTCTTGCCCCACGTAGCACACACCACTAATGGCGGCTGCCCCAGATATACCCCCCCCTCGCTAGCATGCCCAGAGAGGGAACCGCTCCTCTGATTGGCTGCTGGGGGAAGGTGGGTCTGTCAGAACCCCCTCTAGTGCCAACTGTCGCCCAGGGGTGATAACACACCGCTGGCATGCAGACTGACCTACAAGGCAGTTCCAAACCGGCAGCAGCACCAATCTAAATAATTTGCGAATGGGAGCAAACTTAACTCTCCCATTCCCCACTAACTTTAGTGTAACCCCCCACGAAATAAGGGGGGGGGGCGCTACACTTACAAAAAAAAAAAAGTTGAAATCAATGCATCCGGCACCCCGCATGTAGATTAGGGGCCGGGTGCATGGATTAAGGGGGCGGCGCCCCATATGGACGCCACTAGGGGAGGTGTTTTGTAGCTGGAAATTATGGGAACTGATAATAGTCAACAAAGGTAGAAAGCACAAGCTTTTTGTCAGGATCAACAGGCATTATTTTGTACTTAGCCAACAGATATAACCAAACTATTTCAATGGTACCTTTAGCAGATTGAAGGGGAGCAAAAAAGAAAAGTTCAATGTTAGGCTTTACATACACTTTAAGATCTCACATTTTAATGTGAACAGTGTATAGTTTTTTATGCATCTAATCACTAAAGGCATCCATGGGGCAATACACACATCTGCAAAAATGTACTCTGCGTTTAGCTGCGTACTGAAAAAGTAAGACACAGCTGGGTCCATGGTCATTCATATAGGCAAATTGTATGTGTGTATTTAGACAAATCCATATAAACGCAAGTTAGTGCGTGTACACGTTTTTTCGCATACACATGTAAAATCTTTAGAAGAATTGTAAATGTTTAAATGCATCGAAAAGAGGATAATTTAGACGTGTATTTTATGTAGGTTCTTCTACTAGCTTTGACCGGTGGGGGGGGGGGGGGGGCGTACATTCCGTGCAGAGAATACGCATACACACATTTAAATAAGGGCTAATATTCAATAGTACAGTTAGCAGACCAAAAGGGTCAAATAAAATAAGTTTATTGATAGGGTTTACATATACTTTAATACTGATGAGATTTGCATTCACATATTATTGTAAATCATTTCAAAAAGTTTGATATCATTTCTAGGAATCACTGAACATTAAAATAACGTTATAAAAACGCCAGTAGTTTTGCAGTGACTTTTTCAACAATTTTCAGCTTTTTTCAACTTTTTTTTAACGTTTTTTGCAATATCGTTTTTAGCGTTTATTAGCGTTTTTTACGATTTTTTTTCTTTTTCAATGGATCAAAAACGTTTAAAAAACGTTGGTGAGCGCCATTTCTGAGTGTCTATCGATGTTAGAACGTTTTTACAGATGAAAAACGTCTCTCTGAACCCACTATTTTTTTTTTTTTTTTACTGCTCAAAAACGCCACTGCCCAAAACTGCTCATAACAGCCTATGTGCGCAAGAACACATAGGATAATATGATGGAGAGTTTAAAAACTCTAGAAAAAAAAATGTCTACGGTCAAAACCAGCTGCTGTAAAAACGTCCAGTGTGCATGAGGCCTTACAACGATCAGCCATACCTTTATGACCACCAACCCAACATTGAATAAATCCCCATTGTCCCACCAAAACAGCCTTGACCCGTCGAGTTATGGATGCCATTAACCTCTGTAGGTATGATGTGGTAGCTTGGCTTGGACCCAAGCCACCAGTAGTAAATCGTTTAAGTCCTGTAAATTGGAACTGGGGCCTCCATTGATCGGACTTGTTTTTCTAGCATATCCTACAGATGCTCAGTTGGATTGAGATCTGGAGAATTTGGAGGACAAGTCAAAACTTTGATGTTGTGTTCCTGAAACCCATTCTTGAACCATTTTTGTAGTGTGGGAGGGCACATTATCCTGCTGAAAGGAACCACTGTCTTTGGGGAATACCGTTTCCATGAAAGGGTGTACCTGTACCTGATCACCAACAATGTTTGTGTAGGTGGTACATGCTAAGTAACATCCACGTGAATGGCAGGACCCAAGCTTTCCCGGCAAGCCTGAGGAGCACCACACTGCCTCCGCCGGCTTGCCCATAGCTCCCAACTGTCCCTGATTTTGAGGGACTGTCCCTGATTTGGAGCAATGTCCCTCTGTCCCTCTTTCCTCCTCATTTGTCCCTCATTTTGGTCTTGTTATACCTAAAGGGTTCCACATGTACTGGCACTTTAAGGCTGGCTCCACCCAGCAGTGATGACAAGGGTCAAGGGGCATAGTAGCCATCTTAGAGAGAGAGCACATGTAGGAAGCAGAGATATGTACAGTCCTGAGATGCATGTTGCAGTGTACAGCCTGTACTGAAATAAACATCCATTGTTCCAGACCAGAGGCTTGTGTCTCTCACAACACACAGGACACAACAGGTCTGATCTATATATATGTACTGTATATGAAAATGCACTTTTTAGCTATCAAAAACTGTTTCCCGGTGGTAAACCTTTCACCTGATTTCTAAATTGCTGCATTTGTAAATTCCAACGCTAAAGCACCTGAAAAACGCCCCAGTGTGAAAGGGGTCTTAATGGGGTATGGCAAGGGGTGTGTCATATGCCTGCATATGTTTACTGATAGGTGTCCCTCATTCCTATCTCAAAAGGTTGGGAGGTATGGGCTTGCCTGCGTCTCGTATTGCATCACAATGCCATCAATTCCCCAGGTAAGCGAAGCACATACACCTGGCCACCCCCATGATGTAAAAAAAAACACATGATTCATCAGACCAGGCCTTCTTCTTCCATTGCTCTGTGGTTCAGTTCAGATGCTCACGTGCCCATCATGAGCACTTTGGGTTGTCAGCATGAGCACCCTGACCAGTCTGCAGCTACGCAGTCGCAGCCCCATGCACAGCAAAATGCCATGTCTATTTTTTCTGCTTTCACCACATCAACTTCAAGGACAACATGTTTACTTGCAGCCTAATCTAATATCCCACCGACTTTCAAATGTCATTGTAGATAAGCAAGATAAGCAATGTTATTCATTTAACTTGTCAGTGGTCATAAACTTATGGCTGATCAGTACACATTTCAATGTTGGCAACGCTATGCTTTTTAGTTACGCCAAAGCTACCTATAGGCATTAGATGGCATTGTTGAATTTAGTAGCTTTCAGCGATTTGGGGTTACGTTTTAGTGTCAATGAATACCTGCTGATGCTACTATTCTGTCCTGATTGCCATTGTCCCCCCTGAGATAAGTGACAGTGCCTTTCTGCACCGCTGACCTCCTCTCAACTTCCATTCACACAACATCATCAACTAGCGAAGCCGTCAACGCCGACCTTGCAGCTTTATGGAGCGCTCTGCATCACTCGTCAGATTATCTGCCCTGTGGGCGGTCGTATTGTACCTGAACAATGTTATTATTGATTAGATCATATGGAGTGGGGAAAAGCTTTGTACAATAGTAAGTGAATTAGAACAATGGTTGTTTCAGCAGGTGATCAGATATAAATGCCGCCTCTGGACGCAGCAACAGTCTCTGCTATGGTCGCATACAAACTGGCCGATTACCTGCAGCCAGTTTGTGTCCAGTTAAAACTTCATGAAAATGCCAATGTTGGACGCACACTGGCTTCATCCATGGTTGGTATTCACATTTGACTGCCCGGATGAGTGGTTACATGTGAACAACAGCGACACCTGTCATTGATTTGTACAGAATACAAGTCTTAAAGCCACCGCTGACACCTGCAGCTGTTCCCATACATTGGGCCAGATTCACGAACACTTGCGCTGGAGTATTTGGATATGCGCCGCGTAACTGTGCTGATGCGCCGACGTTTCTATGTGCCCGTACCCACCAAACTAGATGCGCCCAATAACGGGTCATTTGCGACCGGCGGAACGTTCCGACGCCAGAGTATCGTCAGCGTTTATTTTCGCTGGGCGCATCAGTCGCGCCCATTGATTTCCCCTGCAAATATGCAAATGAGGGAGATTTCCCAATTCACGAACGGATTAGCACCATACGCTGGCTACATGCGCCGCGCGTATCTGATCCGTCCAGCGCAAAGTTATTTCTACAAAAGGCTGCTTTATCTTTACTCCAGACGGTCACAGGTCAGCAGGAGAGCAGCTACAGCAGCGTTACCGACGATAGGAGCTTGCTGAGCACCCCCACTTGCAAGGACAACACCTCTGTGTGCCAACATGCCAGGGGCACTCGTGGTCCTAGAACTACTGATGGGTCCCCTGGAACCAAGAAGGCGGGCACGTGAGAGGATATACCGCACTCGTATGAACCTCTTTGGCATGGGGGATGAGGAGGTGTATCGCCTATTCAGATTCAGCCCTGATGCAATACTTGAACTAACCACAACCCTGCAGGATGACATCACCAGCCCAACACACCGATCACAAGCAGTGCAGCCACTGGTGAAGGTCCTGGCAACACTCCATTTCCTTGCAAGTGGATCATTCCAGCGTACAAGTGGAGTGGTGGCTGGGATGTCACAATCCTCCATAAGCAGATGTGTGCACCAGGTTGTCCCTGCAATCCTCAGACGCATGTCCAACCAGTTCATCAGACCCACCACTGAGGAGCTGCGGCAGAAGGCAATGACAGATTTCTACAACATTGCCAGATTCCCACGCACTGTGGGGGCCATTGATTGCACACATGTGGCCCTACAGCCCCCCAGTGCCACAGAGCACATATACCGCAATCGGAAGCATTGGCACTCCATCAACGTACAGGTGATAGCCGATGCCCAACGCCTCATATGGCACGTCCGTGCCAAACACCCCGGGTCCAGCCATGACAGTTTCATATACCGTCAGAGTCCCATCCCAGCAGAATTTAACCAGAACATGTATGGGGACAGCTGGCTGGTTGGTGAGTGACATGGGAGTCAGGCATGACTATCCCCTCCCGTCATGCACAACAGAAATCGCACATGCATGACTAACATTCTCCTGTCTTTTACCTTACAGGTGACTCTGCATATGCATTGGGACCCCATCTAATGACTCCTTTCCGGAACCCCCAAACCAGAGGAGAGAGAAAATACAATGAAGCACACATCAAAAGCCGTGCAGTGGTTGAGCAAACATTTGGGCTCCTGAAGTCCCGTTTCCGCTGCCTGGATAAGTCTGGGGGGGCCCTATTGTATTCCCCTACCTTTGTGTGTCAGATCATCGGTGCATGTTGCATACTACATAACTTTGCTATGAAAAAAGGCCTGCATATTGACATACGTGATGACCTGACCCCCGACCCACACAGTCCCCCCCTGCCAGAGGACACCCAGTCTGCTGATGGAAGAGCAGTCAGGAGGGTCCTCGCCGTAGGCATCTTTGGACACTAAACCAAAACATTAATCACACAGACAGTGCACGCGTGTACACCACTGATGTCCCTAGATCACACACACCACATGCACATCGCATTGGATTAGCCCAAGTCCAGCATGTAGGAGTTGGGAGCAGTAACGCCAGCGTCAAGGCCCCAATGATGTCACTGTCCATTCACACACCTTTCACACGTGATTCATTCAGCCGTGGGGTTCACTTCACCACCACGGCCGAGGGTGACACCCCTTACTTTCAGGAGTGCCACCCTCTCACATTCACACACCATTCACACTGTCCCCTGCACTCCTGACCGTGTGCAGTACAAAAATAAATTAGAAAGATCATATCCTGATCAATAAAAGAAAAATAATCTCATAACCTGAGAAAAAAAAAAAAAAAACTCATGACCTGAGTATGTCAAAAATAATAATATAAAACCAGCAACAAAAAAAAGGCCTCATCGGGGATGCCGGGGGCTTCTTCTGGGGGCCCCTCTCTGGCTCCGCAGCTGCCTGGATGGAGTGGGTGGGGGGGCATCTGGAGGTGGCTGATCCCCAGGTGGGCCACTCCTGGCAGGTGTGGCCTGCGTGCCCTCCAAGGCCCTGGCTATCCGTCCAAGGTATGTGTTCGTCTGGGCCTGCATCCGGAGCTGACGGGTCATCTGGTAATGCTGGGCCCGCCGACTCAGCCTCCCCTGCTCCCGGATGGCAGCACTGTTCCCATGGATGGCAGCAGTGTTGGCCTGGACGGCTGCAGTAAGGTGCTGGATATCCCCCTGCACCTCCCCCAAAGTGGTGACCACTGCAGCGCAGTTGCAGCTGACATCCTGCACTGCGTTGCTGAGGTTGGCAACGGAGCCCAGGCTGTCAGACACTTTCTGCAAGTGGTCCGCTATGGCCCCCATTTGTTCTGTCTGTCTGGCGTGATCCCTCGCCAACTGGTCCTGGACACCATCAGACACCCCCCTGGTCTTCTGGGTCGCCTTCCTGGGGCCCGAAGATGGATGTCCTCGGGTGGAAGGTGTCGCCCTTGAGGGGCTTCCAAGGATGGGGGAGGGGACGACAGACGGGCCAGGAGAAGGGGAGGAGACAGACAAGACTAATGAAAAGTCCTGCTCTGCCACAGCAGGATCCTCCACAACCACCTCGGCAGGTGTGGTGTGGCCACTCTCCTCCTCCACAACCTCTTCACCACCCAGTGGCTCGGGCACATGATGGCGTGGGGGGGATGGGGTGGAATGCAGGCTGACAGATGATGGCCCAGCTCCGTCATCTGTGGATGACACAAAGCAGACACATGTTGGTGGTCCCACACACTTGGCACATGTCCCCCCCCCACCCCCCCAAATGCAAAACATCAAATAGGGGATTATAAAACACTTACCTGTCCTTGTGCCTTCCTCCACGGAGTCATAGCCTGCGACCCCCTCCACCTGCTCCCTCTCCAGGCAGCGAGCAACCACCTCCTCCTCTGCGGTCAGGGTGACAGGACATGGGGGACCACCACCTGTGCCCCTCTCATACCTCCTGATGGAGGCCACCTTGTCCCTCACCTTGCGCCGCAGGTCATTGATTTTCTTTTGTATGTCCCCAGCAGTCCGGGTGGAGTAGCCCAGGACATTGACCCTGGCAGCAATCGACTCCAGGATGCCCTGCTTCCTCTCCCGGCTGGTCTTGCGGCTTTTTTTGCCATGGAGAAATTCATTCTCCGTCTCCATAGCCGAGATAATGACAGAGACCTCCTGGGTATTAAAATTGAGGTTCCTCCTCTCTCTGGGGGTAGCGGGAGCAGCCATTACAGAGCAAAAGTATCTTCCCTGGGGTGGGGGGAAACGGAACTACTTTTGCGCCGGAATGGCGTTTCCGCCAGCGCTTTTAAGCGCCCAGCGGAACGCATTGCGCTGACGTTTCCCAGGAAGTGGTGCCGACGGAAGTTGTGAGCATGCGCACAAGGGGGCGAGGGGAGCCGCACTCACTGCGCATGCTCCGTGGATGATGCGCTGAACGTAAGCCTCTGCGCCGGCCTCCGCCCATCATTTACATATGATCACACCCACTTCCACTTGCGTCGGGTTACGCCAGCGCATTATCGTTACTCTGGCGCAAGTTTACGCGCAACTGCTATGTGAATTACAGGAATTGCGCTGAAAGGGTCTTCAGAGTAACGTAAATGAGAAGCGTTACTCCAGAGGAAAGATACTCTCATCTACCTGAATCTGGCCCATTGTGTGCAATAGCATTTACAACCGTTGGCAAGAATCTGATTCTTGCCAACGGCCAGACACAAACTCTTCTGTGAATATTGCCTTAGGTTAAGTTTACAGTTGTGGCTGGAGGTCAGTAAAAACAGGGGGTGGGGCCTAATTTTTAAAGCCCCACCCCAATCTGCCACCGCCCCCCTGGTCCCCAATCTGCAATTGTAGCGGTACAGAGGTATACATGTAGCGCCCCCTTGCTTTTTGCATGGGTGCTGCGTTTAAAACTAGTTGGACTGGGAGAGCTAAGTTGCTCCCAGTTGTGATTTGTCTAGGTTATTGACCTATATCATTCCGGAAAGGTCCACTGGCTCGGACTGCATTCTGGGGATGTCGTTTCCTCCTTGGCCGGCAGTGGGAGCCAGCGGGATTTCTGGCGGATGGAGTCTTCCTCAGCAGCCAATTGGAGAGTTTTCTTCTCGCTGGGCATGCTGGGGAGGGGTATATCTGGGACCTGGGCCAGTGCTTCGGGGTTCTTCTTCACATGTGCAGGGTCCCGGACTCGGGGTGCGGCATCCACCTTCAGGGTGTGCGTGCCCATGGACCCCGCCGGCGCGGCCCGCCTGCCTTAGTTCCTGGGCCTTCCTGAGTCTCAGTCGGAGACAAGAATCAAGGGGCCCCTGTGATTTACTGGGTCTCCGAAGCTTAAGAGCCGGGCAGGTAGGCTCTACTGCCGCCCGGTGACCTACGCAGAAAAACTACTGGGAGGATTCGCTCTGTTCGCACATTTAGTCTATCCAAATTACCTGGCCTGTGGCAGAGGCCTAGAGGCGGGCCTGTGAGAGAGACCCGTTCCTCCCAGCTAAGATTCGAGGTGGCGCCTCGGCTGCCAGGTCTGTGTGAGAGACACCTGTCCGGGGGCACCTTACCCACTCAGTCTCATAGGAGTGGCGACGTGTGAAAGTTTGTGCTGCTAAGGGCTGATCTGCCTTGCATATATCCAGGCCTGACATTGAAAGTTTCTCTTCTCTCATCAACCTATTCTTCCTTAACCAAAGTTGATGTTGGCTAATGTTGGCCTGGAATTAAAGCATTGAGAAAATCTTTATTGACTGTGTGGACCTCCGTTTACTGCTAGATCCTTCTGGTGCATCCCTAGACCAAGCTGGGGGAACTTAAAGCGGAGTTCCACCCAAAAATGGAACTTCCGCTTAATCCACTCCACACACATGCGCAGTGGGTGCCCGGCCGTGAAGCCGAAGGCTGTCACGGCTGGGTGCCCACAGTTAGAATGAAGATGCCGGCCGGGGAGGGGGGGAGAGTAGCGGAGCCCCGGCCGGCGCGTCGCTGGAACATGGAGAAGGTAAGTGAGTGTTTATTAAAAGCCAGCAGCTACACTTTTTGTAGCTGCTGACTTTTAATAAACACAACATTTGGCTGGAACACCCCTTTAATTTGCCGATCCCAAATCAAACCAGCGGCTCCTTTGGGGCTAAGCGCTACATACACATGACATGACCACCCACCCAATGACTGCACATATCTAGCACTCAGTATCTTCCTCAAGCATCACCCCTGCTTCCCCAATGGGTTCCTGGCTTGGCACTCCCACATACTCTTCAAGCGTCACCCCTGCTGACACACAAGTTCCCTGGCTTGACACTCACTGATGCTCAGCGTCACCTCTGCTGTCCTGCTGGGTCCCTGGCTTGGCACTTGCTGAAGGGTTCCCACTTCTTCACCGTCCCCGGCTGGTGAGAAGTCTGCTCTGGTACTGGCCTCAACTTACTCACAGTGGTCCCTGGTAACAAGGTGGATGGTCCCTTAGTGGTGACAGCTTCCCCTCTACCTCTGACCACAACTAGTTCCCCAGCCGGCAGAACTGTTATTTCTGGTTGGACTACAAGATGGTCCCAACCCTATGCTGCTCTCCTGCTTCTGGATAGGCCCTCAGACAGCCTCGCAGCCAGATGTCCCTATGATTGGCGTCAGACTTACAGCCTAGCAGCCAGTTCAACATAACACACGTCCACCCAGACAGCCATCCAGGTGGCACAGAACCCAGACCACGTGACTCTACCCAAATAAATAGGCTCTCCAAGAAGGCCAAGGGATCATAATATTGATCTCCTCTGTTTTAATCCTGTTTCCTTTCTTTATTTGCTGACTCCCTCAAGGGCCCTTGCAGAGTCATTGTGTACTATATGGGCCAGATTCAGGAACACTTGCGCTGGAGTATTTCGATATGCGCCGCGTAACTGTGATGATGCGCCGTCGTTTCTATGTGCCCGTACCCACCAAACTAGATGCGCCCAATAACGGGTCATTTGCGACTGGCGGAACGTTCCGACGCCAGAGTATCGTCAGCGCTTAATTTCGTTGGGCGCATCAGTCGCGCCTATTGATTTCCCCTGCAAATATGCAAATGAGGGATTTTTCACAATTCACGAACGGATTAGCACCATACGCTGGCTACATGCGCCGCGCGTATCTCGTCCGTCCGGCGCAAAGTTATTTCTACAAAAGGCTGCTTTATCTTTACTCCAGATGGCCACAGGTCAGCAGGAGAGCAGCTACAGCAGCGTTACCGACGATAAGAGCTAGCTGAGCACCCCCACTTGCAGGACAACACCTCTGTCCATGCTTGTCTGTCAAATTTTACAGCCATGGAGGAAGACATCATAGGTCTCCATAGCCGAGATGACGGCTGACAGCTCCTGGCCATTAAAGTTCAGCTTTCTCCTGTGTGTTTGCGGGGAACGGGAGCAGCCATCTCAAAACAAAAGTAACATCACTGCGGGGAGGGGGAGCAGGATATACTTTAGTGCCGAAATGGCGCTTCTACGGGCGCATTTAAACGCCCAACGGAAGGCATTGCGCTGACGTTTCCCGTGAAGTGGTGCCGACGGAAGTTGTGAGCATGCGCACAAAGGGGGCGAGTGGAGCCGCACTCACTGCGCATGCTCCGTGGTTGATGCGCTGAACGTAAGCCTCTGCGCTGGGCTCCGCCCATCATTTACATATGATCACACCCACTTCCACTTGCGTCGGGTTACGCCAGCGCATTATCGTTACTCTGGCGCAAGTTTACGCGCAACTGCTATGTGAATTACAGGACTTGCGCTGAAAGGGTCTTCAGAGTAACGTAAATGAGAAGCGTTACTCTGGAGCAAAGATGCTCTCATCTACCTGAATCTGGCCCTATATGTTTGTTATTGATTTGTTATTCAAACCCCCTTTATTCTTTACCAGACATAGAGTAAAGTTATTCTTTCGGTTTGAATACACTAATTGTGTGATGTGTCTTTAATTCTGGAGATCGCTCACAGGGACAGGTAATCATATTATTGTATTGCCATTGCATGTTATATGTATGCTATTGTGGCCTCCGCCAAGAAGGGGCCACAATACCTTTTGCAATTCATCTGGTGTGCCAAGGGAGGGTTCGAGCTAGTTAAAGGGGGTAAATCAATCAAAGAGAGTAGATCCCAAATCTAACCAGTGGCTCCTTCGGGGGTAAGCGCTACATCTCTCTATTTTTCTCTCCCCCATTCTCTCTCTCTTGTTCTCCCTTCCTTTATGTTCTCTCTCCCTCTGTCATTCTCTCTCCCTCTCTCTTGTTCCCTCTCTCCCCTCTCACTCATTCTCTCTTTTTATTTATCTCTCCCTCGTTCTCCCTCCCTCTGTCTGTCTTTCTCTCTCCCTCTGTCTGTTTTTCTCCCTCCCTTTCTTTTGTTCCCTCTTGCTTATTTTCTCTCTTTATTTTTCTCTCCCTCTCGTTCTATCTCTTCCTCCCTCTCGTTCCCTCATTCTTCCCCTCTCGTTCCCTCATTCTCTCCCTCTCTGTCCCTTGTTCTCTCTCTCCCTCTCCTTTCCTCATTCTCTCTCTCTCCCTGGTTCTCTCTCTTCTTTCCCTCATTCTCTCTCTCCTCTCTACCATTGGTTCCCCCTCCCTCCCTCATTCTCTCTCTCTCTCTTTCTTTTTTGTTCCCTCTGCCCCCCTCTCACTCATTCTCTATCTTTATTTTTTCTCCCTCATTCTCTCTCTCTCTCTCTCTCTCTCTCTCTCTCTCTCTCTCTCTCTCTCTCTCTCTCTCCCCCTTGCCTCATTCTCACTCTCTCCCTTGTTATCCCTCTCCTTCTCCTTCCCTCATTCTCTCTCTTCCCCTTGTTCTCTCTCCCTCCCTCTGTAATTCTCTCCCCCTTCTCATTTTCTCACCCTCTCTCTTGTTACCTCTCCCCCCCTCTCACTCATTCTCTCTCTTTATTTTTTCTCTCTTGTTCCTCATTTTCACTTTCTCCCTTTCATTCTGTCCCCCTCCCTTGTTCTCTCTCTCTCCTTCTCATTCCTTCATTCTCTCTCTCCCCCTTGTTTTCTCTCCCTCCCTCTGTCATTCTCTCCCCCTCATTCTCTCTCCCTCTCTTTTCTGTCCTCTTGCTCATTCTCTCTGTTTATCTCTCCCTCGTTCTCTCTCCTTCTCTCTTGTTCCCACTCTCCCCCTCTTGCTTATTCTCTCTGTTTATTTATCTCTACCTTGTTGTCCCTCTCTCCCTCTCATTCCCTCTCTCCTTACCTCATTCTCCCTCTCCCTCCCTTGTTTTTTCTTCCTCTTTTTCCCTCACTCTCCCTTTCATTTTCACTCTCACCCTTGTTATCTCTCTCCTTCTCCTTCCCTCATTCTCTCTCTTCCCCTTTTTCTCTCTCCCTCCCTCTGTAATTCTCTCCCCTTCTCATTTTCTCTCCCTCTCTCTTGTTCCCTCTCTCCCCCTCTCACTCATTCTCTCTCTTTATTTTTTCTCCCTTTTCCTCTCTCTCCCTTTCCTCATTTTCACTCTCTCCCTTTCATTCTCTCCCCTTCCCTTGTTCTCGCTCTCTCTCCTTCTCATTCCCTCATTCTCTCTCTCCCCCTTGTTTCCTCTCCCTCCCTCTGTCATTCTCTCCCCCTCAATCTCACTCCCTCTCTTTTCTGTCCTCTCGCTCATTCTCTCTGTTTATCTCTCCCTCATTCTCTCGCTCTCTGTCATTCTCTCTTGTTCCCACTCTCCTCCTCTTGCTCATTCTCTCTGTTTATTTATCTCTCCCTTGTTCTCTCTCTCTCCCTCTCATTCCCTCTCTCCTTCCCTTATTCTCCCTCTCCCTCCCTTGTTCTTTCTTCCTCTCCTTCCCTCACTCTCCCTTTCATTCTCACTCTCTCCTTTGTTCTCTCTCTCCTTATTCCCTCATTCTCTCTCTCCCTCTCAATCTCTCTCCCCATTGTTGCCTCTCTCTTGTTCCCCCCTCCCTCCCTCATTCTTTTTTTCCCTCTCTCTCTCCCTTTCATTCTCACTTTCTCCCTTGTTCCCTCTCTCCCCCCTCTCTTTATTGTTCTCTCCCTCATTCTCTCTATCCCTCTCCTTTCCTCGTTCTCTCTCTCTCTCCCTCTCCTTCCCTCATTCTCTCTCTCTCTCTCTCTCTCTCTCACTTTAATTCTTAATCTCTCCCCTGTTCTCTCTCCTGCTCTTTCTTTTTCTTTCCCACCCTTCTCTCCCTCTCTTTAACATTGTGCTTCACACCACATGCAAAATGCACTCCATTTGCAATCTGCAGCGGGTGTCAATACAAAGTTAATGACACTCCAAATGCAGGTCACAAAATGCAGTTTGTTTGCCCGCATCTGCCTGCACCGGATCTCATTGTACTTTTGTATGATGCTATCTGGCTTCAGTACATTTAAAAAAGTACCGCAAGCACTTCTCTTGGTGCGGAGTGGTGTGATTTTAGCCATTCAAAATGAATTACATTTTTTTATTTTATTTTTTTATTATTTTTTCAGAATTACTTTTATTTTATTAATGATTTTAGCCCATACACCTTCGCCTGTGTAGACAAAATCCTTGCAGCGGCCCTGACTGTCAGCATTAGGTTAGAGGGGGTTGAGTTCTTGCCATCCATGTAAAGCACGTTAAAGGTGATAAAGACGGTGGGCTTTCACTCGCAGATGCTGCACATATGTATCCATGGGCAGCAGAGCTTCCTGTGCTGAGAATGCTCCCAGCGCAGGGACCGGGCTATCAAAGACAGATGTCGGTCTCTACTAATGATCAGGAGCCAGCGGGCCCTCTGGGCATAAAGACGCAGTTGGAGTGGTGCTGGGGCTGGGTGGGAAGGGGTTAATGAATCTATCGCCAGAAAATTATCGTTCTAGCTCCAGGAATTCCTCTGAATATGACATACCTCCCGGGACTGACTGAAGTGGATCGAGAGAACTCACATCGGACTGGGATTGCCCGATTACACCGACATATATGTACAATAATAGAAGGCGAGGAAGAAATCCATGTCGATTTTCAGATCTTCATGCTGACACTTCATCCAATTGTCATCATCGCTCTAATAATAAATCACATAAAGAGTAGGCACAGGTTACAATACTTCATAGAAAGTATAATATTCTACAATCAACAGATTTATAAAAAGTTATTCATTTTATGATTAATAATAACTTGTTAAAGTAATGGAAAATTTTCTTTCTGGCAGTGAAATAGTAAATCAGAAAGATTCTGTTTAAAAAAAAAAAAACCCTCCTTGTGGCAATTTGTATTTTGCATGATCAGCTCAGCGGTAGGATTAGAGCTGGGAGGGGGAGGGGCGGCTCATTTCTCAGGATCGTACACATGAAAGAGAGCTGGAGCGGACCTGTACGGAGCGCCCCCCTGTGAGTGCGGAGAGCAGCGCAGGCAGCCAGAGCTGTCAGGGGCTATTTATCTCTTGGCAGCCAGCGGAGGCTTCGCTTCCCACATCGCCGATGACTCACAATGGCAGCGATCAGCAGCTTTTCACTCGCTCCACTGAATGAACGGATTGAAGAACAAGCCCAGGCTGTGCATGCTTAGCTGACTCTCTGATTCATCTCTCCCCGGAGTGGACCACCTGGATCATCTACACCGCCCGACACCGGGCCCCACACTCACTGCTCTACATATACACAAAGCCCGAGCACGGACCGACATTACATACATAGAGAGATAGAGAGATGGATAGAGAGATAGAGGGAGAATGATACATCGATAGATACATAGAGAGAGAGTGATGTATATAGATAGAGAGAGAGTGAGATAGATAGAGAGAGAGAGATAGATAGATAGATAGATAGATAGATAGATAGATAGATAGATAGATAGATATAGACAGATATATAGGGCCAGATTCACGAACACTTGCGCTGGAGTATTTGGATATGCGCCGCGTAACTGTGATGATGCGCCGTCGTTTCTATGTGCCCGTACCCACCAAACTAGATGCGCCCAATAACGGGTCATTTGCGACCGGCGGAACGTTCCGACGCCAGAGTATCGTCAGCGCTTATTTTCGCTGGGCGCATCAGTCGCGCCCATTGATTTCCCCTGCAAATATGCAAATGAGGGATTTTTCCCAATTCACGAACGGATTAGCACCATACGCTGGCTACATGCGCCGCGCGTATCTCGTCCGTCCGGCGCAAAGTTATTTCTACAAAAGGCTGCTTTATCTTTACTCCAGATGGCCACAGGTCAGCAGGAGAGCAGCTACAGCAGCGTTACCGACGATAAGAGCTAGCTGAGCACCCCAACTTGCAGGACAACACCTCTGTCCATGCTTGTCTGTCAAATTTTACAGCCATGGAGGAAGACATCATAGGTCTCCATAGCCGAGATGATGGCTGACAGCTCCTGGCCATTAAAGTTCAGCTTTCTCCTGTGTGTTTGCGGGGAACGGGAGCAGCCATCTCAGAACAAAAGTAACATCACTGCGGGGAGGGGGAGCAGGATATACTTTAGTGCCGGAATGGCGCTTCTACGGGCGCATTTACACGCCCAACGGAAGGCATTGCGCTGACGTTTCCCGTGCAGTGGTGCCGACGGAAGTTGTGAGCATGCGCACAAAGGGGGCGAGTGGAGCCTCACCCACTGCGCATGCTCCGTGGTTGATGCGCTGAACGTAAGCCTCTGCGCTGGGCTCCGCCCATCATTTACATATGATCACACCCACTTCCACTTGCGTCGGGTTACGCCAGCGCATTATCGTTACTCTGGCGCAAGTTTACGCGCAACTGCTATGTGAATTACAGGACTTGCGCTGAAAGGGTCTTCAGAGTAACGTAAATGAGAAGCGTTACTCCAGAGGAAAGATACTCTCATCTACCTGAATCTGGCCCATAGATGTAAATAGCTAGATAGATATATGTTAATAGATAGAGATAGATAGGTGGATAGATTGAGATATAGATAGATAGATATATAGATGGGGATAGATTAAGATATAGATACATAGATAGTCAGATATATAGATGTACATAGACAGAGATATAAAGATGTAAATAGATAGATAAGTAGGATACATAGACAGAGAGAGATAGATAGATAGATAGATAGATAGATAGATAGATAGATAGATAGATAGATAGGCCCGGATTCACATACATCGGCACATCTTTATGCCGGCGTAGCGTGAGAGGGAAGCATGGAATTCACAAAGCATATGCTCCCAACTTTGCACCGGCGTAGCGTATAGTCGTCGGCGTAAGCCGACGTAAGTCAAAGTAGGTGGAAGTGGGCGTGATACATTTATATGAAGTGTGACCCCATGCAAATGATGGCCTGAGCTTCAAACAAGTACTAAAAACGAACGGCGCATGCGTCGTACTTTGGACGCATCCCAGTGCGCATGCTCACAGTCACGTCGAAATAACTGCCTAAGATACGTCAAATCACTGCCTAAGACGTGAACGTAACCTACGCCCAGCCCTATTCACGTACGTGTAAACGACGTAAACAAACGTAAATTTTGACGGCGTTCGTTCCCTGGTCCATACCTTTGCATGAGTTGCGCCTCCTATATGGGGAATAACGCCGGACGTAACCCTTACGCAAATCGATTAAAACATGCGCCGGTTATTCCGAAGGAAGGCAAAGACCCAAACCAATGCGGGAGCTATCGGCCGATCTCTCTTCTTAATACTGACTTTAAGTTATTTACTAAAATCCTGGCCGTTAGACTCCAACAGCATCTAACGTTTCTCATTCATTTAGATCAGGTAGGTTTTGTCCCGACTAGGGAAGCCAGAGACAATACCACTAAAGTCTTAAACCTGTTACACATTGCAGTAGATAAAAAAACACCATGTCTTTTCCTTGGGACGGATGCCGAAAAGGCGTTCGACCGCGTCAATTGGGCGTTCATGTTTGAGACGCTGCGATATATAGGCCTGGGGAGTAAGATGCTTAGTTGGATAACTGCAGCTTACACTGAACCTACAGCCAGTGTTAGAGCTAATGGGGTTCTCTCAGAGACCTTCACAGTTACCAACGGCACTAGACAGGGCTGTCCCTTATCACCCCTCCTGTTTGCACTCTCTCTGGAACCCTTCTTGTGCCACATCCGACTGAATCCAAATATTACAGGTATAGGAGTGAACGAAAGGCAATATAAAATCTGTGCCTAAGCTGATGATCTGATGTTCACCCTTACAAACCCTATGACCTCCCTGCCAAATCTGTTACACAAATTCGAATTATATGGTCAGCTTTCTAATTTTAAGATCAACTATAATAAATCAGAGGCAATGGGCATAGGGATTCCACCTACTCAACTTATTAGACTTAGAGATAGCTTTCACCTGAAATGGACAGATACGGCTTTGTTGTATCTTGGTATTCATATACCTACGTCCTTTTCCCAAGTTTTTAAGTTAAACTTCCCACCTCTTTTGAAGACAATTCAACAGTCGCTGGACCAATGGAGTAGTGGTCTTCACTCCTGGCTGGGCCGCTGTAATATTCTTAAAATGGCAGTGCTCCCTAAACTTCTTTATCATATGCAGGCCCTTCCAATTAATATTCCTAGGAATTTCTTTAAACAAATTCATTTTATTTTTACTCGTTTCCTATGGTCAGGGAAACACCCACGACTGAGTAGGGCGACACTTTCACTACCTAAATCACACGGGGGGTTGGCATTACCAGATATGCGTCTTTATTATCAAGCATGCCACCTTAGTAGACTTCTCGACTGGAATAGGCATAAGGACATCAAACTGTGGACGCAGCTGGAACAAGACCAGAGTGAAATCCCTCTTATCAGAGCTCTCTGGTGTTATACAGCCTTACCACATAAAGTTAAGCAACACCCACTAATAGGTAATACGGTTGGAGAGTGTGCGCGCCTGTTATCGGGACCCCCCTTCTCGACGCGCCAATCTCCAATGAGACCTGTGATAGGTCATCCCCAATTTGGACCAGGCCTACATGATAGGATTTTTCGCAAACTACGGGAAGCAGGAGTTCACCAGGCGTCTCATTTTAGTATTTTGGGTAGATGGAGGACGTATTCTGAGCTGGTGGACCCTAACGGTCAGTTTAAACTAGACTTTATGAGAGCTTTGCAGTTAAGTCATTTTCTTAAGACCATCCCACCCCCCCCTGACGTTTTGCAATACCCACTTACGACTATAGAAGAGCTTTGCTCAAAGACTGGGACGATTGCCCATACATTATCTCTGATGTATGCTGTATTGATAACACCTCAGGGAGACCACCAACCCCCGACTCTATTGAAATGGGAGAGAGACTTAGACCGTCATTTTACCTCGAACGAGAAAGACCGGATAATTCAGTTAACTCATAAGTCTTCCAGGTGCTCTAAGTATCAGGAAACCAACTATAAACTTTTTACACGTTGGTATAGGACCCCTGCCCTTTTACATAAACTATTCCCGACGTCCTCAGATCTTTGTTGGAGGTGCCAGAATAATAGGGGTACTCTTTTACATATATTTTGGTCATGCCCCCGTATTAGGGGGTTCTGGGAGGGGGTTCGTGGAATTGTACAACAATTCACGGATTGTACGATCCCGGAAGACCCGGCCTTTTTTCTTTTACATGTAACTGATATCCCTATGCGAGTTTATGAAAAATCAATTATCCGTCACCTTCTCGACGCAGCCAAACACTGTATCCCACTCAACTGGAAGTCACCGCATCCTCCGTCTATAGCCTCTTGGCTTCGGAGGGTTGACGAAATCGGTCGGTTAGAGGATTTGGTCCTCACTGGACAAAAACGACAAGAGAATTACAAAGATACCTGGCAACCCTGGAATATATTCAGGTACTCAATAGAGGGCCAACGCCTCAGAGAGTCCGCTACGCCAAACTGATCGTTCCATACATACCATTCGTGGGTTCATATGAATCATATGAACCATGCTCCATAAATGACACCTGGGAAGTGAACCAGGACAATATTGTATTGAAGGACTGATACTTAAACTTCCATGCCTGCAAACCCCTTCCCTTCTTTTCCCCCCTTTTATATTCCTCACTCCCTTTCTTTTTTATTTTAATTTTTATTTATTTTAATTTTATTTTTCTCCCTTTTTTTTTTCTTTTTTCTTAGTGTGTATGTATGTATGTGTGTATGTGTATGTATGTATATGTATATATATATATATGTGTATGTGTATATATATGTATGTATGTATATGTGTATGTATATATATATGTGTATATGTATATATATTTTTTTTTTCACTTCCCTAAGAAAATGGAAAATAAATACAACTGTTAAGTTTATGTTATCCATGTAGGTGCATGAGCAATATCATTATTATCTATTTAAATTGTTATATTTTCTTTGTTTGTAATCCTTGTGGACTAATTCCCTCGATATAAATAAAATAATTAAAAAAAAAAAAAAAAACATGCGTCGGGCCCAAGTACGCTTGTGAATCGGCGTATCTCCCTCATTTGCATAATTGCATCGAAAATCAATGGGAGTTCCAAATGCGTCCAGCGTAACTATGCGCCCACTATACGCCGGCGTAGGCAAGTTACGTCGGTTGGATGAAGTCAGTTATATTTTTCACTTAAACCTACTTGGAGTTTACTGCACTTGTTCTCTCGAGTTTGTACCTTTAAGGTACAAGGTGTGTGTACTGATTTTGTCCTGTGCAGGCCATTAAAATGTCTAGAAGGACAACAAAGAGAGGCAGAGAGTCACGAGGGCAAGCAGGCTCTGCATCTAGAGGCAACGCTGGTGGTGGACACGGTGCATACTCTTCAGCACGTGGCCGTGGCCGCTCGTCCTTTTTTTCGGGAGCTGGCCGTGTTGAGCCTCAACATGCAGAGAAATTAGTAGAGTGGATGACCAATCCATCCTCATCCTCCTCATCCTCTCTCACCCAGGCTGAGCTTAGTTTGTCTGGCAAAACAGCTGCCAAGGCGTCCTCTTCCCTCTGCACAATGGCATCACACAATCCTTCCCTAGTCCCACCATGTCCTCCTGAAGAGTCCCCCGAACTGTTTCAACACAGTGTTGGGTACATGCTGCATGAGGATGCGCAGCGTTTTGAAGTCTCCGATGATGGAACACAGATAGAGGAAGGCATTGATGTGAGCCCAGAGAGAGGGGGTGCCCGAGAGGGACAGCAATCTGAGGATGATGAGGTCACTGACTCTACGTGGGTGCCTGATAGGAGAGAGGA
Organism: Rana kukunoris; assembly: GCA_029574335.1. Taxonomy (NCBI): domain Eukaryota; kingdom Metazoa; phylum Chordata; class Amphibia; order Anura; family Ranidae; genus Rana; species Rana kukunoris. The sequence continues at coordinate 453,175,238 of CM056050.1, forward strand.
GGAGGAAGAGGAGGAGGAGGAGGAGGACGAGGCACAGGCACATCTCCAAAGAGGCAGGATGCCCTCCAGGGGCCAGCTTAAGGGCAGCACACCAACTGCATTACATCGCAGAGCTACGCCTGTGCAGGGCGCTGCTGTGTCTCAACGTTACTGCAAAAGTTCTTTGGTGTGGGCCTTTTTTGAGACATGTGCATCAGATCGCACCATTGCTATTTGCAACATATGTCTCAAGCGTATCTCGCGTGGCCAAAAGATCACCCGCTTGGGCACCACATGCTTGACCAGACATATGTCGACCTGCCATGCAGTTCGTTGGCAAGCATACCAGAAAGACCCAGACCAAAGAACCAAGTGGACCTCCCCTTGCCCCTCATTAGCTGGGACCTCCAACCCCACTAGACTCTCAGTCCTGTCTGAAGCCTGCACTGATAGGACTGAAGGTGTAAAAAGAGGTGTGTCACAACCTAGTAGTACATGCGGGCAATCTACTGATAATACCAGACAAATTTCCCTGCCCCAGCTGCTGCAGCGCCGAAAGAAGTACTCTTCCAGCCATCCACATGCCCAGCGGTTGAATGCTAGCTTAGCAAAATTGCTAGCACTTCAACTGCTACCTTTTCAGTTGGTAGATTCTGCCCCCTTCTGTGAGTTTGTGGAATGTGCGGTACCTCAGTGGCAAGTTCCCAAACGCCACATTTTCTCAGGGAAGGCGATTCCGGCTCTCTACCGGCATGTGGAAGGCAATGTCCATGCCTCGCTGGACAGGGCGGTCAGTGGTAAGGTGCATCTTACTGCTGACTCATGGTCCAGCAGGCATGGACAGGGACATTACCTCTCTTTCACGGTCCAGCTGGGAAGGACGCAGGGCAAGGTACAGTAGTGTTGGAGGTTGTTCCGCCACCACGCCTCCAAAACACTACTACTGGTTGTGACACACCTCTCTCCTCCACCCCCTCCTCTTCTTCTTCCTCTGTGGCCTCTTCCTGTGCTGATGTCTCTTCAGAACCAGCCATGCTCCGTAGGAGGGGCTACGCAGGAATGCAGGCCAAGAGATGCCATGAGGTGCTAGATCTGGTGTGCTTGGGAGACAGGAGCCACACTGGGGCCGAGGTTCTGTCAGCTCTGCAGGGGTAGGCTCAGAGGTGGTTGACCCCATGCCAGATTAAGCCTGGAATGGTGGTTAGCGACAAAGGCACCAACCTCCTCTCTGCCCTGCGACAGGGAAAACTGACCCATGTGCCCTGTTTTGCGCATGTCCTGAATTTGGTGGTGCAGCGGTTCTTGGGCAGGTACCCGGGCTTACAGGATGTCCTGAAGCAGGCCAGGAAAGTCTGTGTGCATTTCCGGAGGTCATATAATGCCACTGCTCGGCTGACAGACCTCCAAAGGGAATACAACCTGCCCAAGAACCGTCTAATCTGTGACATGCCCACCAGATGGAACTCTACATTGGCCATGCTGCAGCTGCTGCACACACAGCAGAGGGCCATCAATGAGTACCTGTGCCAATATGGCAGCAGAACTGGGTCAGGGGAGCTTTTTTTTTTTCCCCACGCCAGTGGGCCTTGATCAGGGATACATGCACTGTCCTGTCACCATTTGAGGAGGCCACGAGGATGGTGAGCAGTGACAGTGCATGCATCAGTGAGACTGTCCTTCTTATTCACATGTTGGAGCACACGCTACGTGGAATAATGGACAGAGCCCTTGAGGCAGAACAGAGGGAGGAAGAGGAGGACTTCCTTACCTCTCAAGGCCCCCTTTATCCAGACAGTGGTCCTGCTTGCCCACCTAGCACACAGGAAGAGGACGAGGAGGAGGAGGAGGAGGAGGAGGATGATTGTATCAGCAGCACAGAGATGGAGCCTAGCACTCAGCATCAGCAGCAGCAAGGGGTCACTTACAGTCCCAAGGAACCCATGGACTTTTTTCCGTGGCTGGGATGAGGTGGCTGAGGATCCTGTCGTCCTCAATGACCCAGAGGACTGTGCCCCAAATGCCTCAGCAAACCTACGCTGCATGGCCTCCCTGATCCTGCAAAGCCTGCATAAGGATCCTTGTGTTCGTGGTATCAAGGAGATGGATCATTACTGTCTGGCAACTCTCCTTGATCCACGGTACAAGAGTAAGGTTGCGGAGCTTTTCTTGTCGTCGCAGAGGGAGCAGAAGATGAAACTTCTGCGGGAGGCCTTGCAGAAGGGTCTGTGCAACGCGTTCCCAGAACCTGGGGGATTACCAAATCCTGGTCCTGGAGATTGTCTTGCTGAGGTTTTCGGTGAGTCACAGAAGGAGTGGTGGAGAAGGTGGCCGTCTGACCGATGCATTCAGACAATTTTTTAGTCGAAAGCCCCAAGGTCTGACCGGTTCCAGCAACTATTGCCAGCGTCTGGTTTACATGGTGCAGGAATACCTAGGGGCAAGATCCGACTTGGACACCTTCCCCACCGAAAATCCTCTGGCTTACTGGGGATTGAGGATGGATCACTGGCCAGAGCTTGCACATTACGCAATTGAGCTACTGGCTTGCCCTGCATCCAGTGTTCTTTCAGAACGCACATTCAGTGCTGCTGGAGGCTTTGTGACCGATCACAGTGTGTGCCTCTCCACCAACTGATCGACTGACCTTTATCAAAATGAATCAGGCTTGGATCAACACCAGCTACAAAGCACCTGATGCAGATGTAACTGAATACTTTTTTTGAAATGTCTGATCCCTTTGAGACTGCCTATGCTGATGCTGAGTGACTGTCCTGTCATGCTGCTGATGGAATATCCTTTTCCTCCTCACTGATCTTGCTGATAGCTAGTAAGAAAATTTGTGTTTCTGGGGTCCTCCACCAGTGCCTAAGGCCCAATGTTCTGCCCCTGTTTAACAGGGGCGTCTAATAACAATTTTTGATGCAATACTTTGCATGTGGCTCTTTGTTGCGCTCCAATTACAGTATCTGTGAGGGGTTGCAGTGTTGTCTTGTGCCAAAGGCCAAATTTTTCTGCCCCTCTTTAATAGGGACGTCTAATAACAATTGTTGATGCAATACTTTGCCCGTGGCTCTTTGTTGTGCTCCAATTACAGTATCTGTGAGGGGTTGCAGTGTTGTCTTGTGCCTAAGGCCAAATTTTTCAGCCCCTGTTTAACAGGGGCGTCTAATAACAATTTTTGATGCAATACTTTGCACGTGGCTCTTTGTTAAGCTCCAATTACAGTGTCTGTGAGGGGTTGCAGTGTTGTCTTGTGCCTAAGGCCAAATGTTTCTGCCCCTGTTTAACAGGGGCATCTAATAACAATTTTTGATGCAATACTTTGCATGTCGCTCTTTGTTGCGCTCCAATTACAGTATCTGTGAGGGGTTGCAGTGTTGTCTTGTGCCTAAGGCCAATTTTTTCTGCCCCTGTTTAACAGGGACGTCTAATAACAATTTTTGATGCAATACTTTGCATGTGGCTCTTTGTTGAGCTCCAATTACAGTATGACATAGTTCAGATTCTACTTAACAAACCTACAGTCCTTGTCTTGTTTGCACCGCCTGTATACTGCTGTTCAAAGTATATAAGGCCAAAGGGTCTTGTCAGGGCCGATCCTCGCTATAGGCTCACTATGCAAGCCGCTTAGGGCCCCACAAAGCTGCAAAGGGCCCCCCAAATTACTAGAGGCCCCGTCTGGTGATAAGTCATTTTTGCCCCCTCACCCTGCTTCTTAACTCGCTGGCTGAGTCATTTCCGAGAGCAGAACACCCCCTCCCCCCGCTTTACAACTTTCTTTAATGTGACATGTCGTCAGCACCCCCCGCTTCTCATTTTTAATGTGCCATGTCATTTTGCTTAGGGCCCCAGGGAGGTCAGGATTGGCACTGGGTCTTGTAATGACCTTGGGGGAGTGGTGGCGGGAAAACTCATGCAATTTTTTTTAAATGATGTGTATCCATATTGCAGGGACCAAAGATTACATTAAAGCCGCAAGCATTATTAAATTTATTTTTTCTTATAGTAATCTCATGTTGTGCAGGGACATTTCTAAACATGTGCCACTACTATAGACACCCAGCAGGTACGATATTTAAAGGAATTTTTCATTTTTTTTCACTTTAAGCATCATCCCTCCCTTAGATGGAGCTGCCAATTCCGCCTTGAACAGCCAAAGAGATTCGGCTGAAAAAATGGGGGGGCCAGGCTTTTTCTGTGCTCGGCCCGAGAGAATTGAATTTACTTCCCCTAAGTCTTAGGCGGTGTACAGACGATCGGACATATCCGATGAAAACGGTCCGCGGACCATTTCCATCGGATATGTCCGATCGGGAGTTTGATCCGATGGCGTGTACACACCATCGGATCAAATTCCCCGCCGCCGGACGGCGCTGTGACGCGGCGGTGACGTTGACGCCGCCGCGTCACCGCCACGTCACCGCACCAGGAAGTAAAACACTTCCGCGCATGCGCCGAATCCATTCGGCAGCGGCACGGCGGCGGTGGGGGCCGACATGTCTGCTGGTAAGTGTACTAACCAGCAGACATGTCGGGCGGACAGATTCCACCGGATAGATTTCAAAGCTTGCTTTGAAATCTGTCGGGTGGAGAAATCTGTCCGCTAGCCCATACACACGAGCGGAGATGTCTGCTGAAACGGTCCATCGGACCGTTTTCAGCGGACATATCCCCTCGTGTGTACGCCGCCTTAGACAGAGTCCGGACTTACTTACATTTAGGAGGGATCTTAAAACCTGCCTGTGGGCAGAGGCAGAATGATAGGAGTATTGAGGTTAGGGCATTCTGGAGGGTAGTACTGCTGAATTTGTTTTATGGGGAATTGTGTGTTGTCTTTCCGTTGGTTTTATGTGATTTTTATGGTTTTATATTGTATCGTATTGGTTTTTTGGTTCTATATTGTTGTTATATTAAGTGATTTTAATCGTGGTACATATTGTATATTGTTACTATGTTAATTTATGCCTGTAACACCCAGTCTCGTTGTGTATTGTTAAGGTCTGGAAGCGTTTCGATACCTTCGGGTGATTCTACGCTATACAAGCAATAAACAATAAACAACAATTAAAGCATCATTAAAATCGCTGCTCCAGAAACTTTTTTTCCATTGATACATGTTCCCTGGGGCAAGACCCGGGTTCTCAAAGACGTTTTCCAACAATAACTTGAATATTGGTCTTTAAAATGATCGTTTTTGAATTCGAACTTTCGAGTCCCATAGACTTCAATGGGGTTCTAAATGTTCGCGCGAACGGTCGGTCTGTTCGACGGTTCTGGTGTGAACCGAACGCGGGGGTGTTTGGCTCATCCCTAGACAGGAGTCCTTTTATGACACAGAGAGGAGCAGAATATGTGTCAGGCATGATGGACCGGGTGTTTTTATGTACTGTAATGGAGGGGGGGGTTTGTCCAGGGGGGGTCTGTAGTAATGTAGGGGGCGTTTTTTTTCCTGGAGGGAGTCTTTACTAATGGGAGGCTTTGTCCTGGGGGTCTGCACTAATGAGGGGGGGTTGTCCTGGGGGTCTGTACTAATGGGGGGAGTTTGTACTAATGGAGGGGTTTGTCCTGGGGGTCTGTACTAATGGGGGGTTTGTTCTGGGGGGGGTCTGTACTAATGAGGGGAGTCTGTACTAATGGGGGAGTTTGTCCTGGGGGGTCTGCACTAATGGGGTGGTTTGTCCTGGAGGGGTCTGTACTAATGGGGGGAGTCTGTACTAATAGAGGGGGCTTGTCCTAGGGATATGCACTATGGGGGGGTTTATCCTGGGGGGTCGGTACTAATGGGGGGTTTGTCCTGGGGGGTCTGTACTAATGGGGGTTTGTTCTGGGAGGTCTGGACTAATGGAGTGGTTTGTCCTGGGAGGGTCTGTACTAATGGGGGGGGGGGAGTCTGTACTAATGGGGGGGCTTGTCCTGGGGGTATGCACTAATGGGGGGTTATCCTGGGGGGTCGGTACTAATGGGGGTGTTTGTCCTGGGGGTCTGCACTAATGGGGGGTTTGTTCTGGGGTCTGTTCTAATGGGGAGTTTGTCCTGGTTGGGTCTGTACTAATGGAGGGGTGGTTTGTTCTGGGGGTCTGTACTAATGGAGGGGGTTGTCCGGGGGGGTCTGCACTACTGGGGGGGGGTGGTTTGTCCTGAGGGAGGTCTGTACTAATGGAGGGGGGTTTGTCCTGGGGGGAGTCTGTACTAATGGGGGAGGGTTTGTCCTGGGGGAGTATGTACTAATGGGGGGGTTTGTCCTGGGGAGTCTGTTCTAATAGGGGGGTTTGTCCTTGGGGGAGTCTGTACTAATGTTTTTTTTTTCCTGGGGGTCTGTCATGGGGAGTTTGTATTAATGGAGGGGGATTGGTTTGTCCTGGGGGTCTGTACTAATGGGGGGGGGTGTTCTGGGGCGGTCTTTACTACTGGAAGGGGGTTTGTAGTAATGGGGGGGTGTTTTGTCCTGGGAGTCTGTACTAATGGAGGGGGTGGTTTGTCCTGAGGGGGGTCTGTACTTTTAAAGGAGGGTCTGCCGTGCGCCACCAGAGGGAAAGCCACACAGCCTAGTGCCATCCCTGGCGGAAAAAGGAATGGAGTCATTGCCAGAATACAGATCTGGGCTCTACCCAGCGGAGTATCCATGAGCAATTCAGAGTGAGCTGACTCCTGATCAGAGGAACCGTTGTTGCTCTATCGCTGGGTCAGGTGAGAGTCGATCGGCCATTATCTACTTATGTCAATAGGAACTGCAGTCTCCTACCATCTCCTGTATTATATCTTCAGTCTCTGACTGTCTCCTGTATTATTTCTCCAGTCCCTGATCGCCTCCTGTAGTATGATTGCAGTCTCTGACAATCTCCTGTATTATATCTCCAGTCACTGACTATCTCCTGTACTATGATTGCAGTCTCTGACTATCTCCTGTACTATGATTGCAGTCTCTGACCATCTCTTGTATCATGTCTGCAGTTTCTAACCATCTTGTGTACTATGATTGCAGTCTCTGACCATCTCTTGTATCATGTCTGCAGTCTCTGACCATCTCCTGTACTATGATTGCAGTCTCTGACCATCTTTTGTATCATGTGTGCAGTCTCTGACCATCTCCTGTATTATATCTCCAGTTACTGACTATCTCCTTTAATATGTCTACACTCTCTGACCATCTCCTGTACTATGATTGCAGTCTCTGACCATCTCTTGTATCATGTCTACAGTCTCTGACCATCTCCTGTACTATGTTTTGGGGCACTTTCTAACAGTATCAGAGAGGTTCCCATCCAGGTCTCATTAGTGTACGCTCTTCCAGTATTTTCTTTATTGTTAAAAGATCATGGGAGGATCCCAGGGCAACAAAGACTTCTTGGGCCTCGTACACACGATCAAATCTGTCTGCTGGAAACGGTCTGCTAGACCGTTTCAGCAGACAGATTCGATCGTGTGTACGGGCAAACAGACGGATTTGGCCACCCAACAGATTTCAAAGCATGCTTTGAAATCTGTCGGCTGGGAACCCGTCCGCCCGACATGTCTGCTGGTTAGTATGCTAACCAGCAAACATGTCTTCTCTCACACGCGCCGAATGATTTCGACGCATGCGCGGAAGTGTTTTACTTCCTGGTGCGGTGACGTGGCGGCGTCAACGTCACCGCCACATCACCGACACGTCAGCGCGCTGTCTGCTGGCGGGGATTTTGGTTTGCTTGTGTATACACGCGAGCAAACCAAAATGCCAGCAGACAGATCTGTTCAAATCGGTCGGTCCGACCGATTTGAACAGACACATTTGATAGTGTGTATGAGGCGTCTCTGTGTTTGAGTCATTGCCATAGAAACATTTGTAAAGGGGAGGAGTTGGTAAGATGACCACGCCCCCTTTGTGGGGGCGCCAGAAATATTTCTGCACCCAGGCGCCTGTGACCCTAGGATCGGCCCTGGACACAGGTGAATACATGGGGACAGATAGATGTAAATACATAGTTAGATATATGAAAATAGATAGATGTTAATAGATAGATTATGATAGATAAATCAATCAATCTACAGTAGATAGATGTAAGTAGATGCATAGATAGTTACTGGTGGACAAAGATAGATTGCTGAATTGATACATTGACAGAAAGATACAAGATAGATACAGATAGATAGACATTGCTCTGCTACACTATGGGCCAGATTCAGGTAGATGCGCGCATATTTTATCTGGCGTATTGCAGCGCATATACGTTACGCTGACGCAAACTAGTGAGTCAAGTCCAGTATTCACCAAGCGCATGTTCGTTACTTTGCGGCGGAGTAACGAAAAAGCGCTGGCGCAACCCGACGCAAGTGGAAGTGGGTGTGATCATATGTAAATGATTGGCGGAGCCCAGCGCAGTGACTTACGTTCATCGCATCATCCACGGAGCATGCGCAGGGAGGGAGGGCTCCCCTCGCTCCCCTGTGCGCATGCTTACAACTTCCGTCGGCACCACTTCATGGGAAACGCCAGCGCAATGTCTTCCGTTACGCGTATAAAAGCGGCCGTAGATGTGCCTTTCCGGCGCAAAAGTATATCCGGTTTCCCCCACCCCAGGGAAGTTACTTTTGCTGTATGATGGCTGCTCCCGTTCTCCCCAAAGAGAGGAGAAACCTCAATTTTAATGCCCAGGAGCTCACCCTAGTGATCTCCGCTATGGAGACGTACAACGACTTTCTCCATGGCAGGAAAAGTCGGAAGACCAGCCGGGATAGGAAGCAGGGCATCCTGGAGTCCATTGTTGGCAGGGTCAATGCTTTGGGCTACTTCACCCGGACTGCTGCCGATATCGGCAGGAAAATTAATGACTTAAGGCGGAAAGTCCGGGGCAAGGTGGCCACCATCAGGAGGCATGAGAGGGGCACGGGTGGTGGACCCCCATGTGTGGTCAGCCTGACCACGGAGGAGGAGGTGGTCGCCCGCTGCCTGGAGAGGGAGCAGTTGGAGGGGGTCCCGGGATATAATTCCGTGGAGGAAGGCTCCAGGACAGGTAAGTGTTTTTTATCCCCTATTTGGTGTGTTGCATATGGGGGGGGGTTCATGTGCCAAGTGTGTGGGACCACCCAACATGTGTCTGCTTTGTGTCATCCACAGATGACGGAGCTGGGCCATCATCTGTCGGCGGCCAGTCCACCCCAACCCCCCAACGGCATCCTGAGCCTGACCCCCTGGGTGGTGAACACCATGAGATGGAGGAGAGTGCCCACACCTTGCCTGATGAGGAGGAGCCTGGCTTTACAGATCAGGACTTTGTTTTAATTTTGGAGGAGTCCTCCCCTTCTGCAGGGCCCTCTGTAATCCCCTGCCCCATTCTAGGAAGCTCCTCAAGGGCGACTCCATCCCCCCGGGGACAACCATCTCCTGGCCCCAGGAAGGCGACCCGGAAGACCAGGGGGTTGTCTGATTTGGTCCAAATGGCCAAATGGCCCGGGACCAGGCCAGGCAGACCCAGCAGATGGGGGAGATTGCTGGGCATCTAGATCGAGTGGCTGACAGCCTGGGCTCCGTGTCCCAGCTGACCAACGCTGTGCAGGACGTCAGCTGCAACTGCGCTGCAGTAGTGACCAGTCTGGGGAAGGTGCAGGCTGATGTTCGGCACCTTACTGCAGCCGTCCATGCCAACACTGCTGCCATCCAGGAACAGGGGAGGCAGAGGCAGCGTGACCAGCGGCATAATGTCAGGCCCAGACCAACCACTATCTGAGCCGGATTGCCGTGGCCTTGGAGGGCATGCAGCCAACACCTGCCAGGAGTGGCCAACCCGGGGATCAGCCACCTCCAGATGCCCCCCCCACCCCCACCCACTCCCTCCAGGCAGCTGAGGAGCCAGAGAGGGCCCACAAGAAAGAGCAACCGTCAGCCCAGATGAGGGCATTTTTTTTTTATATATTTTTGGCTAAGGTTATGAGTATTTATTCTTTATTTGAACTTTGCTCCGGTTAGGATTTTTTATTTTTATTTTTGCTCTGGTTATGAGTTTTTATTTTTATTTTTGCTCAGGTTATGAGTTTTTATTTTTATTTCGTTTTTTGCTCAGGTTATGAGCTTTTTCTTTTAAGTTTAACTGCACACGGTCAGGAGTGCAGGGGACAGTGTGAATGGTGTGTGAATGTGAGGGGGTGGCACTCCTGCCAGTAAGGGGTGTCACCCTCGGCCGTTGGGGAGAAGTTATCCCCACGGCTGTGTGAATGACGTGTGAATGGTGTATGAATGGACAGCGACATCATTGGGGCCTTGACGCCGGCGTTGCTGCTCCCAAGTCCTACATGTTGGACTTGGGCTAATCCAATGCGATGTGGATGTGGTGTGTGTGATCTAGGGACATCAGTGGTGTGCATGTGTGCATTGTCCGTGTGATCAATGTTTTGGTTTAGTGTCCAAAGATGCCTACGGCGAGGACCCTCCTGACTGCTCTTCCATCAGCTGAATGGGTCTCCTCTGGCAGGGGGGGGGGCTGTCTGGTTGGGGGGTCAGGTCATCACGTATGTCAATCTGCAGGTCTTTTCTCATGGCAAAGTTGTGCAGAATGCAACATGCACCGATGATCTGACACACAAAGGTAGGGGAATACAATAGGGCCCCCCCAGACTTATCCAGGCAGCGGAAACGGGACTTCAGGAGCCCAAATGTTTGCTCCACCACTGCACATATTTTGATATGTGCTTCATTGTATCTTCTCTCTCCTCTGGTTTGGGGGTTACGGAAAGGAGTCATTAGATGGGGTCCCAGTGCATATGCAGAGTCACCTGTAAGGGAAAAGACAGGAGGATGTTAGTCATGCATGTGCCCCTTGTGATGTGTGCATCATGGGGGGGGGGACAGTCATGCCTGCCACCCATGTCACTCACCAACCAGCCAGCTGTCCCCATACATGTTCTGTTCAAATTCCATTGGGATGGGGCTCTGATTGTATATGAAGCTGTCATGGCTGGATCCGGGGTGTTTGGCACGGACGTGCCATATGAGGCGTTGGTTATCGGCTATCACCTGTACGTTGATGGAATGCCAATGCTTCCGATTGCGGTATATGTGCTCTGTGGCACTGGGGGGCTAAGTGCCACATGTGTGCAATCAATGGCCCCGATGGTGCGTGGGAATCTGGCAATGCTGTAGAAATCCTGCATTGCCTTCAGCCGCAGCTCCTCAGTGGTGGGTCTGATGAAGTGGTTGGACATGCGTCTGAGGATTGCAGGGATAACCTGGTGCACACATCTGCTCATGGAGGACTGTGACATCCCAGCCACCACTCCACTTGTACGCTGGAATGATCCACTTGCAAGGAAATTAAGTGTTGCCAGTACCTTCACTAGTGGCTGCACTGCTTGTGAGCGGTGTGTTGGGCTGGTGATGTCATCCTGCAGGGTTGTGGTTAGTTCAAGTATTGCATCAGGGCTGAATCTGAAGAGGCGATACACCTCCTCATCCCCCATGCCAAAGAGGCTCATGCGCGTGCGGTATATCCTCTCACGTGCCCGCCTCCTCTGTTCCGGGGGACCCAGTACTAGTGCTAGGACCGCGACTGCCCCTGGCATGTTGGCACACAGAGGTGTTGTGCTTGCAAGTGTGGTTGGTCAGCTTGCTATTTTCGTCGGTAACGCTGCTGCTGTAGCTGCTCTCCTGCGGACCTGTGGCCGTCTGGAGTAAAGATAAAGCAGCTATTTGTAGGAATAACTTTGCGACAGATGGACGACATACGCGCGGCGCATGTAGCCAGCGTCTGGTGCTAATCCGTTTGCGAATCAGGAAATCTCCCTCATTTGCATATTTGCATGGCAAATCAATAGGCGCGACGGATGCGACAAGCGAAAATATGCGCTTACGATACTCTGGCGAGGGAAAGTTAAGCCGATCGGAAAAAGACAGTTTTCTGTCGCATCTAGTTTGGTGGGTATGGCCGCATAGATACTACGGCGCATCTTGACAGTTACGCGGCGCATATCGATATACTCCAGCGCAAGTCTTGCTGAATCTGGCCCTACGTATTTTTTCTGTTATGCGTTGAACTGAATGAGGTTATTTTTGTTTTGTAGTATACTGACATCTAGTGGCAGTTTTGGGCCGCTACAACTTGTCTAATTATGTGATTTTGGTTTCCCCCTCTGTCCTTTCCTCCTATTTAGTGATGGTTAGTTCAGTCCTACCTAGCCCCTCCAGTTTATTCTATGTTTCCTCAGTCAGTGTTAGTTTTTCACAGACACAGAACTTAGGAAAGCAATTGTCTTTTTACACTTCAAAGGACTGGAAAACCATCCCCTGTACAGTAAATAGCAGTAAATTCTGTTGAAGTCAACTTGTGTGTCTTATTACAAAGTTTTTTTGTTTAATCTCTACTTTATTACAGTACATTTTTTCTTTACATTTAACATGCCTTGACACTTAAAAGGCAGCTCGATACTACCTTCCTTTACTATATGGTGGTCTCCAATCCCCCCCCCCCCCAAAGGGGGGGAGGGAGAACGTAGGAAAGTGTTTGTGACTATAAAAGATGTATGAAGCTGCGTACACACGGCAGAGAACCTCGACGGACAGAACACATCGTTCCGCCCGTCGAGGTTCTCTGCCGGCCGTCAGATTCGGCGACCCGCCCGTCGGGAATGGCAACCAGCCATTCATCCAGGCGGGCCATCGAGCAAATAGAGAACATGCTCGCTATTTCTGCTCGACGGCATTCCCGACGGGATGCTCGCCGAGAGCGTACACACGGCCGAGGTTCTCGCTGGAATGCAGCTTCCAGCGAGGTTCTCGCTGGTTTCCAGCGAGAACCTCGGTCGTGTGTACGCCGCCTTACAGTTTTTCTCTATTGTTTTGGCTCATTTCTTGAAACCGAAATGACATTCTCAAAACTCTAAGATCATTTGGCAAAACAGTCTTGCAGTTCAGCACAACACTATAACTCACTTGCAAAAGCTCATATCTTTCCCAAAACTGTTCACTCATGCTTCAAAACCATATTCCTTTCCCATATAAAGAGTCAGTGCCTCCAAAATGGCAAAGATTCTTCTCAATTGCTTTGGCTCATTTCTTGAAACAGACCAGACAGACATTCTCAGCTCTTTTGGTGCTTTTGCCAAAATAACCTGGATGGTTCGGCACAACACCATGGTTCACCTTCAAAAGTTCATATCTTTCCCAAAACAGTTCACTCATGTGTCAAAACTAAATTTCTTTCTCATTCAAATAGTGAGTGCCCCAAATCATCCCTTTGGCATTGTGTAAGCACTGCAAGTCAAAATGTTTAGATGTTTTATCTCTATGGCAGAGGACCATTGAAATATCCCTCATGTCCACCTTTCAGTCTTAGCCCAGTCCTTCATTGCCAATGGTTACTGTACAGTTTTTGTCTAGCTAACTGAATACAATTGTGTATAAAACTGAAAAATAAGAAAAGTTTTTAGGGTAAGAGTCGCCTCCAAGGTTTGACATCACACATTGCACTCATACTGCCAAGGAAAAATTACTTTACAGTATTGTAACCATTATCATTCACACACAAAGTAACTTCCATACATGAGACTAAAAAGAAAACGTACACAGCATAATATATGGAAATATAAGCACACAAACAAAAAACAAGGATAATTACTGTAAATTTAGCCTACAATGCTGTAAATAAAGCTTGAGTTTCACAACTACTGTAAGGCCTCTTTCACACGGGGCGGATCAGTAATGATCCGCCCCGTGAACCTCCACTTGCTCAGTGGGGATCGCTCCATTGATCCCCGCTAAGCCGGCGGATGACAGGGAGGTCCTCGCACACTGTACAGGGACTGCCCTGCCAGCTATCCGCTCTCTCCTATGGGGGGATCGGATGAACACGGACCGTCTGTCCGTGTTCATCCAATCCGCCAGACGGATGGAAAAGTAGGTTTTTCCTTCGTCACACCTTGGCGGACCGGAGCGGGTCTGATGTCAGTGGGCATGTCACCCCTGACATCCGCAGCTCCATAGAGGAGCACAGAGTGCCCATTCAGGTCTGCCAAAAAAACTGGCAGGCGGACCTGAACAGGCCACCCATGTGAAAGAGCCCTAACATCTCTTCACTGGTCGCTGTCCTCACACTCCCTCTCCTGGGTACTGTCCTCACCCTCCTGCCCATCCACACACTGCTGACTGTCTGGCCACAGATTCCCATTGGGACTGAATTCGCACCTGAGCCGCACCGCAAGGCCTCCACAACGCATACGGATTTCCGGCAATGCGCAGTGCGAATGCATCGCACATATGTGAACCAGCCTCATTGAAAACAATGGCCCAGATTCACAGAGCAATTACGCCTGTCTAACTGGTGTTAGACAGGAGTAATTTCAAATTTTGCGCGCCGTATCACTAGTTTGAATCCTCAAACCATGATACGGCAGCTTCGGGCTTCGATCCGAGAGGCTTACGTCCTCGTAAGCCTTCGGATCTACACTGAGATATTTTTGCGGCCGCTGGGAGGAGTTTGCGTTGTTTTCATGCGTCGGGATATGCAAATGAGTTTTTACGGCGATCCACAAAGGTACGAGTGTCCCTCGCAATCGCCTATGTCATTTTTTGGCTACGTAATGTTAGAGGAGCTTTTTGCTGGTCTAACAGTGCATAACCCATGTAAAGTATGGCCGTCGTTCCCGTGTCGATTTGAATTTTTTTTTTTTTTTTTTAACGTAACTCGTTCGGGAATAGGAATGTACGTAAACGACGCTACTACGACGTGACGACGTGTTTTCGCGCAATGCACGGCGGGAAATTTGCGAACGGAGCATGCGCAGTTCGATCGCCGCGGGAACGAGCCTATTTTAAATGCTTCACGCCCCCTACTCGCGCAGATGGATTGCGACTGGAGAAATACACTACGCCGCCGTCGTTTACTGGACAAAATCTACCTGGATTCCACGTAGAGCCAGGTAAAAAACGGCGGCGTAGTGTATTTCTGATACTCTTTGAGAATCTAATTCTCTGTGAATCTGCCCCAATGTATTTAAAAATGTTCTGCGTATTAGATGCGGTTTAAGCCGCAAGCAATTCGCATAGGTGTGAACCCGGCCTTAAACTTTTTTCCATTGATACTACTATCAATGGAATTTTTTTTTCTCCTGAAAAAACGACCGTTTTTAAGACTTTTTTTCCATTGATACATGTTCCCTGGGGCAAGACCCGGGTTCTGAAAGACGTTTTCCAACAATAACTTGAAAATTTGTCTTTAAAATAATCGTTTTTGAATTCGAACCTTCGAGTCCCATAGACTTCAATGGGGTTCTAAATGTTCGTGCGAACGATAGGACTGTTCGACGGTTCTGGTACGAACCGAACGCGGGGGTGTTCGGCTCATCCCTAATCACCATCAATCCTTTCAATTGATGGAATAAGAAAAGTGTCCAAAATCCAAAAGGGTGATGATGCTGGAACGTTTGTTTGGTGCCATTCCAATGAAATGTATGAAGACGACTGCCTGAAGAAAACATGTTAATTTCCACAATCATTGATGATATGGGGTTGCATGTCAGGTAAAGGCACGGGGGAGATGACAGTCATTAAATCTTCAATAAATGCACAAACATCATTTCAATTGATGAAATAAGAAAAGTGTCCAAAATCTCAATATAAACATTGAGATTTTGGACACTTTTCTTATTTCATCAATTGAAATGATGTTTGGTGGTGATGACATAATTTTTCAGGATGTAATCTGATGCAGATGTTTGTTTTAGAAGCGCAAAGTACATAGTGATTCCATATTTTTTCCCTGTGCTTGATCTGCAAAAACAGTTGCAACTGACTACAATTTTCTTTTTCTTTTTTTTTTAAGTGTTTCCTAAACCCAGAAGGTTGGAATGTTAAATAAAAATAGTTTTGGGGCATGCCTGTAATCCGTTTATTTTTTTTTTATTTTTTTTTACTCAAACAATTGAATGAACATTTTTCAAGAGTGGTGATTCCATACTTTTTGCCATGGGCTGTACAAGTTTAGGAAAATAGATTAGTCTATTTAAAACAAAAAAGAAGATGTTTCTTGGACAGAAGAAACTGATACAAAAAGCTGGACCTCCATCTAAAAGTGTAAGGTTTTCAATGAAAACTGTCTGAGACAACAGAGGTTCCTCAGTTTCAGAATTTTAAGGCTTAACCACTTCATTACTGGGCACATAAACCCCCTACGTTCCCAGGCGAAATTTCAGCTTCCGGCACTGCGTCGCTTTAACTGACATTTGCGCGGTCGTGCGACGTGGCTCCCCAACAAAATTGGCGTCCTTTTTTCCCCACAAATAGAGCTTTATTTTGGTGGTATTTGATCACCTCTGCGGTTTTTATTTTTTGCGCTATAAACAAAAAAATAGCGACAATTTAAAATATATATATATATTTTTTACTTGTTGCTATAATAAATATCCCATTTTTTTTTTTTAACTTTTTTTTTTTCACAGTTAAGGCCGATACGTATTTTTCGACGTATTTTTTAAAAAAAAAATTAAAAATCGCAATAAGCGACTGGTTTGCGCAAAAGTTTTAGCGCCTACAAAATGGGGAACAGAATTATGTTTTTTTTATTATTATTTTTTTTACTAGTAATGGCGGCGATCTGCGATTTTTATTGCGACTGCGATATTGCGGCGGACATATCGGACACTTTTGACACAAATTTGGGACCATTCACATTTATACAGCGATCAGTGATATAAAAATGCACTAATTACTGTATAAATGTGA
Source organism: Rana kukunoris (assembly GCA_029574335.1). Classification (NCBI taxonomy): domain Eukaryota; kingdom Metazoa; phylum Chordata; class Amphibia; order Anura; family Ranidae; genus Rana; species Rana kukunoris. Next base: position 453,191,901 of record CM056050.1, read on the forward strand.
CTGGCAGGGAAGGGGTTAACACTAGGGGGTGAGGAAGGGGTTAAATGTATTGCCTGGGTGTGTTCTAACTGTGTGGGGGGAGGGGGGTGACTGGGGGAGGTGACAGATCGTTCTCTCCACTGACAGCACGTGGAGCTCTGTGTTTACACACAGAGCTCCACGTCCCTGCTGTCATCTGTTCGGTTTCCCGCCGATCGCATGTACCAGACGGACATCGCGGCCGCCAGGTACATGCATCGGATCCCCAGCGATGCGGCGGGACAGTGTTTACCCGCCGCGCGCCACAAATCACGTCAAAAGACGTCAAGTTGGCGCCTCAGATCCGCGCTGTTGACGTATTATGTCAATAGCGCGGGTCTGAAGTGGTTAATTCAGGAGATACTGTCTTAAACACAGGAACGTTAATTAAAAATGGAAATGGCTGTTTACATTGAGAGATGACGGGCACAAATGCATAAGACAGTTACCAACACAGATGAGGTTAACCAAGACACATACTTGACTGTCATGTCTGTGTTTTGGTTATTCTTGTTAATTGATGGAGGTGCACATCCTCATAAGCATAGGCCATAGGGTCTCAGCTTCAGAGTCAGGTGGATAAGCTCCAACTAGAAAAGTATCCACAGGGGCTTGCTTGCCATGAAGAACCTTGGAGGCTAACTATGGGTGGAAGACCACCTTGAAAGGCAACTAGGCATGTGCATTTTGTTTCGTTCCGAATCGAAATTCGGACGAATTTTCCATTATTCGGACATTCGGATGCATACGAATTCCCGAATTGCTATATTAGCGAAATATTTCGACCGTTTTCGGAATTCGTTCGTTTTCGACCAAATTTCGAAAAAAAAAAATGGTCGAAATCGAAAATATTTCAACTAGATTAGAAAAGTCTCTTTTCGAATAGAATTTTTTTCGAATTAAATTCGAAAATAATTTTTTTTTCGAATTCCGAATCGAATAATGCACACAAATCACGTCAAAAGACGTCAAGTTGGCGCCTCAGATCCGCGAATTTCGAAAAAAATACGGTCGAAATCGAAAATATTTCAACCAGATTAGAAAACAAATAGTCTCTTTTCGAATAGAATTTTTTTCGAATTAAATCCGAAAATATTTTTTTTTTTTCGAATTCCGATCGAATTTAGTCCGCGGGGACTAAATTCGATCGGAATTCGAAAAAAAAAAAAATATTTTCGGATTTAATTCGAAAAAAATTCTATTCGAAAAGAGACTATTTGTTTTCTAATCTGGTTGAAATATTTTCGATTTCGACTGTATTTTTTTCGAAATTCGGTCGAAAACGAACTAATTCGAAAAACGGTCAAAATATTTTCGATTTCGACCGGATTTTTCGAAATTCGGTCGAAAACGAACGAATTCCGAAAACTAATTCAACACATGTAACGAACCTAACTTAACGAAATGTATTAAATGATGAATTGAAACGAAACGAAACAAATTTTTCACTTTTGCACATGCCTAAAGACAACCCTGGGACAGGTGAGTGAGCACATATTTAGGAGAGGCTTATGCCCGTATACACGTGAAAACTACGGAATTCCGTTCAAGCTGTCTTGCATACACACTGTCACACCAAATTCCAACCGTCCAAAACGCGGTGACATACAACACTATGACAAGTCAAAAAAAATGAAGTTCAATGCTTCTGAGCATGCGTCGACTTCTGAGCATGTGTGGATGAATTTTCGTTGGAAAAAAAAAGAGAGAACATGTTATCTTTTTAATGCCGTGTACACACGATCATTTTTTGCGATGAAAAAAAACGACGTTTTCAATCATGAAAAAAAACGAAGTTTTTCAAACTTCATTTTCCAAAACGACGTTGCGTACACACCATCGTTTTTCTACAAAGCTCTAGCAAAGCGTGGTGACGTACACCATGTTCGACGGCACTCTTTTTCATTGAAGCTCCGTCTCATAACTTGCTTCTGAGCATGCGCGGGTTTAAAAACGTCGTTTTCAACATCGTTTTGCCCACACACCATCACTTTTTATGACACAAAAAATGACGTTTTGAAAAACGACACAAAAAATTCAAGCATGTTGGAATTTTTTTGGGTCGTTTTTTGAAGACAAAAAACGACGTTTTGCCCACACACGATCAATTTAAATGACGTTTTAAAAAACTTCGTTTTTTTTCATCGCAAAAAATGATCGTGTGTACGCGGCATTAGTCTGTCGGAATTTCCGATGGAAAAACTCCAATGGGGCACACACACAGTCGGAATATCCAATGAAAGTGTTTCCATCGGAAATTCCGATCGTGTGTACAAGTCATTATGCCGCGTACACACGATTATTTTTTGTGATGAAAAAAAAACGACGTTTCAAGTGATGAAACAAAACAACGTTTTTCAAACTTCATTTTCCAAAACGACGTTGCATACACACCATCGTTTTTCCAAAATGCTCTAGCAAAGCGTGGTTACATAAGACACGTTCGACGGCACTCTGTTCCATTGAAGCTTCGTCTCATAACTTGCTTCTGAGCATGCGCGGCTTTAAAAACGTCGTTTTCAACATCGTTTTGCCCACACACCATCACTTTTTATGACACAAAAAACGACGTTTTGAAAAACGACACAAAAAATTCAAGCATGTTCGAATTTTTTTTTTGGTCATAAGACATAAAACGACGTTTTGCCCACACAGGGTGATTTTAAATGACGTTTTGAAAACGTCGTTTTTTTTTCATCACAAAAAATGATCGTGTGTACGAGTTATTACACTGATATCAGAGAACCATTGGAAAATATTTTCTTTTTCATTTTCAAGACTTACATTTGTTTACTGGATATGCCCTGGAATAAACTACTGTTTATGAAGTGGCTGGTTTAGATCTTTACAGCTTTAGATTTTAAAGCATTAGTCCAAGAGAATCCAGAGGATCCAAAACATTAGACTGCAGAGATGTTGTAGACAGGCTGCTTAAAACATTGCTGATACAGTACCAGAGTCCTAGGCTTACTCTTCTCTTAATGTGGAATAATGATTGCCTAGGTAGGAGTTTCATAAGCCCTGAGTGAAAGTTTTGGACTAGGAACGACTTGTTTACAGCTTGGAGAGAATGGTCAAGGGGTAGTCAATGACTGAGCACCAAAGAGGTTCAGCAAAGATCAACCAGAATATCAAGTAGAGCCAAGGCAGACAACAAACATAGACACAAGTGACAGAAGGTAACTGCAGTGCAGTACAAACTGACAATACACCAAAAGAGTAATATAGGAAGACTGACTAGAAAACTAATTAATCTGTCTGATGGGGCATAGTGTGTCAGATAGATCAATTAGAACAAACAGCCAAGTGAAAGCTGTGATAGAAAACAAACCAGAGATAAAACTCCTTAAGTCCTGGTTCATACTGGGCTGCGGGAGTGAAATCGCGCGATTTCAGCTGAACTCGCGCGATTTCACTCCCTCTGGCAGTCCCGATTTCAGCGCGATTTAGGAGACATCTGTGCAGGTTTCTGCACAGATGTCAATGTAAATTGCGTCCTGAAATCGAAAAAAGTAGTACAGGAACTACTTTTTGAAATCGGTGCAGCGCCGCAGATGCGGCGTCGCACCGATTAGGACGGCGTCATTGCCGGCAGTTGCCGCCAATTTGAGATGCGATTTCACATGTGAAATTGCATTTAAAATCGAACTAAATCGTACCCAGTGTGAACCTGGGCTAAGGGTGATAGTCAAACTAGAATGCTGTTGGGTCCTGACTAGTGTAGATTAGATAGTCCAACCTTTTACTCCCACCTTTAAGAACCCCCCACATTCTTTAAACATTTCCCCATTTTCCCATTGACGAGATAGACACAGGAGTTGGAGTAAAATCGGCCACGACAGCCTATTTTATTTTCAAACCAAATTAAATATTTAAATCAAATTAAAGAATTCCAAGTAACCATCCATTAACATTTAACCCAAATAACTTTATTAACAACCGTCCAATTTGGTCTTAGACAGCAACCCCACTTAAACCTTTTATTTCCCATTACACTGCGTTACCATTACCATATCCGGCCCCCAGCCAACTCCAGCTCGGAGACACCCACTTTTACACCGCAGTGTACCATAACCGTATTCCAGCGGACACCGTTCCACTGGAATAACACCATATGGGGGCCATCCCACCGATGAGCCCCCCCCCACCATTTCCATTCCATCTGTTAACTGTCACCATCAAAGACCAAAGGACACCGCCAACACTGTCGTGACAACCCTTTTTCCGAACCTGAAAGAAAAGAAAACAGACGTACAACACCAAACACACCACAAAACAGTGAGGGTGGGTATCAACCCCACCTAACCTTTTCATTTTCCATTACACTGCTTTACCATTACCATATCCGGCCCCCAGCTGACTCCAGCTCGGAGACACCCCTTTTTTACACCGCAGTGTACCATAACCGTATTCCAGCGGACACCGTTCCACTGGAATAACACCATACGGGGCCATCCCACTGATGAGCCCCCCCACCATTTCCATTCCATCTGTGAACTGCCACCATAAAATACCGAAGGACATCGCCAACACTGTCTTGACCACCCCTCTTCCGAACCTGAAAGAAAATAAAAACAGACGCACAACACCAAACATACCAACAACACCAAACATACCACAAAAACAGGGAGGGTGGGTGGGAAAACCTGCCTCCCAGCATGCTAACTTCCTTGAGTGTCCCATGTGCGCCCCCGCCCCCCTTTATAAAGGGCTCCTCCTCCCCAGTCACCAGACTTCCTACGGCCACTTCCCTGAAAACACCTCCTTCCTTCCTTAACCCTTTTGTTGCACTACTCCTCACATAGTCATGCCCAGCCCTCCGTTATTTGTCCTTTCTGTCATGTCACTCCGGGCCTCCCTGGAACATAAATACAGACATACACAACCAGGGATGTCACAGATGGAGCAAATTGCCAGCTAGACACTACATACGATGGCTGTCAACAATCACTCTAAAAATCCTGTCTACAATGTTGGAAAAGCTCTCTTATCAGTTCCTGTAGAGCAGTGGATTTGACTTACAGTTTCATTTAGGCCAGCTGTTTGGGTATTGGCCATGACAAAGGAGAGCACATGTGGTCCTCCTCCTGGCCAATCAGGAAGAGGGTTTTGATATCCCCATTGGCTAAAAGGACAGGCGATCCTATTGGACACCTAGGAGGAGGGAAAGGTGTCAAAATGTTAAAAACAACAGGAGACGGCTTGGGAAAAGTCCTTTATTAAAAATTAAAAACAAAAAAAGATTCCAGCGATGTAATCCATTCTCGATCTCCAGCGATGTAATGCATTCTTGAGCTCCAGTGATGATCTCCAGCATTGATCTACAGTGAGGATATGAAGCACACAATCCTGCCTTCACCAGAGACACGCGACGAAGGATGTGCCGCCAGCCTGACAGCACTTATATAGCTGAGGGCGGAGCCAGAGACGCAAGGGGAATCGCCAGGGTTACGGTTACAGTGATGTGTACGGGTGACCCCGTCCCCTTTGACGCAACACAGGTTTTCCATTGCATCAGAGGGGGGCGGGGTCCCCGTAAACATTCCCTTGTGTCTCTGGTCTCAGCTATATAAGAGCTGTCAAGCTGGCGGTGCGTCATTCGTCGGGTGCCTATGGTGAGGCAGGATTGTGTATCATCGCTGGAGATCTCTTGTCCCCCCCCCCTCTTTTCCTGCGGCCTGCCAGGTTGCGTGCTCAGATAAGGGTCTGGTGTGGATTTTTGGGGGGAACCCCACACAATTTTTTTTAAATTTGGTGCAGGGTTCCCCTTAATATCCATACCAGACCTGAAGGGCCTGGTAATGGAATTTGGGGGGACCCCCACGCATTTTATTTTTTATTTTTCAATGACTTTCAATTACTTTATCTGTATTGTCAGGACCTGACAATTCTTTATAGCCGGGAGTAGTTTTAAATTACTTTTTTTTCTTTAGAAATGTAATTGTGTGCAAAGACTTATAAACACAGGAAACATGCGCTACTTTACAGGCATACTATAGACAACCCCCAGGTACGAATTTTAAAGGAATATTTTATTTTTATTGTTTAACTTTAAGAATTATTAAAATCACTGCTCCCGAAAAAACTGCCATTTTTTTTTTTGCATTGATACATGTCCCCTGGGGCAGGACCCAGGTCCCCAAACACTTTTTATGACAATAACTTGCATATTAACCTTTAAAATTAGCACTTTTGATTTTTCATGTTCGTGTCCCATTGACTTTAACAGTGTTCGCGCGTTCGAACACATTTTTTGCCTGTTCTGCTGCGACCGAAACCGGGGGTTTTCGGCTCATCCCTACATATACAGACTGATTTAACTGTTGTGGGTTTAGTAACACTTTAAAATGGTTGTAAACCCTTTTCATATTCCCGGGAACCAATGATCAGCTCCTCCCATCCTGTATATGCCCACTGGCTACACAGGAACAGTGCCTCTCCCTGTCGCAGTGAAAACGTGTGCCGGAAAACGAAGCAAGCACCGCAAAAAAGCACTGCAAAAATGCTCAAAAGCAACATGCATAGGTGTGAATCGTGCCTTAGGGTGGACTTCCACATTAGGTAGTGATTCCCAAGTTGACTCTGTTGTTTTCGAGACTTAGAAAGACCATGCTTTTCAGCCACATGTTTTGTGTGCATTTTTTCTGCACTAAAAATGCATGCACAGTGTTTTCCATGTATTCCAATGGCTATAGTTGGCTCTAGTTCACACCATGCAGTCAGTTTCCGATGACCGGAAACTGACTGCATGGTGTGAACTAGAGCCAACTATAGCCATTGGAATACATGGAAAACACTGTACATGCATTTTGTGCAGAAAAAAAGCACACAGAACTGAACGGAACTGCATCTGGTGTGAACTGGCTCTTATTGAATCACAGATACATGCTTGTACATCTTTCATTTTTTGTGCAGTTTTCATTATTGTGGATGTACAGTATGTTTTTGCCATCCTGAACCTATTTTGCATTATTGCTTCTAACTTTGCACCTGTTTATTAAACTGCAAGTTACAGTTACTCTGTCTGACGACCCATTCTGTTAAAATGCTACTTTGTGTCTGTCAGCTGCAGTACTCTGTGATGTTGAGTTGTAGATGCTCAGATCCTTCCAAGAGATGTCAGACCTTCCCACACAGAAGCAAAGTACGTCTGTCAAATGTAAGAGTTATGTGTCAAGAAGCTACAAATACAGATAGATTTTGATCAAAACATCTTCTTTGGAATGGTCATAATAGGATACCCTATGTTGCATGGCTCACAACTGTAAGGCTGTAGTTTGGATTGTCTGTTACTGCAGTTTATCATTGTGCATAATCACTTCACAAAGCTACATAAGCTATACTTGCCTTCACTATTTATACCCTTATTTATTGAATTAAAATGTTCAGTTTAAAAAATATCACTTTAAGGTGAAATCCTTTTCTGGAATTAATATTTAAAAAAATGAAAAAAGTATGGAAAACGTTGCGCTGCTTATTTATAAAATAAATGGTAAGTGTACAAAAAGAAAAAGAAGAAAAGTGCGGCGCTAGAAAAACATAGTAAGAACTATATGTGAGGAAATAGTAAGGAGCAAAAAATGATAATGCTCACACCCGGGCAGGTAATTGCTGAAACTGTTATCAGTATACAAAAAACGGTAATACAAACAGGTGTATTATAAAGTGCAAGTGATATGTGAAAGGCGGAGTCGGGAGGTATTTAAACCCGCCCTCCATCCTCCTTCTGTGCGTCGGTTTTCTTGTGTGTGGGGTTTCTGGGTATCGCATGTCACTTCAGTGGTGGCCCGTCCATATGGGGCGCCTGGGCGCCGCCCCCTACCCCAGTCCCTTTAAGAAAAAAAAAAGAAAAAAAAATCTAAAAAAGGTCCTTATGTGCACTGTGTCCGCGCGCTGGGCACCGGGCACAGTGCAGTAGGAGTAGCGCCACGTCTGTGCAATCACAGGATTGCAGACGTGACGCTACATTTGCAGCCAAAATGGACAGTATGGTTATGGCCGGGTGGGTGCACACACTTTCTGTGTGCACCCGCCTGTCTCTGTGCTAGTTCCGACGTCACTGGGTAAACAGGAAGTGACGTCGGCACTATGGAGCTCAGTGCGTCCCGCCCGTGGCACGGGTAAGCTGAGCAATGTCTTCCCCTGTGTTGTAATACTGCAGCAGCAACAGCATCGGCGCCCAGCACACCACCCCACCCACCCGCTTATACATGGATTTAACTTATTATGTGCGGCGGCCGGCAAAACAGCACGAACACGAAATGTTTTTTCTTTTATATTTAATATTATTATTAACAGTTTAGCTTATTACCAGTTTATTTTTTATTTTCAAGAATTACTGCACAAATAGCGGGCGTCAAGCCACCCCCCCCCCCCGGCTATTATATAAAAAAAACTTTTTTTTATACTTCATTTACCCACTTATTACCAACATTTCTTTTCTATGTAAAAATTAATAAGTTGGACCCAATGATTTCCAATAAGACCTGTTCATATCTGTGCAACTTCGAAGTAGTCCCTGCATTACTTTTTCCCACTTTGATGTGACTTGAGGTCCATAGACCTCCAGAATACACAGGCATTGCTTCAAGTCGCTGCAAAAAATTGTGGCAGAATCTTGCGACTTTCAGGCTAACGCAGTCTGAAAGTTGCACAATTCTACCGCAATTTTTATGCAAATTAAAGCAAATGCCTGTGTATTCTGGAGGTCTATGGACCTCAAGTTGCATCAAAGTGGGAAAAAGTAATGCAGGGACTACTTTGAGGTCGCTGTGACTTGAAGTCGCACAGATATGAACGGTTCTCATCGGAAATCATTGGGTATGACTTGTCATGCAACGTTGAAGTCCCAAGTCACAGGACAAGTAATGCAGTATGTTCGCAGTCTCTGGTAATCTCGCGCAGTCTCTGATAATCTCGTGCAGTATGGTTATCTCTGATAATCTCGTGCAGTCTCTGATAATCTCGTGCAGTATGGTTATCTCTGATAATCTCGTGCAGTCTCTGGTAATCTCGTGCAGTATGGTTATCTCTGATAATCTCGTGCAATCTCTGGTAATCTCGTGCAGTATGGTTATCTATGATAATCTTGTGCAGTCTCTGGTAATCTCGTGCAGTATGGTTATCTCTGATAATCTCGTGCAGTCTCTGGTAATCTTGTGCAGTATGTCCGCAGTCTCTGGTAATCTTGTGCAGTATGTCCGCAGTCTTTGGTAATCTCCTGCCCATTTCGAGTCCTTCATTACTAACAGTGTAATTTTTTACTTTGTTTGCACCAATCTGTAAGGCTGCGCTATATACCATGATTTGTTATGCTGGGGCTGTATACTCTGTGCTGTGATGCTGAGCTGTATACTCCTGACACTATGAGTGGAAGCAAGTGGAATACAGGGGACGGAGTGGTTGGATTCTATAAGGGGTGTGGCTTATGAGAAGGGGAGGGGCCAAATGTGTAAGGGCGGGGTCTTGCGCCCCCCATCCTAAAACTTCACCAGCCGCCACTGCGTCACTTCCTGTTTCCATCCAGAGCAATGGCGGCAGCTGCTGCAGGTGTCCATTGTGCTTTCCTCAGGATTCCCAGCGGACCGGACTGTCTGTACCCCATCCTCCTCTGTCAGCTGAGCGCCACTCACCCCAACCGCCCCCCGCTTCTCCCGATGCTTACAGGGGGGTGCAGGTCTGTAGTTGTGGCAGGCACCATTGGGGGGACTGTCCACCAGGTCAGCCAGGCACTTGTCAGCATCTAGGGGCCGCCTGCTTCTCCACTCGGGCTCACGCTGTGGGGGGTCCCTCCGTCCTCCCTCCCGCTCCTCCGGGCATACTCGATGAGAGGGGTGCCAGCCATCATCCCTCTCACTCCTCCGGGTACCCACGTCCACGTGGTGCAGGGCTCCGCCTCTTCCTCCCGCCCACCGTTTGCTCCAATGATGTCACCCACTTCCCGGCTCCTCACGCTAGTCTATTACCTCACATGGGGGATGTTGGTTGGGTCAGGTATGGTAGTTTTGTGGGCTCAGTCAGCATTGGTCGCTTCCTGGTGCAGGGGGGGGGTCGGGTGTGTGGGCATGTGTGCTTTCCCTGTCCGTGCTCTGCTTCCTCCTAGCTGTGTCATGTAGCTGAGCGCTGATTGGCTGAAGCAGCATCTTCCCTGGCGCGGCCTGTCTCCTCCCCTGTGACACATGTCTTCCAGTGACAGCCCAGTGGGTGCTGAGGGCTCCCTGTCACAGTTCCTGAGTTTCTCCTGCTAGTTAAGGTTCTACTGATGGTTACGTTTCTCTTCAGGCGATGACGGTTCTCGTTATGCGATTCATGTTATGCGATTCATGTTAGGCGATTACGTTTTTAATGCTAGTCATGTCCTCATGTTATGTGTTCTTATGCTGGTAATGTCCTCATGCAATGTGTTTCTTATGCTAGTGATGTCCTCATGTGATTACGTTTCACATATGGTCACGTTCTCATGCGATCATGTTCACATGCGATCACGGTCACCATGTTACGTTTCTCATGCTATCACGGTTTTCACGGTGGTTCTCATGCGATTACGTTTCCCATGGTTTTTCTCATGCCATCATGTTCACGTGCGATCACGGTCCTTGTGTGTTACGTTTCTCATGCAATTATGTTTCTCATGGTGTCTTCTCGTGCGATTACGTTTCTCATGGTGTCTTCCCATGCGATTACGTTTCACATGCGATTACGTTTCCCATGCGACCACGTTTCCCATGCGACCACGTTTCTCATGGTATCATGTTTCTGATGCAATCTTGTTAACCATGGTATCATGTTTCTGAAGCAATCTTGTTTCCAATGCGACTACATTTCCCATGCGACTACGTTTCCCATGGTTTTATGTTTCTGATGCGATTAAGTTTTTTTCATGCGATTATGTTTTTCATGCGACTGTTTCCCATGCGACTGTTTCCCATGCGACTACGTTTCCCATGGTATTATGTTCTGATACGATTAAGTTTCCCATGGTATTTTGTTTCTGATGCGATTACATTTTTTCATGCGACTACGTTTTTCAGGCGGCAACATTTCCATGCGATTATGTTTCCCGTGGTATTATGTTCTCATACGATTACGTTTCTGGTGCGTTTGCGGTTTTCATGCAGGTTTGTTTCTCATGCTATTACATTTCTCTCATGGTTTATGTTCTCATGTGAGTTTGTTTCTGTTGCGTTTACGTTTTTCATGCGACTACGTTTTTCATGCCATCACGTTTCTCATGCGGTTACGTTTCTCGTGGTTTCTCATGCAATTGCGCTCTCATGATTTCTCATGTGATTACGTTTCTCATGCGATTATGGCTCATGTGTTTTTTGTTTCTGATGCAATTACGTTTCTCATGGTATCACGTTTCTCATGGTATCATGTCTCATGTGATTGTTTGTTTCTCATGCGATTACGTTTCTCATGGTTCTCAGGCGATCACGTTTTTCATGCGGTTACGTTTCTCTTGCGGTTACGTTCTCATGTATTACGTTTTTCATGCGATGACGTTTCTCAGGATGTCATGTTCTCATGCGATTACGTTTCTCATGGTTACTCGTGTGTTTCGTTTCTCATGTTAGTCATGTCCTCATGCGGTTAAGTTTCTCATGTGCACATTTCTCAAGCTATTTTCGGTTCCCAGGCGATCACGTTTCTCATGCTGGTCATGTTCCCTTGCGATTACGTTTTCCATGCTAGTCATATTCTTGTGCGTTGCATTTTTATGTGTTGCGTTTCTCAGGCTAGTTATGTTCTCATGCTATTTTACATTGTTTCATGCAGTTATGTCTCATGTTTTTTCGTTCCTCAGACAATTTTACGTTTCTGCGGTGCGTTTTACATTACGTTTCTCATGCTATTTTTGGTATTTACGTTTCTCTTGCAGGTTTCAGTTGTGATGCAATTATTGGTTATTAAGGTATGTATGTACGATTACGCTTCTCTTCTCTCTTCTGGCAGAAACACAACACCACTGGCCTTCACAGCTGTCAATCAATAAATGCACATACCTGTTTCTAATCAATAGTGGGCGGAGCCTGTCTACCCCGGAGCACACTGTTGGGTTGATGGTGGCTGAGTGCTATTCCAGTATAGCAACGATATGCTGTGGTTATGAAAGCTGGACAGATAGACTTCTCGAATCCTTAGTATTCTCCTGAATTCTTCCCATCCAGGATTTCTCCAGCAGCTCAACTCGTCTTGGATACTTGGGACCTCTGATGCCGATCTTCAACAATCCCATCACCTGTTCCATTGTTGCCATCAGCCTGAGAAGCTCGTACATGCCTGACTGACACACCGTCGCTGACGAGTGTGTCCTTTTTATCCGGTAAGGCCTTGTACACACGAGGGAATAGATCCGATGGGAACGGTCCGACGGACCGTTCCCATCGGATCTGTCCGCCGGATTGCTTTGATCCGATGGCTGTACACACCATCGGATCAAATTCCCCGCCGGCGGACATCGCGGTGACGTGGCGGTGACGTTGACGCCGCCACGTGACCGCCACGTCACCGCACCAGGAAGTAAACACTTCCGCACGCATGCGTCAGATCCATTCACAGGATACGACGCATGTGCGGGCAGATATGTCCGCTGGTTTGCTGTACTAACCAGCGGACATATCTGACGGACAGCTCTCCGGCGGAAAAATTCCAAAGCATGCTTTGGAATTTTTCCGCTGGAGGAATCCGGCCAGAACGGTCCGTTTGCCCCTACACACGAGCGGATTTTTCGGCTGAAATGGTCCGTTGGACCATGTTCAGCGGATTTATTCACTCGTGTGTACAAGGCCTTAGAGTATCCATTTCTTACATTTATCATTTGGATGCCTTAGCTGACCCTGAAGAAAGGATGATTTGAAGTGACTTCTCACACCTATCTCAGTTACCATTTGGGGTATTCAGTGGATCGTATGACTGATTCCTGCCTTGAGACGACTCATCTCACATGTTTTCCAACTTAGTCGATCTAAAGGACTTTCCCTTTTGCTTGCTATATATTGGATCTTTTTTTCTAGCAATAGACGCCCAATGTATTACTTTTGTATGTGTTCTATTATGGTATTTATATATATCACTTGCACTGTTTTTTGTATACTGATAACAGTTTCAGCAATTACCCGCCTGGGTGTGAGCATTATCATTTTTTACTCCTTACTATTTAAACACACACATCTCCATTTTGTCAGGAGAGGATAGACAGATGGTCTGTTCCTACTAAGTAGGAACAGCGATATGTCTCCTCCTCTAGTCAGTCCCATCCCCATACAGTTAGAAACACACAGGAGGGAACACATTTAACCCCTTGATCGTCCCCTAGTGTTAACCCCTTCCCTACTATTGCCATTTACACAGCAATCAGTGCATTTTTATAGCAATGATCACTGTATAATTGTAAATGGTCCCAAAATTGTATCAAAAGTATCCGATCTGCCTGCCGCAGCATCGCATTCCCGCAAAAAATCGCAGATCGCTGCCATTACTAGTAATAATATAATAAAATGCCATAAATCTATTCCCTATTTTGTAGAGGCTATAACCTTTTCACAAACCAATCAATATATGCTTATTGAGATTTTTTTTTTTTTACAGTTGCTGCCGTGTGATTGGCTGATTGGCAATTGGTGTCACTAAGCAATTGATCAGGTTTATCTAATAAAGTGACCAGTGAGTGTGTATATGTGTGTATATATATATATATATATATATATATATATATATAAATACCTGTGTGTGTGTGTGTGTATACATATAATATATATATATATTAGGGCTGCGGAAATTAACGTTTGACCACTGGGCACTTAAACCCCCTTAACCTCCCTGGCGGTATGATTCTTTCAGATTTTAGGTGCTGAAAGCGGTACCATTATTTGCAAGGAAATTTGGCGTTTTATATTGTAGGCTTGTAATTCTTTGGAATAACTCACTTAAATCTGATCTAAATCTAAATAATTATAACAAATAATAATATAATTATAATAAAAATTATTCAATAATGTAATCAAATTAAAATCACTGAAATTTGCTCAGTTGCAGAATTGTCGCTGTAATTTTTTAATTTTTTTTTTATGACGAATTTCCCCACAAATCGCTATCGCTCAATTCTGCAAGTGATTATAATTCATTATCGCTGTTTTCTAGCTGATCTAAAACCATTTTTGACATTAAGGGACACTTTTGGTTGCTATGGGCAATCTACAGTTTGCAGGGAGAAAGAGCAGTTTGTATTATGTAAAAGTACATGTAGGACACAGGGCAGACCACTAGGGACAAGGGGGTGTGTATTTTTTACATACAGTACTGTAATCTATAAGATTACAGTGTACTGTATGTAATGTGTTTGTTTACTTTTTTGAATATGGTGCGGTTCTCCGCCCCCGTGCGTCGTAACGTCGCAGGGAACGGAGCTCGGCGGCACACAGAGGCACTGTGTGAATTGAGCGAGCACGCGCTCGCTCACACAGCGCAGATGCATCTCTGGATCCAGGGACAAGGTAAGTAAACACTGCCTGTGGATTCAGCGAGGCGAGCCTGAGTCGGACTCGTGGTTACTGATTGCAGCACAGAAATTTAACCCCGAGTCAGACTCGGGAATACCGCCAGGGGGGTTAATAACCAGACCAATTTTCAGCTTTCGTTGCTCTCACATTTTGAATGACAATTACTCAGTCATACAACACTGTAACCAAATGATTTTTTTTCCTTTTTTTCCCACAAATAGAGCTTTCTTTTGGTGGTATTTGATCACCTCTGCGGTTTTTATTTTTTTCGCTATAAATGAAAAAAGAATGAACATTTTGTAAAAAAAAAAAAAAAAATGTCTTCATTTCTGTTATAACATTTTGCAAAAAAGTTATTTTTCTTTATAAATTTGGCCTAAAATATATACTGCTACATATCTTTGGTAAAAAAAAAAAAAAAATTGTACCAATTACTGAAAATTGATTAATTTGATCATACCTGATATACTGACAGCCTTATTCATTTCTTGAGACCCTAACATGCCAGAAAAGTACAAATGACCCCTTTTTGGAAAGAAGACATTCCAAGGTATTTAGAAAGAGGCATTGTGAGTTTTTTGAAGTTGTCATTTTTTTCCCACAATTCTTTGCAAAATCAAGATTTTTTTTCACAAAATGTTCACATTAGCAGGTTATTTCTCACACACAGCATATGCATACCATAAATTACACCCCAAAACACATTCTGCTATCACTCCCACGTATAGCGTAACCACATGTGTGAGACTTTTACACAGGGTGGCCACATACAGAGGCCCAACATGCAGGGAGCACCATCAGGCGTTCTGGAGCACCCAGGCCAATTCTGACATTTCTCTTCTACATGTAAAAATCATCCTTTATTTGCTAGAAAATTACATAGAACCCCAAAACATTATATATGCTTTTTTAGCAAAAACCCTAGAGAATACAATGGCGGTCGGTGCAACTTTTTTTTCGCGCATGGTATTTGCACAGCAATTTTTGTGCTTAAAAAAAAAACATTAAAGTTAGCACAATGTTTTTGCACAATATGAAAGATGAAGTTACGCTGAGTAAATAGATACCCAACATGTCACCCTTCAAAATTGCACACACTCATGGAATGGCGCCAAACTTTGCTACTTAAAAATCCCTATAGGCAACAATTTAAATATTTTTACTGGTTACATCATTTTAGTTGGAGAAGAGGTCTAGGGCCAAAATTATTGCTCTCGCTCTAACGTTCGCAGCGATACCTCACATGTGTGGTTTGAACACCGTTTTCATATGTGGGCGGGACTTGCGTGTGCGGTCGCTTCTGGAACAGGGGTGCTTTAAAAATATATTTTTTTTTTCTATTGTTCATTTTACTTTATTTATTTTAGTTTGACACATTTTTCCCCAAAAATAAATGTTTTGATCACTTTTATTCCTATTACAAGGAATGTAAACATCCCTTGTAATAGGAATATAGCATGACAGGTCCTCTTTACAGTAAGATATGGGCTCAATAAGACCCCACATCTCACCTCTAGGCTGGGAAGCCTGAAAAAAAACGATCCTGGCTTCGATCGTAGCGGTGAGTTGGAAGAAGCACCGGAGGGTGAAGGGAGAGGGGGATGTCCCCTTTCGCCTCCGGTAAGAATGATCAAGTGGTGGAACAGCCGCCATGATCATCCTTATGGTGTAGGGAATCGCCGGCTGAAAAAGATGATATCTGAATGATGCCTGTAGCTGCATCCATCATTCAGATATCCCTGCACAAAGTCAAGGACGTCATATGACGGCAGACGGGAAGTGGTTAAAACTCACCCTATTGTGCAGGGGGTATTGTGCAGGGGGTATTGTGCAGGGGGTATTGCGTGGGGGTATTGCAGAGTATTGCAGGGGGTATTTGCAGGGATGGCTGAGCGGGGATGGCTGGATCTGTAAAAGCAATAGTCACAGATCCAGCCACAGCGCTGCTGACACCCGCTCTCCCCCTCTCACACTGTACCGATCGGTACATAGAGAGGAGAGAGGAACCGGCGTCATCAAATGACGCTAGTTTGTTTACATGTGATCGCTCCGTCATTGGACAGAGCGATCACGTGGTAAACGGCCGCTATCAGCGATCCTCCCAGATTTAAGGAACCGCCTTGTAGCCGTAATTTGGCTATGAGGCGGTGAGTAAGTGGTTATTTGTTCGATCAATCGTTAATTTCTTTGATCAATTAAAATAATTTTGATCGAGGACGATCCGCGGAGTGAGCTCCGTGGTCTCGCCCATAGGAAAGGCCGCGGCTTCAGCCTAGCTCTGGAGCCACAGCCATCTGGGTCCACCCGGGGGCAGCCGAGTAGCGGCGCGCTGACGTCATCATCACCCGCCCGCCTGCTTGTGAGTGAGTGAGTGAGTAACTTGTATAGCGCAACAAATGCGAACTTAATCGCCTCAAGGCGCTTTCCTTCCAGTGACTTCCTGGTCCTTCAGAAGAGATGGGTCTTTAGTTTTTTCCTAAAAACCAGATGGTTTTCTTCCAGGCGGATGGTCGTGGGTAGAGCATTCCAGAGCCGTGGTCCTTGGACTGCAAATCTGCGTTCTCCCTTAGATTTGTAGCGGATTTAGGGATTTGGAGAAGGTTTTGTTGGTTGACCGGAGCACGCGGTTGGTGACGTAGGGTTTTATTTTCTCACTTAAGTATTGGGGGGCGTTTCCTTGTGTACATTTGTGAGTTAGGCAGAGTGTCTTGAAAGTCACCCGGTCCTGTACGGGCAGCCAGTGGAGTGCCCTCAAGAAAGGGGAGATTGATTCCCACGTTTTTTTTCCTGCTACCAGTCTGGCTGCCGTATTCTGGATGACTTGAAGACGTGAGATTTGGTATTTCGGTAGTCCTGAGTACAGGAAGTTTGCGTAGTCGAGCCGTGAGTTGATGATTGTTCCCACCACTACTGCGGTGTCTTCTTCCGGAATGAAGGGGATGAGTCTACGTAGCATGCGGAGCAAATGATGAGTCCCGCTGACGACTGATCCTATTTGTGCATCCATCGTCATGTCTGAGTCAAAGATGACTCTTAGACTTTTGGCTTTGTTGCTTGGCGCGATGATTTGCCTGAGGATGGTGGGTGGTGTCCATGTGGTCCTAGAATTGGAATTCCGATTTGCGTGAAGGATGAGTAGTTCTGTTTTGGATCTGTTGAGTTTAAGGGAGCTTCCGGTCATCCAATTGTCTATCAGTGTGAGGCATTTTCCTAGTTCATGATAGTGGTCTTTTTTGTTGGTGATTCGAAGGTAAAGCTGTGTGTCGTCGGCATAGGAGTGGTAGCGCAGGTCCTGTTTGCTGATGATTTTGAGGAGCGGGCGGATGTAGATGTTGAAGAGTACAGGTGAAAGAGGTGATCCTTGCGAGACTCTGCATGTAATGGTCCGTGAAGAGACATGAAGAGTCGAATATATATATATTTTTTTATTCTGTCGATATATTTTTTTTTTTTTTTAGAACATTCGACAGACACCATAAGCCTTCAATGACAGATTCGACATAGAGAGACATGAAGATTCGACATAGAGAGACATGAAGATTCGACATAGAGAGACATGAAGATTCGACATAGAGAGACATGAAGATTCGACATAGAGAGACATGAAGATTCGACATAGAGAAACATGAAGATTCGACATAGAAAGACATGAAGATTCGACATAGAAAGACATGAAGATTCGACATAGAGAGACATGAAGATTCGACATAGAGAGACATGAAGAGTCAAATTTTTTTTTAAAGATTCTGTCAAATATTTTTTTTTTTCTTAGAACAATCGACAGGCACCATAAGCCTTCAATGACAGATTCAACCTTAATTTGGATTTTCGGACTAATGCATTTTTTTTTAATGAAAAACAAAATAAATAAAAACAAATTTCGGGAGTAACTAAATACATTTATTTTTCGGACGAAAACGAAATTACAAAACTAAATATTTCAGTGTGCACATGTCTACATTCTATGAGGCATTATGAGTCTTTTGAACGTGTCATTTTATTCCACAAGTTTGTGGAAAGAAAATGAAAATGCATTTTTCTACAATTTTTTTTTACATTATTACAGCACTGACGGGCACGGAAGAGGATCCACTGATAGGGTGGCCCTGATGAGCACTCACTGATGGGAACTGTAGGGGCAATGATGTGGGACTGATGGGCACTGTATGTCACTGAGGGAACTGATGTGGCACTGTAGAGCACAGATGTGGTATTGATAGGGCACAGATGTGCACTGTAGGGCATTGATGTATAACTGATAGGCACTGATGTTGCACTGATGGGGCGCAGATGTGCACTGATGGGGCACTGTAGAGCACTGCTTGGCACGGATGTGGCACTGTAGAGCACTGATGGGGCACTGATGGGGCACAGATGTGGCACTGTAGAGCACTAATGGGACACTGTAAAGCATTGATGGGGCACAGATGTGGCACTGTAGAGCACTAATGGTGCACAGATGTGGCACTGTATAGCACTAATGTGGCACTATAGAGCACTGCTGGGCACTGGAGTGGCACTTGGGGAACAAAAACAAGCAGGCTCATGCTGCAGCTTCTCCCTCCTCTCCTCGCATAATCGGTGTGAGGAGAGGAGAGAACGGGACATGAAGCTGGTTTGTTGACAGTGGGATTGGCCCTTTACCCAGATACATGACACGCTGGGTCCAGAAGACCTGGCAGACATGGACATTGTCGGTTGCGTGCCCCAGGGGGGCATACAAGAAGCTAGTCCCCCAAAGCACCTTGTCCCCATGTTGATGGCTACAAGGGCCTCATCCCCACAACCCCTGCCTAGAGGTTGTGGGGGTTTGTGGGCATGGGGCCTATTGGAATCTGGAAGATCCTGCCCCCACATGTGAATGGGTAGAGGTATATTGTACCCCTACCCAATCGGTAGGGGTACAATATACAGCAAAATTTACAGTTTTGGACAATTCCTTTATTAAAAAAAAAAAGCGTCCATCCATCTTCAATCACGGCGTCCGACGGTCCTGAGGAAAAAACTAAGCTGCCTTATCTCTCTTTATTCATTACACTATACGACCACCGTGTAAGCAGCAGCCTTATATAGTGTGGGATGTGGACCAATTACGGCTCTCTCAGCAGAGGGCGCTGTGATTGGCCAAGACATGCAAGTCAGGTGCATGCTCTGGCCAAACATCATACAGCAATGCTCTGCGATCTTGCAGTGCATTATGGGGCGTTCCACTGCGCTCAAATTTCCCGTGAATGCCCCATATGTTCGGTTTGTTTTAGAACAAAAGAACACCCAATCTTCGAGTCGAGCTCACGTTCGTCTTGAACCGCGAGTTCATCCCTAGTTTACAAATAGTAATTGTCTTCTTTGCTTCAGGGGCAAAATGAATGACCCTGAACTACAGACACCTACAAAAGGCTTGTGTAAATCCTGCCCTGTTAGATTTATACATATACAGTAGGTAGTGCTAAATAAGAATGCATGTTTTCAGTCTTATTCTGTACATTTCTATAATGGTTTGAAAAGGAGATAATCTGGGGAAAAGTTATTTAAAATGTAACCCTGATGAATGTTTTCATCCTGTGGCTATGGCAGGTGGCACGTTCTGGCATTGTTTGGTTTCATGGCATGGCTCCCGAATTAGTATGCCATGTGCTGGGGAAGGCGATACTGACAAATAACATGTTATGATACATTTGTAATAGCTGGAAAGCTTTGGCTTTGGCATTACAGAGAAGTGGCTTAGGTTGGCTTTCCTTCCACTGCATTGCATGATGCATTAGAGTGGGTGTCTAACATGCTGTACTTACGACTTACGAGCACACTACAGGAGTGGCTACAAGGTTCTGTAGAATCGGGAGAAAATACTTGGGTTAGTAGGAAAGCAACATAAGAGGTGTAGAGCAGATGTTCATATTATGCCCAGGTTATAGCGCATCTGAAAATATATTTCTTGTGTTACATAAAACAGCTAATCAGATATATTTTTTTGGAACTTTAAATATAAATAGAATTTGATTACTGTTGGTTTGTATCTTATAATGGCCACATAGCGGTGCCCCAGCGTTATGGCCTACCTGGCCAGGGCATGCGTGCCATGCGGTGTTCCTGGTTCCAGGACCATGTTGGCCCAGAATATCTGAGCAGCGACAGGGACACAGTGAGCGGTATTGCCGTTCGATGAGGAGTCCGTCTGAGGAGCGCCATTGAGAGGCTGGCGATCCAAAAGGGCCTCGACAAACCACTGCGGATCAAGGTAGCAGGATACTGAAGGATTAATCACCTGTTAGTCGGTACCTGGGCGACATACAGAAGGAGATCCAGGCGTAATTCACCTAAGGAGGATTGCCTCCATAACTACAATCAGAGAGGGCCTGTGGCAGAGGTGTCTTCCCGACGTTCACCAAGGAGGGTCTGTGGCAGAGACTTTTCCTCAAGTTCAAGTTCACTAAGGAGGGTCTGTGGCAGAAACTTTATCCTACAAATGTCCGAGTGATACCGTGGATGCCAGGTCAGTGAGAGAGGCCTGTCCAGGTACGCTAATTCCACTCAAGCAGGAGTGGTGCAGAGAACTGTTACGTTTGGGAGCAGGACTGTTTCCCCATCACTACGCCTAAATTTGTTATTCTCTTTTCTTCCTTCAACTTTACTATCCTCACCACATACCCGGCTGGGTAATAAAGAGCACAGCTAAGAGCACATGTTGTGGACATTCCTTTACTTCTACTAAATGCACCATGCACCCCTAGGAATTTGGAAGAGCCACAAGGTAAATGTGCCACCCAAAACAACCACCAGCTCCTCCAGGGGTAGTGCTACATAAGGAACACGAGTCTTAGTAACTTTAGCAATCACCTGGAGTACCTTTTTCCAATAATGCTCGATTGCTGGGCAAACCCAAACAATGTGGAAAAAGTCACCCGGTTGGTAGAAGCAACACCAGCATGCCAGAGAATGTGCCAACGACATCTGGTGCAGCCTGTGAGGCGTGTAGTGAGCTCTATGCACAATTTTGTATTAGACCAGACCAGTTTGTCCCTTGCTGAGACCAGAGGGGAGAAGGGAAAGTCCCAAATCTCCCTCCAGTCATCCTTGTCCAGCTCCGGTATGTCCCCCACTTATTTCCCGCAAAAGGGAGGGCAACTCAGGGGCTGCAGCAATCAGCAGGGACCCATAGAGATGATAAGGGTGGGGTTGGAAAATTGTTAATCATGATGTAGCACCCTTGTCCTAAACAATGCTTCTAATAAATTTAGTGGTGCTAGGTGGTAACTAGCCTGGCTAATTCTAGATTTTCCTAGCTTGTGACGGAAAATATTGATTATATGATGACAGGAGGCGAGTATCTTATGCATTAATCCTTCTTTATTAATGCTCACAGCAGAAATATTTTTATATCTTTCTTTAATAAACTTCAATGTAAAAAACTTTTTCCCAATAAACTACCACTCCCAGCAGTCCCTCTGGTTCATAACCACGCCCATGTCAGTGACCTCTATAAAATGGGTTGCTTCCAAACGTTCCTCCTCTTTCTTGAAGCGATCACCTCGGATACCAGAGCGTTAAACACACGGAGGGTCGAAGCTTGACTTGTGGATCCCAGACCGGTAGGTAGTCATCCGACAGATTCTGGGAGTGGATCCGACCACTGGCTGTGTCCCAACAGGGGTATCAGTAGCGTTGCATCCCAACGAGGATGTCCTTACAGCAAACTTCGTTCCAACAGGGAACATGATCCAACCAACTTCCTATCTGGGTTCCCCAGCATCAGGATTAGAAACGGTGTTCAGTAACCTGTGAAGGATCAAAAAACAATCGTGATAGGGTGGGTCGGGAGGGAAGATACTCGCCTCCTGTCTTCATATAATCAATATTTTCCGTCACAAGCTAGGAAAATCTAGAATTATATATCAGACAGGAGGCTCATATCTTATGCAAGTTCAAAGCTAGTCATTCAAGCATATAGGCACAATTTAACAATACAGTTCTAAGCTTAGGAGAGGACCGACATGGATATGTGGTCCTGTGGTCTGAAGTAGAAGTGACGGAAGGTGGTCTCCGAGGACCAGTCCGCCGCCACTAGGAGATCGGAGAGAGAGCCTCCTGATGTGACTACCTTAGTAGCCATGGCTCCTCTGGCGGAGTGGGCTCCGAAGAGGGAAACGTCGATCCCCGCCATTTCCATGGCGATCCGTACCCAGCGTGCTAGAGAGGCAGATGAGACGGGGCGGTGCGGTTTGACGTAGGACACCAGAAGCTGCGAAGAAT
Source organism: Rana kukunoris (assembly GCA_029574335.1). Lineage (NCBI taxonomy): Eukaryota > Metazoa > Chordata > Amphibia > Anura > Ranidae > Rana > Rana kukunoris. The sequence continues at coordinate 453,214,667 of CM056050.1, forward strand.
CTGAGGTGCGGAAGGTAGCAGTCTGCGATTCGTATGCCTGGAGGCACCGAACGACGCAAAGGAGTGGATGATCAGGGAAGAAGGGGTAAAAGACTGAGTGGATACCAGTTTTGGTCCTACGTACGATTGAAAATTCAACCCCTTGTGGTGAGAATTGTCGCCTAGAGATGTCTAGGGCTTTAACGTCTGATACCCTCTTGACGGAAATAAGGCACAAGAGAACCGTTAGTTTTATAGAAAGTAGTCGTAGTGAAAGATGCGAATTGTCCTCCCATCCGGCGAACATATCCAGCACCTTGGAGACATCCCAGGTTGCCTGGTATCTAGGCCGAGGGGGACGTTGGAATCTCACACCTCTCAATAGTCGGCATATAAGAGGATGTTTGCCGACTGGTAAAGAATCTACGGGGCAGTGATAGGCTGAAATGGCCGATCGGTATATATTAATGGAGCTGTACGCTTTACCAGATTGGAACGAATCCGCCAAATAGTTCGCCACTAGTGATATAGGGGCCTGTACGGGATTAACCTGCCGTTGATCGCACCAACGAACCCAGAGACCCCAGGCTGATCGATATGTCGATCTAGTCCCGGGGGCCCAGGCCAGGGCGAGGAGATGTCGAGCTGACTCTGAAAGGTCGCACTCTGTGACCGTGAGCCCGACACCAACCATGCCAGGAGTGGCAGGTTGTTCTCCAGAACCAGGGGATGAAGACCCTTGCTCGGGTTGGTGAGGAGGTGGGGAAAGTGGGGAATGAGCCTGGGGAGATCCACGGTCATTCCCAGAAGCAGGGGGAACCATGGTTGGGTCGGCCACCAAGGTGTGACCAGGACCACGCTTGCCTCCAGGTTGGCTATCCGTAGGAGGAGTCTGGGGATAATCTGGAAAGGAGGGAACGCATAGTGTGTGCCCTCCGGCCAGGGTTGGCGGAGAGCGTCCACCGCATATGCCTCCGGATCCGGCCTCCAGCTGAAGAAGCGGGGCAGTTGGTGGTTGAGGCGGGAGGCGAAAAGATCTATAGACAGTGGTCCCCAGAGCCGTCGTAATTGAAGGAACACCGAACGATCCAGTCTCCAGTCGCTGGAGTCGCGAAGATAGCGAGAGTTCCAATCGGCTACCAAGTTGGAGACTCCCGGAATGTATTCCGCAATAGGGGTTATGCTGTGGGCCAGACAGAAGTGCCAGAATTCCTTCGCGATATTCGCCAGAACTCTGGATCTGGTGCCTCCCAGGCGGTTGACATATTGTACCGCCGCCACATTGTCCATGCGAAACAGCACGCAGCAGGTGGAATAATGCGGCATAAAGCTCTTGATAGCGAATAAGGCTGCCAAGAGTTCTAGCGCATTGATATGGAGTGTGGCTTCCTCTGCGGACCACGTCCCTCCCGTGGAGGCCGTGCCGCATCGGGCGCCCCAGCCTTGACGTCTGGCGTCCGATTCTATGACTATGTCCGGGTTGGGACTGAAGATGGTCTTGCCGTTCCATTCGACGGCGTGACGGAGCCACCATTTCAGTTCCTCGACAGTTTCTTGACAGAGGGGGATTTCGTCTGTATATTTGAGGCCCTGTCTCAGGTGCATGATTTTGAGTCTCTGGAGGGCTCTGTAATGAAGGGGAGCCGGGAAGATGGCTTGAATGGAGGCCGCTAGGAGGCCGACAAGGCGTGCAAGTGTACGAAGGGATAAAGAACCCTTTCTTAACGTTGCCCGGATCTCCTTGCGGATCAGGGCAAGCTTGGGTTTGGGGAGGCTGAGGGTGGAGTGAACGGTGTCCACTGTAAAGCCCAGGAACTCCACCTGTTGGGAGGGGATCAAAATGGATTTTTCTAGATGGATTATGAAGCCCAGACCTTGTAAGAGGGATACCATCCATGACATGTGGAGATGGGCCTGATAGTGGGAGTAGGCCATGATGAGGATGTCGTCCAGGTATATGATCAGACGTACCCCCCTGCTCCTCAGAGCTGCCACCACTGGTTTCATGAGTTTGGTGAAACACCATGGGGCGGAAGATAGGCCGAATGGGAGGCAGGTAAACTGCCACATCCTGCCCTTCCATGGGAAACGAAGGAGATGCTGAGATTCTGGATGTATAGGGACCGTGAGGTAGGCGTCCTTCAGATCCACCTTTACGAGCCAGTCTCCAGGGTGGAGAAGGTCTCGGAGGAAGTGAATTCCCTCCATTTTGAAATGCCGATACTCGACATACTGGTTCAGGTCTCTGAGATTTATGACTGGACGGTAACCTCCCCCTTTCTTGTGGACCAGGAACAGATTGCTTATGAAGCCTGGGGAGGAGGGATCTACCTCCACAATAGCCTTTTTGGCTAATAGGTCCTTCAGTTCGTTGTCTATGAGAACAACGTTTAGTTTTGTAAACCGGATAGGGGGAGGGGTTATGTTGAGTGTCGGTGGAGATTGTATTTCTATAATAAATCCCGCTACTGTGTGTAGAATCCACGCGTCTGCCGTAATCGCAGACCAGGCGTGGATAAAATACCTCAGGCGTCCCCCCACCGGAATGTGATTGAGTGGAGTGCAAGTGGTACTCACCAGTAGGAGGTCGGGATCGTGGATAACCGCGTCCGCCGCGGCCTCGCCAGGGTCTGCCTCTGGGAGGGAAGAAGGGTGCAGGTTGCACCACTGGGGTGGAATAGGAAGGAGCCTGGAGATACTGGTATTGTGCAGAGGGTCTTCCCTGCGGCCTGTAGGAGGAGAGACGGCCGGCAGAACGGCCTCTATTTCTGCCGGCCCTGGCAAAAACCTTACTAGCCCCAGATCTTCTCAGAGAGTTTTGGGCTTTATCTAGGCTAGTAAAAAGCCCCACAAATTTGTTGATGTCTCTAATTAGAGTGTCACCAAACAACATGCCGTCAGCTGACGGTCCAGGCTCAGACTCCGCCAAGTGTGACAGTTGGGGGTCCAATCGCATAAGGATAGAACGGCGTCTCTCTACCGAGCATGCCGTGTTGGCGGTGCCTGCTAGGCATAATGCCCTCTGTGCCCAACCTCTCAATTGTAGAAGGTCCACCGGCTGTTAAGATGCTGCGGCCTGTTCGGACAAGTTTATTATTTTTGTTAACGGACCCATAAGGTCCAGTATACGGTCTTGGATGGACCGAAAGGAACGTTCAATGCCTTTCTTTTGGAACTTTCCAGATTTCATCAGGTACTTTGACAGTACGGGGTCTACCTCTGGGGTAGCTAGAACATTATTGGGGATGGAGGGTCTGGGGCATTCTGCCCTCAATTTGTTCCGGCTAGTCCTATCTAGGGACTTCCTAGCCCATAGCTCCACATATTGGGAGACGTGTGGAAGTGGTGCCCAATCCCCGGAGCGAGGGTGGGAGATCGCATCGGGGTGAAAGAAAGGTTCTCCTAGGGCGTCCAGGAGAACTTCGCCCTGTGTGACAGGGATGGCGGCTGTGTCAAGCGCCGTAGCCCCAGCATCATTGATATATGACTCGGAGTCTGATGCGTCCGACCCGTAGGATGGATCGGCCGAATCCTCCTCTGAGGAGTCGACGTATGAATCTGGTTTGGCCCTTCTACTGGCCTTAGGTTGAAACTCCCTGGAGACCAGGGGTCGAGAGATATTTGACGGATGCTGGGGTTGGTAGCCCGTGTTAGGGGCTGCCTGGAGCATATTATTGTCTTCCCCTGCCGGGGAGTCATGTATGGCCCGGGTGTGCTTCCTCTTAAATGAAGCTTTTCCCATTTTTGTGGGCGGTTCGTCGCTCTGAGGCGGCATAGATGGTGTAGCCACAGGTTGCTGAACCCTGGGGGGTAATGTGGCAGAGGCCAGGGCGGCCTGAATTGACATGTTGATCATGTCTTGTAATTGAGAGGCTGTAAGGGTGTGGGCAGCAGGCATAGAGGGTTCCTCCCCACTGGGGGGTATAGGGATATGAGACATAGTATTGCTTGTAAAGACTTGACTCTCACACCTCTCAATAGTGGGTGTGTTTCCTCTTAAATGATGCAGTAGAGGGTTAGTGTCACAGCGGGACGAGTGGTCGCGCGATAGGGGTAAGGAGGCTAAAGTTTACTTCACCAGCAGCTACAGGCTCCAATCCCCTCCTCTCCGCCGACAGCGTTGTAGTGGAAGCGGGAGGAAGGAGAGCCCGAGACCCGTAGCCGCCCGAGGACGAAGTCTCGCGAGACTACGTCCTCGGCGCTGATTCGTTGAGCGGCCGAAGCGTCGCAAGCTCCGCCCCCCTTGCGCGCCAAACGTTCTGTGAGGAGAAGGAAGGGGGAAGATGGCGGCGCCCAGTAGCGGCGCCCGGCGAGAGGAGCAGAGCGGAACAGGCAGAAGGGGTGTACGGCGAGGGGAGGAGGGGGGGGAGCAAAGCGGAGGTGACAGGAGGCAGACGCTCCGGAGAACAGGGAATGGAGTCCCAAATCAGGGTCACAGGGACACCTGAAAAAGAATGCAGGCGGTCCACACCACAAATGGTGTAAAATCCCACAGTGCGACAGTCTGGGAATACATACACATATAGAACATACGTCAGACAAGCCGTGGGGAGGATTAAATTCCCCCTGGCCTGCCGCAGTACATTGTGAAGTAAGAAACACAGAGAAACAAAGTACTTATCTGTAGCCGTGAGCAGAAAGAAAGAGGAGGAACGTTTGGAAGCAACCCATTTTATAGAGGTCACTGACATGGGCGTGGTTATGAACCAGAGGGACTGCTGGGAGTGGTAGTTTATTGGGAAAAAGTTTTTTACATTGAAGTTTATTAAAGAAAGATATAAAAATATTTCTGCTGTGAGCATTAATAAAGAAGGATTAATGCATAAGATATGAGCCTCCTGTCTGATATATAATTTATAGTTTTTAATCAAATGGGTTGTCTCCTAAGCTTGGGTTTAACTGTGATTTCTCTCTTTTGTCAATATGTGGCACTGTTACCTTTGGCATTAGTATGATAGATTATAGTGAATTCGGGTTATGAGTGAATATGCTCTTCTCAGCCAATCTTCAGGAGTGTCTTTAGCCACTGAGGCTGTTGGGATAGTCTATTTATTTGGAGAGAGTCAGGTGATCAGGGTTCTTTCCACCCAGGCTACGGCCTGGGTAGATGTGTGTGAAGCAGCAGCAGAGGTGTTGGCCTGAAGCCTGAGGCCTAACCACGTGTAAATAGGCTCAGCCTGAGGGGAGTCTGATCACTGCCTGGAGGCAAGGAAGAAGAAGGTGCCAGAGGGCCAACCACTCTTGTTGTCAGAGGCAGGTGTAATGTGATGGAGTTCTGAAGGAGAAGCAGAGGAGACTCTTCATCAATCGTGGACTGTGAAGTAGCTGGGAAAACTTCAGGAGAGAACTCATCCATGAAGTACATTGGGTAGCTGTGAATAAAGCTTAAAGGAGTATGAAGGGTAGCTGGAAGTACAGCTTGAAGTAGGGTGACCACGTGTCCCGGATTGCCCGGGACAGTCCCGCATTTTGCTGGTCTGGCCCAGGCACATTCATTCCAGGACAATACAGTGTTCCAGAATGAAACTGACACAGCCACCCCCGCGGGCCAATCTGATGCCCCCCAAAAAGGCTGTCACATCACCGCTTTACTCACTGACAGTACTTGTCTATACGTCATAGTCTTCCAGCCTTACATGTACCAACGTGATTCTTCCTGCCTTTCATGTGCCATAGTGATCCCTCTTTCCTGCCTGCCATGTACCATAGTGATCCCTCCTCCCTGCCTTCCAGGTACCATAGTGATCCCTCCTCCCTGCCTTCCAGGTACTATAGTGATACCTGCTTCCTTCCATCCATGTACCATAGAGATCCCTCCTCCCTGCCTTCCAGGTACCATAGTGATCCCTCCTCCCTGCCTTCCAGGTACCATAGTGATCCCTCCTTCCTGCCTTCCAGATACCATAGTGATCCCTCCTTCCTGCCTTCCAGGTACCATAGTGATCCCTCCTTCCTGCCTTCCAGGTACCATAGTGATCCCTCCCTTCTGCCTTCCAGGTACTATAGTGATCCCTCCTCCCTGCCTTCCAGGTACCATAGTGATCCCTCCTCCCTGCCTTCCAGGTACCATAGTGATCCCTCCTCCCTGCCTTCCAGGTACCATAGTGATCTCCCTCCCTGCCTTCCAGGTACCATAGTGATCCCTCCTTCCTGCCTTCCAGGTACCATAGTGATCCCTCCTCCCTGCCTTCCATGTACCACAGTGATTCCTCCTCCCTGCCTTCCATGTACAATAGTGATCCCTTCTCCCTGCCTTCCAGGTACCATAGTGATCTCTCCTCCCTGCCTTCCAGGTACCATAGTGATCCCTCCTTCCATGTACCATAGTGATCCGTGATCTGTAGTATGTCTGGCAGCTCTCTCCAACAGAGGCCCTCTCTGTGTACATTAGAGAGGCCCCCCTCCAGGTCCCATTAGAGTACTCTGCTCCTCTTTCTGTATTTTGTTTATTGTTAAGAGATCATGTGAGGATCTCAGGATAGCAAAGACCCCTTAGGGCAGAATCTCTGTGTTTGAGTCGTTGCCATAGAAACATTTGTAATGGGGAGGAGTTAGTAAGATAACCATGCCCATGTGGGGGCGCCAGAAATATTTCTGCACCCAGGCGTCTGTGACCCTAGGATCGGCCCTGAATAAGGTAAAGCTATGTTGACTTCCATCATCCAATCATGTGGCAGAAAACATATTTTAAGTACTTGTCTGGCACTCGGCCCATCATTTGCATGGGCTCACGCCTCATTAGCATGGCTCACGCCCACTTCCACCTACGCCGGCTTACGCCAACAAAATATACGCCACGCTGGTGCAACGTTGGGAGTATTGGGAGTATGGCTTTGTGAATTCCATGCTTGCCTTTCTGCGCAGCGCTGGCGTAGCGTAAAGAAGATACGCTACGGCGGCATAAATATGCGCCGATGTATGTGAATCCGAGCCATATTTTATATCTGCAGCGCTGCAAGTTCCTGGCTCCACACTCGCTTCGCAAAAAAAAAAAATGGCAATGTGTCGGAAATGTTAGGGTTGTTTTCATTCTGCAGAAGAACAGCCAAGGAAAAAGCTCTTCAGTATTTCACAGTATTTGCTGTGCTGCCAGGAAAATCCCTGATGGGAAGCCACTACATAATATCTGAGCATTTTTTAAGGAGAGATTTAATTGCTCATGCAATGGGTAGAAGAGAAATTGCACTGGCTTCAATTATTTGCACAAGCTATTCTCTAATTTAGCTGAAATACTGTATGCAACATCATTTCTAAAACGCTCAGACTGAAAATGCATCAGAAAAGCTCTTAGTAAAATGTAAAGGGAATCTGTCCTGAAAATAATTATTTTGCTGCCTTTTCTGACTCTCCTTCTGAAAATGTTAGCTGCTTGATTGTCGTGGTTTTTCTTTGCTTCGTTACCCCGATTGCGCAGTTCTAGAATGCTGATGCCACTGGCAACGTACATGTTCAACATGACAGCCAAGCAAAAGGCATTGGAGCTGAGAATGGTAAAAAAGGATTCAACACTAGTATTTCCATCAGTTTATCACTTAACAGAACCAGTTCAGCCAAATGCAGAATGCCTAATGACATGGGCACACAATATCCATTTTGCATGAGAATAACCATTCACATCAAGGCTGCACTTACACATATGCACTGCGCTATGCACATTAACTACTTCAGCCCCGGAAAGGATTTACCCCCTTAATGACCAAGTAATTGTTTGCAATACAGCACTGCGGTATTTTAGCTGACAATTGCGCAGACACCCTTGTGTGCCTTTTTTTCCCCTCAAATAGAGATTTATTTTGGTGGTATTTGATCACACCCTTTTTCTTTCCCCGCTATAAACAAAAAAAGACAGACAATTTTGAAAAAAAGCTTTATTTTTTATTTTCTGCTATAAAACATACCCAATTAATTTTTTTTTTTTAATTTCTTCTTAAATTTAGGCCAACTAGTATTTTGCTACATATTTTTGACTTAAAAAAAACCCCAATAAGCGTAGATTGATTGGTTTGCGCAAAAGTTATTGCGTCTACAAAATAGGGGATAGATTTATGGCGTTTTTATTATCATTTTTACTAGTGTAGCGCTGATATTCTCCCATGTTGATGTGTGTTTGTATACTTTAATAAAACGTCTATGGACATTGCTATGTTTGAGTATTTGGAGCCATCTAGTGACCAAATACTGGTAATGCAGATATGTTTTTCCTGAAAGAAGCACAAAAGACTAGACAGGAAGTGACTGTTGTTTTGGGAGGAGGAGGCTGACCTTTTTCACCCAGGAGGTTTGGTGACCTACCCATGAACACCTTCTTGAGCAGTGCATGCTGGGTATGGGATAAAAGGAGCCGGAGCAGCCATTTTAGGGCTCTTGGAATCGTGTGGCCTGCCTGAGAGGACCTGTGGGCGATGGTGGCCAGATTGCAGGGACCCAGAGACACTCATCCGAGCATCAGAGGACGGGATCTACACAGTGGAGCTGAACGGAGCGATTGGCCCAGCTGACGGAGAAGCAAGTTGCAGTCACCGGACAAAAGTTACCACGCAGAGCCTCTATCCAGTGGGTGAGCGGGTCACGGCCCACAGTTTGTTAATTCTCACATGCAGTTAGACTCATATACAGGCCTCACTGGAAATTATAGTTCCATGAAGGAGCAAAGAAGCTGACACTGAGAAGGCTTGAGGCCTATCTACCTTGATGTCTCAAGCAATGTTAAAATAGTTGTTACAGCTACACCAGGAGCATTTTCACTTCAATTTAACTCCCCAAAACTGTGGATTACAAATCACAAGGAGCCACTTTAGCTAGCGAAGAAAAGAAGATCCAGGACTAAGCACTTTAAGTGAGATCTCACACATAGCTTATAAAGTAGGGGGAGCTCCCAGGTATAGACATATATATATATATATATATATATATATATATATATATATATATATATATATATATACTGTTTTTTCAAATTGTTTATATTGAAATCCATTGTGCTGTTGTCTTATGTTGGGATGACAGCACAATTACTGTAATCACTTTTTTTTGCATATTCTACAGTAAAATATATCTCTGGTTAAGTATCCAGTTGTTGTGGCATATTGTTTTCTCCCACCAGGTGCAGTCAGTGGATCCTGGGGTGACAAAACAGGTATTTTGTACTGTCTTACATTGCATTGTATTGCATTGCATCGCAGCTGTGCCAAGGGGATTGAGCCAAGTTAGTGGGGTTTATTGGTAGAGTGCAGGCCCAAATCAAACCAGCAGCTCCTTCGGGAGTCAGTGTTACACGTGGGGGGTCGTCTGGGATCCTGTCACTCTACAAGCAAGCCCGCCCCCTTCAGGCTACCATGGACCCCATCAAAGTAGTCCAGTGGTGCGAAGCAGGTAGGACACGCTCAGAAGCAAGCGTGGCCATTGAACTTCCAAGGAGCGACTGGGGAAAGAAACAAATTAAAGAGGTGGTACAAACATTGTCCCCGGACAGAAAGGCTTACGTGGTCGCAGTGAAACCAGATCCTGGGACCGACTGCACCTATGCACTGATAGAGTGGGGACAGGATGTCCCTGAAAATTTCCACGGTGCCAGTATAAAATTGTCTGAAAAGACAGAGTTCCACTTGCCACATCCCAGCAAGCATGAAGGACACTCTCCCAGTCAGAAGCAGTTAGAACCTTTAGACAGGAAAGCAGGGGCTGCTGCTAAATCACTGTCAGAACGACAGCTGGCTGATCTGAAACGACAGTACCGTGACATACAGGAGAAGTAGATATAAGAGAGATAGCCAGCTAACGCCCAACCCTGGGAAAGTGCTGAAGAAACGCACCCAGGGCCGCTTGCAGGAAGTAACCATCCGGAAGGATTTCCACATTGATGGCCAGATAGGAGAAAAGGGGCAGAAGGACAAATTGTCCTACACCAGCCTCCTACACCAAATAAAGTTGGTGCTACAGAAAGGATATCTGGAATCGGAAATTAGAGAAGCTGTAATCCATGCCATCAGCCCAGGTTCAAGTGTTAGGGGCATGTTGGAGAGGAAGAGTGGATTGACCTTGAACCAGCTAAAGAGGATACTGAAAAGCTATTATGAGGAGGAAGATGCCACTGAGCTGTTTCATCGACTGATAAATATGACACAGGATAGTAGAGAGACTCCTCAGAACTTCCTATTTCGGGCCATTGAGCTCAAGGACCGCCTGCTGTTCGTATCAAAGGAAGAAGGAAGCAGAGAGCATTTTGGAGCCAAGCTAGTTAAGAGGAAATTCCGGAGATCTGTGACTACGGGATTAAGGTGTGACTATATCAAGCTACAATTGAAGCAGTATTTGGAAGATCCCTCAACTCCGGATGAGGTCCTCATTGAGAAAGTGAATGAAGCAGATAAGATGGAGATTGAGAGAGACCAAAAACAGAGATAACTTCAAGCTTGTAGCACCACAAGTGCTAAAATACAGCAGATAGGTGTCCCCTTAGACACTCAGGAACTGAATGTACTGGCAGCAAGCGTTGAACAGGGATCATGGCTTTCACCCATTCACCACCTACCCTTGAGTCAGACTGGACTGGAGAAGCTGTTCCATACCCAGAAAGAAATACTGGAGACGATGACCATGTTGATGACTCGTCTGGGGAAACCCCAGACAGAAGAAGTCCCACCACTCAAGGCTCCGGAGACGCCTACCATTAACCGCCCTATGAAACAAACACAGAGAGTCTGCTTCAAATGTGGAGGAGTAGGACATCTCAGGCGAGTGTGCCCAAGCCCAGTAACTGAGACAAAATCCAAACACCCAGGGGGAAACTTCAGAGGGCCCCAGAGAAGGAGTCAACTGGGCGCCCGGTTGTAATTGCTAACTCCACACCGACTAATATGCCCCTGACCACTGGGGTCACCAACAAGCCAGGACGGAAATAGAAAGACCCCCAAAACCAAAGGCGAAGGTACAAGCCACCAAGCAGGCTAAAGGTACTGCAATCTGTGGATTTCACCCCAAGCTAGTGGGACCCTCCCCAATTGTTCCCATCCAAGTAGAGGGGATTTATACGAAAGCCCTGCTGGACACTGGAGCCCAAGTAACCTTGCTCTACAGGGATTTCTATGACAGACATCTCAAGCACCTGCCGTTACAGAAATTGGAGGAACTAGAGATATGGAGATTAGGCACTCAGAACTTCCAATATGATGGTTACCTGCTGGTCAGACTCACCTTCGACCCAAGTACAGCAGAAGAGGCTGATACTTTCGACATCTTGGCCATAGTGTGCCCTCGTCCCCCAGGGGCTGACAAAAATTCCCTCATCATTGGGACGAACACTGACTTAGTGAGGAGGCTACTTGCACCGCTTGTGCTGCAGAAGGGGACCCTCCCCACCAAAATACATCCAATGTTGGCCCAGACATACCGAGACCTTAGACAAGAGGAAGAGGCTCCTGAAGAGGGAGTGGGAAAAATCTGGCTCCTGAATAGGAAAAAGAGGTTAGTCCAGCCGGGTGAAGTAATCTGCCTGAGAGCCTCTGTCAAGTTAAGCTGGAAAAAAACAGGTCCTTTCATTGTCCTTGAAATTACAAGCCAGGAAGAAAAAAAGGGGTTAGAGCTTATCTCTGAAGTATTGCCCACCAGGGTATTGAAGAGGACTCACGCCAAAGTTCCAGTCAGTGTCCGCAACACAACAGCTGTGCCAGTGAGGGTGCCAGCCAGACCACTGTTAGGACAGGTCAGCCCAGCAACTCCAGTCGCAGCATGTGGTTTGACGGAAGGGCCAGCAGCAGAAATCCCTGTAGAAGAATTCTGCCCGAAAAATACGCCTCTTACTCCTGCATGGAGAGAAAGAGCTAAAGCTCAACTTCTGAGATGGAGTGCAGCCTTCTCAAAAAGTGAATTTGATGTGGGGTTGGCAAAGAGTGCCACCCACCGAATTCGACTGGAGGAAGACAAGCCATTTCGTGAAAGGGTTAGGTGAATCCCATTGGGAGATCTGGAAGATTTGAGGGACAACTGGCCAAACTCAAGAGGATGGGCATAATCTGGGAGTCCAGGAGTCCTTATGCCTCCCCTATAGTGGTGGTCAGGAAGAAGAACGGGTCCCTACGCCTATGTATCGATTACAGGACCCGGAACCGGAGGACTATTCGTGACCAGTACGCCACACCTCGGATAGAGGATGCTCTGTAGAGCCTGTCGGGAGCGAAGTTGTTCAGTGTGCTGGACCTAAAGAGTGGGTATTATCAGATCTCCATTTGCCCCGAAGACAAAGAGAAGACCGCTTTTATCACCCCGGTGGGATTCTTTGAGTTCAACCGGATGCCGCAAGGCCTGTCTGGGGACCCAGCAACTTTCTAGAGGTTGATGGAAAAGACAGTGGGGGACATGAACCTACTTGAAGTACTAGTTTACCTGGATGACGTCATAGTATTTGGAAGAACGTTGGAAGAGCACTAAGAACGCCTGGAGAAGGTCCTGAAGAGACTTCATGATGAAGGTCTGAAGCTCTCTATGGAAAAATGCCAGTTCTACCAGCCCTCAGTGAATTACCTGAGACGCATTGTGTCTGAAGAGGGAGTGGCAACTGATCCCAAGAAGTTAGAAGCTGTCACTTCTTGGCCCAGGCCCACCAACGTGACTGAACTTAGGTCATTCGTAGGCTTCTGCTCGTACTACAGAAGGTTTGTGGAAGGGTTCGCTAAAATAGCCCACCCACTCACTGAGCTCCTAAAGAAACAGGAAGGAGTTGGTGTAAGCCCAGATCAGTCAAGGAAGCCAAACGAAGGGCCCAGAAGGAAGAAAGAGTCCATCCAGGACCAGTGGACTCCAGAATGCGAGGAAGCTTTCAGACAATTGAAGTGGAGCCTTACCACTGCCCTGGTTTTGGCCTATGCAGATCCTGCCAAACCATACGAGTTGCATGTGGATGCCAGCCATGAAGGACTGGGAGGAGTGCTCTATCAAAAGCATTAAGGGCATCTGCAGCCGATCGCTTATGTGAGCAGAAGTTTGACTCCAGCCGAAAGAAACTATCCGACTCACAAGCTTGAATTTCTGGCTCTGAAGTGGGCAGTGGTAGACGAGTTGAAGGACTACCTGAATTTGTGGTTAAAATGGACAACAACCCCCTCACATATCTGCTCACCACTGCGAAGCTGGACGCCACTGGTCACAGGTGGTTAGCTGCTCTCTCTGCATTTACCTTCAGCCTGAAGTACAGACCAGAGGTTGGTAACGGAGATGCGGATGCTCTGTCAAGAAGGCCTCATGTCCCCCGAAATCCCTCAAAAAGACTGGACTCAACTTACTCCACAAGGAGTAAGGGCTCTTTGGGAAGGGACAAGTCAATACAGGAAAGGTGGGGCCAGAGCTGAAGAAGTAGGAGTATCCTCAGCGGGTAGGTGCTATTGCAACGTCTCCCAGGTTGTACAGAAGGGTTCTTCGGCCATTATGGCTTACCTCAACGGATACATTCGGACCAAGGAAGGGACTTTGAGAGCAAATTGATAAAGAGACTGTTGGATCTACTAGGCATACAAAAGTAAGGACTACTCCTTAGGATAATAACGGAACACTCAGGGCAGAGCCCCCAGAAGTTGTGCTGGCAACTCATCCTGCAAAAGAGCCCAGTACTCTTATTAACTCTCCATCTTTAGTCACTGGGAGGAGGGATGATGACATTTTGTCAAAAAGGAATGGACACTCCGAAAGTGCAAAGAGAGACATTCGCCCACCATGCAGACTGACTTATGATACATTGGGCGAATGCTCTGAAGCATCTCAGTTTGTCAGCAAAAGAAACCTTGAACTGTCTGGTCCCTCTACTTTTGATTCAGTAAGGGACAGCCCCACCTCACCCCTTGGCACATCTGTACCAGACACGGTAGTATCAGCTGTGAGTGCACAGGATAGCCTCCCATCATATGACAATTGGTGGGAAGCTCCTCTGTCTGTATTGTATGACCATATAGAGGCTAAAATACAAGATAGAGTTAGCAATTTGAACCTCTTTGGAGGACCAAAAAGATAAAGTAGGGGGAGTGTGTAGCGCTGATATTCTCCCATGTTGATGTGTGTTTGTATACTTTATTAAAACGTCTATGGACATTGCTATGTTTGAGTATTTGGAGCCATCTAGTGACCACATACTGGTAATGCATATATGTTTTTCCTGAAAGAAGCACAAAAGACTAGACAGGAAGTGACTGTTGTTTTGGGAGGAGGAGGCTGACCTTTTTCACCCAGGAGGTTTGGTGACCTACCCATGAACACCTTCTTGAGCAGTGCATGCTGGGTAGGAGATAAAAGAAGCCGGAGCAGCCATTTTAGGGCTCTTAGAATCGTGTGGCCTGCCTGAGAGGACCTGTGGGGAGATGGTGGCCAGATTGCAGAGACCCAGAGACACTCATCCAAGCATCGGAGGACGGGATCCACCCAGTGGAGCTGAACGGAGTGATTGGCCCAGCTGACGGAGAAGCAAGTTGCAGTCACCAGACAAAATACAAATATTTCGAAGAATATTCGCGAATATTCGTTAATATCGAATATTCGTGATATTTTATAAAAAAATAAAAAATAAAAATTTCGTCAAAAGTTATTTACGAATATTCGCTATATTTTATAAAAAAAAAATAGCGAAATTTCGCATATGCGAAAGCGAAAATGATTGCCAAATTTCGCTATTTTTTTGGGATAAAATATCACGAATATTCGATATTTACGAAATATTTACGATATTTACGAAATGCGAAATTTCGCTAGTGCGAATGCTAAATTGATTGCGAAATTGATTGCGAAATTTAAAAAAATATGAATATTCGGAATAGCGAATATTCGCCGCGATATTCAAGTTATTCGCGAATACTCGAATATGCAATATTCGTATCGAATATTCGAAATGCGAATATTCGTGAGCAACACTATCATGGGCCTCTTGGCTGCATCTCTGATCAGTCTTCTCCTTGTATGAGCTGAAAGTTTAGAGGGACAGCCATGTCTTCGTAGATTTGCAGTGGTCTGATACTCCTTCCATTTTAATATTACTTGCACAGTGCTCCTTGGGATGTTTAAAGCTTGGAAAATCTTTTTGTATGCAAATTCGGCTTCAACTTCTCCACAACAGTATCTCGGACCTGCCTGGTGTGTTCCTTGTTCTTCATGATGCTCTCTGCGATTTAAACGGACCTCTGAGACTATCACAGTGCAGGTGCATTTATACGGAGACTTGATTACACACAGGTGGATTCTATTTATCATCATTAGTCATTTAGATCAACATTGGATCATTCAGAGATCCTCATTGAACTTCTGGAGAGAGTTTGCTGCACTGAAAGTAAAGGGGCAGAATAATTTTGCACGCCCAATTTTTTCGTTTTTTATTTGTTAAAAAAAGTTTGAAATATCCAATAAATTTCTTGTTGATTCCTCACAAAAAATTACAGTTTTATATCTTTATGTTAGAAGCCTGAAATGTGGCAAAAGGTCGCAAAGTTCAAGGGGGCCGAATTCTTTCGCAAGGCACTGTATGTATACTGTTTTTTCAAATTGTTTATATTGAAATCCATTGTGCTGTTGTCTTATGTTGGGATGACAGCACAATTACTGTAATCACTTTTTTTGTATATTCTACAGTAAAATATATCTCTGGTTAAGTATCCAGTTGTTGTGGCGTATTGTTTTCTCCCACCAGGTGCAGTCAGTGGATCCTGGGGTGACAATACAGGTATTTTGTACTGTCTTACATTGTATTGTATTGCATTGCATCACAGCTGTGCCAAGGGGATTGAGCCAAGTTAGTGGGGTTTATTCGTAGAGTGCAGGCCCAAATCAAACCAGCAGCTCCTTCGGGGGTCAGTGCTACACTAGTAATGGCGGTGATCTGCTGATTTTTAGCAGGACTGCGACATTGTGACGAACAGATCGGACACCTAACTGAC
Source organism: Rana kukunoris (assembly GCA_029574335.1). Classification (NCBI taxonomy): domain Eukaryota; kingdom Metazoa; phylum Chordata; class Amphibia; order Anura; family Ranidae; genus Rana; species Rana kukunoris. The sequence continues at coordinate 453,230,551 of CM056050.1, forward strand.
ATTTTTTACACTTTTTCGGGAACCAGTGACATTATTATAGTGATCAGTGCTAGAATAATATGCACTGATGTTGTGCTAATGGCACTGGCAGAGAAGGGGTTAACATCAGGGGTGATCGAGGGGTGAAATGTGTTCCCTAGGTGTGAGTACTAACTGTATGGGGGATGGACTGCCTGGGACAACACACAGATCTGTTTTCCTGCATAGCAGAAAGACAGAATCTGTGTCATCCCCTGACAGAACAGAGATCTACCTTGTTTACTTTGGCAGATCCCTGTTCTGTCTCTGTGGGGAATGATCGTGGGCGGCCTACAGACATCGAGTCCGCCAGACCCACTGATTGGCTCCCCCACAGAAAGCCGTGTACTTCCCTCTATGCAAAGCACTGAGTGTAATTTATGTCTCCTCTCTTCCATCTTGTATCTGCATCGGTCCATTCTGACAGTTTATCCCACACAATAGAATCTTGGGAGAAGGCCTTGCCCCCCTCCTGCACATAGAAGGTGACTGACAGCCTCAGCTGTGCATGTTTCAATGCGGGACTGTGTAGATGGGGCTGTGTCTTTTCCTTCTACTCAGGTCTCAGATTACATTCAGCTCCCTGCTCTATGATGTGCAGTGTGAGGTGTCAGAGCTTCACCCCCTGCATGCTGATGCTGCAAAAAAGCCTTTGATCTGTGTGTTTTAGAAAGCTGTAGAGAAGAAAGGGCAGCAGATAACCAGCTACAACGTATGTAGGGGGATGTGTTTCATCTCTGTGTATCACCTAAATCTAGTCACTTCAGTGGGTATATGTAAGGGTTTACAACCACTTTGATGTTCAGATATATGTATGTTGTGTGGTGTGTTTTGCCATTCATTTAAGTGGTATCCTAATGCACACACTGATACCCTTAAGAAAATGCACCTACATTATTGCTCATCCAAATGCACAGAGTGATTATTCTGTGTTTTGTGGTGTGCAGAGGTGCTAAAAATAATGCAGGTGCATTTTTTTGTGTATTGCAGTAGGATGAAAGCCCATTAAATGCAATGCACATTAATGCATACAAAACGTTATTGTTAATGTACCACAAGACTGGTAATGGACACTCAGTCTAAATATGTCACTGTGCATTATACCACTAATGCCGTCTGAACCACCTTTGATAGTATGATATTTTAAGGGGTTGTAAAGGTTTGTTTTTTTATTTTTTAAATAGGTTTCTTTAAGCTAGTGCATTGTTGGTTCACTTACCTTTTCTTTCGATTTCCTTTATAATTTTTTTTTTCTTTGTCTGAATTTCTCACTTCCTGTTCCTCCTCAGTAAGGTGTTCAGTAAGCTGTTCTAAATGACTTTCCACTGCTCGGATGATGGTGGAAAGCTTACTGAGGAGAAACAGGAAGTGAGAAATTCAAACAAAGAAAAAATAAAACTTTGTTGTGACCTCATCCTCCTTTTATACAAGATTAATTGTAACATGTCCAAAGACATTACATAATAGTTTTCAGTCATTCAGGGGACACTGATAAGCTTATTCTTATGGTGCCTGTACAACAACCCCCCCTCCCTCTTTTCTCCTCAGGATTTACAAGAGACAGTCAGCAAAGGTGACCCAGCATTGTGTATATTGTTTCTGTTGCAAATTGAGGGGTTGGTTGACAAAAATGTTTCACTGTAGTCTGTTAAATAAGAATTCCATTTTGGTCAGTGGCTGACATTGCCTAGTTGTCGAATGTACTACTACACATGCCATTATGGGATCAGTGAGAATGTGGACATTTAGGGCCAGATTCAGGAAAGAAATAAGACGGCTTATCTCCAGATAAGCCGTCTTATTTCTGCGTCTGAGCCCTCCTATTTATGCGACTGATTCATAGAATCAGTTACGCATAGATTTCCATAAGATCCAACTGGCATAAGTCTCTTGTATCTTGTTTTCATATTTTAGGCTGGATGCTAGGTGGCGTTCCCATCTAAAATATGCCAATGAGCCTATACGCCGATTCCTGAAAGTGCGCCGGCCGGCGTATCTTGTTACGTCGTTTACGTAAGACTTACGCACGGCCTAAAGTTATCCCTGCTATAGCTGGCGCAGCCAATGTTAAGTATGGACGTCAGAACAGACGTAATTTACGTTGTTTGCGTAAGTCCATTCACAATTGAGCTGGGCGTCGGTTACGCTTACGTCGCTTTCATTGACAAGTAGCGACGTGATTTGGAGCATGCGCACTGGGAATCAATCACGGCCGGCGCATGCGCAGTTCGTTCGGTGCGGGGACACCTTCATTTAAATGATACAATGATAGATTCATTTAATGCATGACTCCACAGAATCCGAAACCAGTACCGCTCTTAAAGCTACAGACGCAATGTTACACAGGAAAGAAACCAGAGTCTGTTTCAGATGCCACAAACAGGGACACATAAAGAAAGACTGTTCTATATGAAAAGCAGAGCAAATGAGACAACATCCCTCTTTTGCTAAACAAAAGGTCATAACCACAATCAATGACTTAAGGGAGGGCAACTGGAATGCCACATTTAAAGCGACAGGCAACAATGCCAAAACTGGCGCATCGATTCAGGGGCAACCAGTCACATGACGAGTGATAGAAGTTTCTTCATAGAACTTGATCAGAACAACAAAGAAACTATTTACCTTGCAGATGGAAGCACAATACATGCAGAAGGATGTGGGCATGGAACCCTTGTATGCCCTGATGATGCGGGACACAATTTAACCATACCAGTGAAAGATGTGCTTTATGTTCCTAATCTAGAAGGAGGACTCTTATCTGTGAAGCGTCTAACAGCCAGAGGACTCACTGTGAAATTTCAAGGTGACAAGTGTTCCATTCTAAACAGCAAACAGACAGTAGCAAGCGCCAAGCTGGATGATCATCTATATCACCTCGACACAGTGAAGGAAAAGGTGAGACTATGTACACATAAGCACAATGACTGTGTACATATATGGCACAGACGTCTAGGTCACAGACACCCAGAATGCATACTGGAACTACAGAGGAGGAATCCAAAGCTACGAGAGCAACACTTCCCAAAGTCAGCCAGAGGAGAGCCTCAAGACCACTTGACTTAGTTCACAGTGACGTGTGTGGTCCCCTAAACCCACCAACACCTGGAGGCAACAGGTACATAGTGACTTTCATAGATGACTACTCAAGATATACAGTCATCTACCTAATGCAACACAAGAGTGAAGTTTAGACAAATTACAAGACTATATAACAAAGACAAGTAACAAGTTTCAGGGGAAGCCTCTCATACTTTGGAGCGATAATGGAGGTGAATTCACAGGAGGTAATATACAAGAGTACTTAAAAAGGCATGGTATAGAACATCTAAAGACAGTCCCGTATACACCAGAGCAAAAGGAGTAGCTGAAAGAAAGGACAGAACTGAAATGTTTAGATGTATGCTGACAGACTCTGGACTACCACAAAAAAACTGGGACGAGGCAGCCATGACAGCTACATATTTGCAGAATAGACTTCTTTCCATAACAGTGGAGAAAACCCCATATGAACTATGGCACAATGAGAAGCCAAGTGTAAAACACCTAAGAGTTTTTGGATGCAAAGCATTCACTTACATACCTGAAGAAAAACGCACCATACTCCAAAACAGAGCGTTTGAAGGTATCTTCGTTGGATACAGTGACAATGTCAAGGGCTACAGAATCCTAAATCCCAAAACAGCCAAGGTTACCATTAGCAACAGCGTAACCTTTGTTGAAGATTTAAGAGACAATGTAATGACAACAGTATAAGCAAGAATAGAAGAGAAAACTGACATTGACCAGCCCTTCTCTGTAACTTCCGAACAAACAGTTGAAGTGAGTATAGACTTAACCAGTACCGAAAAGCAGATACATGAAGGCTCAGACACAAAAACGAGACGGTCAACAAGAGAAAACAAAGGTAAACCACCTACACGTCTCTCATACAAAGCAAGTACTGCCAGTATCAATGAACCTGTAAACTGGGAAGACATATCTCAACTTTCAGAACAAGAAGCAACTAAATGGATAAGGGCTGCTGAGGAAGAGATAAAATCCATGCATGACACTAAAACATGGACACTTACAGAACTACCACCTGGAAGGAAAGCCATAGGCTGTAAATGGACTTTTAAAGTGAAATACAATGCAGATGGCACAATTCAACCATACAAAGCAAGACTAGTAGCCAAAGGCTAATCTCAAAAATACGGAGAGGACTATGATGAGAAATTTGCACCAGTAGTCAAGCACACTTCAATACGGACTTTACTGACAGTAGCCGTCACAAGGAAAATGCAAGTGAAACATTTTGATGTGAAAACCGCGTTTCTACATGGCGATTTAACAGAAGAAATCTACATGGAACAGCCGCCAGGATTCAAAGATGAAAAAAGGTCAGACCTAGTATGCAAACTTCGCAGGAGTATATATGGCCTAAAGCAAGCAGCCAGAGCGTGGAATATAAAAATAAATGAAGTGCTTACACATCAAAACTTTTAAAGGAGCAAAGCAGACCCCTGCTTATACACAAAGAGATTGGCAAACAAATGGGTCTATATGCTTATTTATCTGGATGATATCCTGATTTGCTTTGAACAAGAAGGGGATGAAACAGAAATACTTGAAAAACTAAATCAGCACTTTGACACCAAAGACCTCGGCAACATAAAGTATTACCTTGGCATCCAGATTGAGAGAGAAGAAGATGGCAGCTTTCTTCTGAATCAAAGACACAAAATACAATAAATGAGGGTTGTCCCGATACCACTTTTTTAGGACCGAGTACAAGTACAGATACTTTTTTTCATGTATTCGCCGATATTGAATACCGATACTTTATTTTAAATGTCCCCCCACATATGCAGCCATGTCCCCCCACATATGCAGCCATGTCCCCCCACATATGCAGCCATATCCCCCATATATGCAGCCATATCCCCCATATATGCAGCCATGTGTAACGCCACTGGCGTTCCTTCCTCCTTAACCACTGCGCTGGTGACTTCCCCACACCTCCGCAGTGAGTTACGCGCGTCATTTCCGGTGCGCTCGGTTGTGCGCTCCACGCTGGAACGCGGAAGTGCGCCCCAGCGATCCGCATCCATTCCCGCGCCGCGCGCTCTATTTAAAGCCCCAGGTATGATGGCACGGTGTTCCACTATTTTGTGTGCACCTGCCGTCACCTGGGACCCTTGCAGCCTCCATACAGACCCAGCACTCTGGACCTCTGGCCTCAGACCCACAGAGGATCCCTGCTCCCCACCAGCCAGCATCACTTCAGCCCAGTGCTCTTCAGCAAGGAATCCGTATTCTCAGGAGACTACTGCTGTTGTCCAGGAGCTGACACTCTATGGACTCTAGGAAACATCAGAACCGCAAGTAACAGTGTCTAACCATGCTTATGCTAACCTGAGTACTAACTAAAGCAATCCTGTGGTCTGCATATCTCCAGTATTGTTTATGTATGATAACCGCAAGTAACAGTATCTAGTCATGTCTCTGCTATTCTGAATACTAACAAGGCAACCTTTGTGCACTCCCTATCTCCAGTAATCTTAGTCTCATACTTCTTATCCTAGTCTAGTATATGCAATTATACCCTGTACCTGAAGTGCAGTTATGCACCAGCTTTGATACCCGAGTAAAGGTGGCGTGAACCTTCGTGGTATACATCTGATTCTGCTATAGTAACCGTCATACATTTTTCCTTGCTTTATTTAAGTTACATTCCTTATTTGATACGGTGCCGCACCCAAGATTGGTTCCCCCGACAGAGGTTGTGATGAAATAAACCCTAAACTTTCTGTTATTACAAGAAAGTGCGGATGTGGTTTAGTCTGAGAAACCTCTGTAACTGGGAAATCCATTAAGTATCATTAAAGAGAGGACAGGATTGTAACACCATGTCCCCCCACATATGCAGCCATGTCCCCCCACATATGCAGCCATGTCCCCCCACATATGCAGCCATGTCCCCCACATATATCCAGCCATGTCCCCCACATATATGCAGCCATGTCCCCCCACATATTGCAGCCATGTCCCCCCACATATTGCAGCCATGTCCCCCCCACATATTGCAGCCATGTCCCCCCCACATATGCAGCCATGTCCCCCCACATATGCAGCCATGTCCCCCCACATATGCAGCCATGTCCCCAAACATATGCAGCCATGTCCCCCCACATATTGCAGCCATGTCCCCCCACATATGCAGCCATGTCCCCAAACATATGCAGCCATGTCCCCCCACATATTGCAACCATGTCCCCAAACATATACAGCCATGTCCCCCCACATATGCAGCCATGTCCCCAAACATATGCAGCCATGTCCCCAAACATATGCAGCCATGTCCCCCCACATATGCAGCCATGTCCCCAAACACATGCAGCCATGTCCCCAAACATATGCAGCCATGTCCCCAAACATATGCAGCCATGCCCCCCACATATTGCAGCCATGTCACCTACATATATCCAGCCATGTCCCCAAACATATGTAGGCATGTCCCCGTACCTAAATGATGATGCCGCCGCTGCCGCGTTAATCACAGTGCGGGGAACATTACAGGCAGCTTTAGTTTGAATAACTGTTTTCCCCACCGCGCCGTGTATAGAGACACTCCCCCTTGCTCGGGATTGGACAGATCCATCCAATCCCAAGCAAGGGGGAGTGACACGGCGCGGCGGGGAAAACAGCTATTTAAACGAAAGCTGCCTGTAATATTCCCCGCATGGTGATTAACGCGGCGGCTTTGCGATACACGGCAGCGGCGGGGGCAAGTATTCTATTCAGGCATCGCGTATCAGGACAACCCTACATTAAATAATTGAAACTTTTGGAATGGAAGACGCCAAACCAGTGAAATCTCCCATGGACACCAACTACCTAAAGGAGATGAATTGTCAAGATAACCCATTGCCTACTAATACTCAATACAGGAAATCAATAGGGAAATTGCTGTACCTTACCACTGCTACAAGGCCAGACATTGCAGCAACAGTTGGAATCTTATGCAGAAAGGTTTCAATGCCAAGCCAAAAGGACTGGAATGCTGTAAAACGAATCATTCGCTATCTTAACCACTTCAGTCCCCGCTTATCGTCAATTGACGGCGGCCTAGTGGATCTGAATATTCAAGCCGCCGTCAATTGACGGCATCGTGTTCTCCGGCCACTGGGGGGCGCGCGCGCGACGATGGCGGCGCGTGCGCACACCCGGCGCGTCCCCGAGATGCCGATGCGCGTGCCTGGGGGTCGCGATGTCCGCCAGGTACCCGCTGATCGGCAGTTTTAGAGCAGGGACGTGAAGCTCCACGTCCTGTCAGTGAGAAGAGACAGATGCTGTTTCTCTTGTACATAGGGAGACAGCATTGGTCACCTCCCCCAGTCACCCCCCACACAGTTATAACACACCCAGGACTCACATTTAACCCCTTCCTCACCCCCTAGTGTTAACCCCTTCACTGCCAGTCACATTTATACAGTAATTAGTGCGTTTTTATAGCACTGATCGCTGTATAAATGTGAATGGTCCCAAAAATGTGTCAAAAGTGTCCGATGTGTCCGTCGCAATATCGCAGTCCTGACAAAATTCGCAGATCGCCGTATTACTAGTAAAAAAAAAAAAAATTGTCAGAATTCTATCCCTTATTTCCTAGCCACTATAACCTTTGCGCAAACCAATTACTGTACGCTTATTGCGATTGTTTTTTTTACCAAAAATATGTAGAATACATATCGGCCTAAACTGAGAAAAATTTTTTTATTTTTTTTTAAAAATTGGATTTTTATTATAGCAAAAAATAAAAAATATTGTGTGTTTTTTTCAAAATTGTCGCTCTTTTTTGTTTATAGCGCAAAAAAAACCCGCTTAGGTGATCAAATACCACCAAAAGAAAGCTCTGTTTGTGGGGGAAAAAAGGACGTCAATTTTGTTTGTAAGGCACGTCGCACGACCGCGCAATTTTAATTTAAAGCGACGCAGTACTGAAAGCTGAAATTTCGCCTGGGCAGGAAGGGGGTATATGTGCCCAGTAAGCAAGTGGTTAAAGGGACTTCGCACTACAAGCTCAAGTTACCAGCAAGCGATGAAAGCACCTTCACAGGATATGTGGATGCTGACTGGGCAGAAGACACCAGTGACAGAAAATCTACCAGTGGCTACTTATTTTAGCTGTCAGGAGGAGACATCAGTTGGACTAATAAAAAGCAACTCTGTTTCACTGTCGTCTACTGAAGCAGAATACATTGCTGCAGCGCAGGCAAGCAAAGAAGTTATATGGCTGAGACAGCTATTAACAGATTTGGGTCAACCACAGTTGGGACCAACAGAAATCTATGAGGACAATCAAGGATGCATTGTATTTGCACATACGGAAGGAGTTAATTCAAGAACCAAGCACATTGATGTGGAGTTTCACTTTCTTAGGGATCTTCAAGAGCAAGGTCTTCTTGAGTTAATTTATTGCCTAACCTAGGATATGACAACAGACATCCTCACAAAGCCTCTGACCGCTGAAAGACATTCAAGGCTCACAAAGAAGATAGGTTTTAGGCCTCGTACACACGATCAAATCTGTCCGCTGGAAATAGTCCGCTGGACCGTTTCAGCAGACAGATTCGATCGTGTGTACGGCCGAGCCGACGGATTTGGCCACCCGACAGATTTCAAAGCATGCTTTGAAATCTATCGGGTGGGAATCCGTCCGCCCGACATATCTGCTGGTTAGTACACTTACCAGCAGACATGTCGTCCCGCACCGCCGCCGCACCGCCGCCGAATGGATTCAGCGCATGCGCGGAAGTGTTTTACTTCCTGGTGCGGTGACGTGGCGGCGTCAACGTCACCGCCACATCACCGACACGTCAGCGCGCCGTCTGCTGGCGGGGATTTTGGTTTGCTCGTGTGTACACGCGAGCAAACCAAAATCCCAGCAGACAGATTTGTTCAAATCTGTCGGACGGACAGATTTGAACAAATCTGTCTGCTCGTGTGTACGAGGCCTAACAGACTAAGCCTTAGTTGTTGAGAAGGGGTGTTGGAGATACAACAAAACTTCAGCTTAGCCTATCGTATGGAATGCAGTTTAGAAAAAGGACACAAGATGTTGCTAATGCTCAATGATATGCTATGCCATGTATGCTCTATGATATGTGTTGTATTTCCTATACATAGTGATCTACTTGTTGGTTTATTTTTCCTGCCTGTGAGCTGTGTGTGTGTTCTACTTACCATGGCAGAGACATCTTTGTCTGTGTGATGATGTTCCAATAAAGAAGCCAGTTCCTGTTACTACACAACGTCTGATCTCAACTGACTCAGCTGCATCTATCAATCGTACTTTGCAACAGTACCTTTGCTGGCTTTCCCTCCAAAGTCCCTTAAAGGGATAACTTTTTTGCATTCTCTCCATTTACTCTCTCAGACAACAAACCTTTCTTCACCTACCCACATCTCTAGAGAGGTGTCCAGATAAATATGCGTTTTGCTGTGGACATTAAGGTAAATTACATTTTTTTTGGCCAGTTAGCAACAAATAATTGCAGAAGCTCTTAACATTTTATTGAAGGCAAAAATGACACATCACTGCTGTATATAGAAAACAGCGAAGACTTGATGCATGGAGTAGACAGTGTGGCTAAAAATAAAATATAATATAGATCATTCATAGAAAGAGATTTTTACAGGTGTGCGGTGAAGGGTGCCAACCCTCAAGAAATTTATAGACAGTACGTAAAATATTTAGGCTGATTCAGGATGTCTGCAAAGTCCATGACTAAAAAGTCTCCAAATAGTATTGATTTTATATAAGCAGTGACAGTGTTCTAGTAACATTAATTAGATACATTTGTGAATGTTTCTGTGTAATTACTCAACATAGTTAACTAGTTTACTTAGAGGTGTCTGCACTTACTTGCAGCAGTTGCAATAGTCCCTACTATGGCCAAAGGTAGTTACACTTTTGATATGAAAGGTGACCTGGCCTCAATGGCTTATTGGAAGGGATAAAGGTTGGATCAAGTGCAACTTTTACTAAAAGGTCAAGATTTTATGAAAGTTATATCTGGATCTATGAATTATTTGACATGCAGTTAACTCCTGCTTATTTATTTTTCATCATATGCTCTGTTCAAATTGCCCTGGGCTTTGGCAAGCTTGCCTTAACTTTACTTCACCCACTATTCATTAAAAATTTGTGTAAATGTTTCAGCGTTTGCCCAGCTGTCACAAATGATTGTCATTATGGGCCAGATTCACGAACACTTGCGCTGGAGTATTTGGATATGCGCCGCGTAACTGTGATGATGCGCCGTCGTTTCTATGTGCACGTACCCACCAAACTAGATGCGCCCAATAACGGGTCATTTGCGACCGGCGGAACGTTCCGACGCCAGAGTATCGTCAGCGCTTATTTTCGCTGGGCGCATCAGTCGCGCCCATTGATTTCCCATGCAAATATGCAAATGAGGTATTTTTCCCAATTCACGAACGGATTAGCACCATACGCTGGCTACATGCGCCGCGCGTATCTGGTCCGTCCGGCGCAAAGTTATTTCTACAAAAGGCTGCTTTATCTTTACTCCAGACGGTCACAGGTCAGCAGGAGAGCAGCTACAGCAGCGTTACCGACGAAACTAGCAAGCTGAACAACAACACTTGCAAGGACAACACCTCTGTGTGCCAACATGCCAGGGGCACTCGTGGTCCTAAGACTAGTACTGGGTCCCTCGCTACGGAGGAGGCGGGCACGTGAGAGGATATACCGCACTCGTATGAACCTCTTTGGCATGGGGGATGAGGAGGTGTATCGCCTCTTCAGATTCAGCCCTGATGTAATACTTGAACTAACCACAACCCTGCAGGATGACATCACCAGCAAGACACACCGCTCACAAGCAGTGCAGCCACTGGTGAAGGTCCTGGCAACACTTCATTTCCTTGCCAGTGGATCATTCCAGCGTACAAGTGGAGTGGTGGCTGGGATGTCACAGTCCTCCATAAGCAGATGTGTGCACCAGGTTGTCCCCGCAATCCTCAGACGCATGTCCAACCAGTTCATCAGACCCACCACTGAGGAGCTGCGGCTGAAGGCAATGACAGATTTCTACAACATTGCCAGATTCCCACGCACCATCGGGGCCATTGATTGCACACATGTGGCCCTACAGCCCCCCAGTGCCACAGAGCACATATACCGCAATCGGAAGCATTGGCATTCCATCAACGTACAGGTGATAGCTGATGCCCAACGCCTCATATGGCACGTCCGTGCCAAACACCCCGGGTCCAGCCATGACAGCTTCATATACCGTCAGAGCCCCATCCCAGCAGAATTCGAGCAGAACATGTATGGGGACAGCTGGCTGGTTGGTGAGTGACAAGGGAGTCAGGCATGACTATCCCCTCCCGTGATGCACAACAGAAGTCGCACATGCATGACTAACATTCTCCTGTCTTTTACCTTACAGGTGACTCTGCATATGCACTGGGACCCCATCTAATGACTCCTTTCCGGAACCCCCAAACCAGAGGAGAGAGAAAATACAATGAAGCACACATCAAAACCCGTGGAGTGGTGGAGTAAACATTCGGGCTCCTGAAGTCCCGTTTCCGATGCCTGAATAAGTCTGGGGGGACCCTATTGTATTCCCCTACCTTCGTGTGTCAGATCATCGCTGCATGTTGTATTCTGCACAACTTTGCTATGAGAAAAGGCCTGCAGATTGACATACGTGATGACCTGACCCCCGACCCACACAGTCCCCACCTGCCAGAGGACACCCAGTCTGCTGATGGAAGAGCAGTCAGGAGGGTCCTCGCCGTAGGCATCTTTGGACACTAAACCAAAACATTAATCACACAGACAATGCACGCGTGTACACCACTGATGTCCCAAGATCACACACACCACATGCACATCGCATTGGATTAGCCCAAGTCCAGCATGTAGGAGTTGGGAGCAGCAACTCCAGCGTCAAGGCCCCAATGATGTCACTGTCCATTCACACACCTTTCACACGTCATTCATTCAGCCGTGGGGTTAACTTCACCACCACGGCCGAGGGTGACACCCCTTACTTTCAGGAGTGCCACCCTCTCACATTCACACACCATTCACACTGCAACGTGTGCAGTATCAAAAAAAAAAAAAATATCTCATAACCTGAGAACCAAAAAATAAAAAAAAACTCATGTCCTGAGTATAAACAATAATAATAAAAAATAAACAAAAACTCATGTCCTGAGTATAAACAATAATAATAAAAAATAAACAAAAACTCATGTCCTGAGTATAAACAAAAATATATAACAACCAAAAAAAAAAAAAAACCCTCATCTGGGATGACGGGGGCTCCTCCTTGGGGGCACTCTCGGGCTCCTCATCTGCCTGGAGGGAGTGGGTGGTGGTGGGGGTGGGGGGGCATCAGGAGGAGGCTGATCCCCGGGTGGGCCACTCCTGGGAGCTGTTGGCTGCATGCCCTCCAATGCCACAGCGATACGGCTCAGATACAGATTTGTTTGGGCCTGCATCCTCAGCTGGCGGGTGATCTGATGCCGCTGGTCACGTTGCCGCTGCCTCCCCTCTTCCCGGATGGCAGCTGTGTTGTCTCGAACAGCTGCTGTCAAGTGCCGGATATCAGCCTGCACCTCCCCCAGGCTGGTCACAACGCCCTGCACGCGACTGGGCAGCTGTGACAGAGAGCCCAGGCTGTCTGCGACCCTGTCCAGGTGGCCAGCCATCTCCCCCATTTGCTGGGTCTGTTTGGCGTGGTCCAACAGCACCTGGTCCTCGACCAAATCACACACCCCCCTGGTCTTCCGGGTGGCCTTCCTGGGGGCAGAGGAAGGTTGTCCCCGTGGGGATGGAGTCGCCCTTGAGGGGCTACCTAGGATGGGGGAGGGGATCACAGAGGGCCCTGCAGAGGAGGAGGACTCCTCCAACATTAAAATAAAATCCTGTTCAGGGACAGGCTCCTCCACAACCACAACCACCTCTGCTGAAGTGGTGTGGGCACTCTCCTCCTCCACCTCGGTGTCTCCAGCACCCAGGGCCTCGTCTTCAGCATCCCGTTGGGGGGTTGGGGTGGACTGGCCGGCACGAGATGGCCCAGCACCGTCATCTGTGGATGACACAAAGCAGACACATGTTGGTGGTCCCACACACTTGGCACATGTACCCACCCCCCCCCACATGCAACACCAAAAAGGGGGTAAAAATCACTTACCTGTCCTGGAGCCTTCCTCTACGGAGTCATAGCCAGGGACCCCCTCCAACTGCTCCCTGTCCAGGCAGCGGGCGACCACCTCCTCCTCCGCGGTCAGGGTGACAGGACATGGAGGACCACCACCTGTGCCCCTCTCATGGCTCCTAATGGTGGACACCTTGCCCCTCACCTTGCGCCGCAGGTCATTTATTTATTTTTGAATGTCTGAAGCACTCCGGGTGGAGTACCCCAGCACATTGACCCTGGCAGCTATGGTGTCCAGGATGCCCTGCTTTCTCTCCCGGCTGGTCTTCCTGCTTTTTTTCCCATGGAGAAAATCATTAAATGCCTCCATAGCCGATATTATCACTGTGACCTCCTGGGCATTATAATTTAGGTTCCTCCTCTCTTTGGGGGTAGCGGGAGCAGCCATTACAGGGCAAAAGTATCTTCCCTGGGGTGGGGGGAAATGGAACTACTTTTGCGCCGGAATGGCGTTTCCGCCAGCGCTTTTAAGCGCCCAGCGGAACGCATTGCGCTGACGTTTCCCAGGAAGTGGTGCCGACGGAAGTTGTGAGCATGCGCACAAGGGGGGCGAGTGGAGCCGCACTCACTGCGCATGCTCCGTGGATGATGCGCTGAACGTAAGCCTCTGCGCTGGGCTCCGCCCATCATTTACATATGATCACACCCAGTTCCACTTGCGTCGGGTTACGCCAGCGCATTATCGTTACTCTGGCGCAAGTTTACGCGCAACTGCTATGTGAATTACAGGACTTGCGCTGAAAGGGTCTTCAGAGTAACGTAAATGAGAAGCGTTACTCCAGAGGAAAGATACTCTCATCTACCTGAATCTGGCCCAATGTGTCTAATATGTGCATTTCTCATAGTCCTCAGATCCATTTAGTGGCCATAATAAAGTATTTTCCTAAAATACTGCACTCAGGAAAATATTGCATCATGGCAACTAGATGGAGCTGAAAATAATACAAAATACAGATATTAGACGCATTTTTGGGATTATTTGCGAGGCATTTGTGCAGAGTTTTTTTTATTTTTTATTACTAGACCTCTGTGAATTGGGAAAATTACTGAGATCAATATAGGTGTGGTGTCTGACTCTATGGAACAAAGTCCTAAATAAGCAGCTGTGTAGCCACGAAACATGCTGGCAGGCTCCATATAACACCTATTAACATCATACTATGTATATGTGATTTTATCTAAAGGCTTTATTGGTAGCACCTTTCACCTAATATATATATATTCGAATAAACACCTGTTTTAATCAATATATGTGTACGATATATCATTGGGAACCACTATTTAATGCCCAGCTCTTCAACTTTCCCTTTTTACATTTATAAAATACATAGGGCTGGTGCTCCCTGATAGCTGTTAGCTGTCTTAGCCCTTGACTATATATTCCTAGTATTTTACTCTAATAATATTTTTGTCACTACAGCCTTAACCCTCCTAGCGGTATCCCCGAGCGTGACTCGGGGTGGATTGTCAATGTAAAAATCTGTAACCCTGAGTCACGCTCGGGGTGAATATGCAGAGCCTGCAGTGCGCGCTGGCTTACCTTTTATCCAGGCGGGGTACTGTACTTACCTTGTCCCTGGATCCAGCGATGCATCCCCGCTGTGTGAGCGTGCGGCGTCCTCGCTCGACTGACACAGTGCCTCCGTGTGCCGCCGATCTCTGTTCCCTGCGACGTAACGGCGCACGGGGGCGGAGACTGGCGCCAAATTCAAAAAAGTAAACAAACACATTACATACAGTACACTGTAATCTTAAAGATTACAGTACTGTATGTAAAAAATACACACCCCCTTTGTCCCTAGTGGTCTGCCCAGTGCCCTACATGTACTTTTATATAATAAAAACGGTTCTTTCTCCCTGCAAACTGTAGATATCCTATAGCAACCAAAAGTGTCCCTTTATGTCAAAAGTGATTTTAGACAATTCTGCAACTGAGCAAATTTCAGTGTTTTGATTTGATTACATTATTGAAAAATTTTTATTATAATTACATTATCATTTGTTATAATTTATTTATAGTTATTTATTATATTATAATTTTACGATTTTGTGTTTCAAACTTTATCATACCCGGGATGTCTACTAGACTCTGGTTTGGACAAATTTAAGTGAGTTATTCCTAAGAATTACAGGCCTACAGTATAAAACGCAGAATTTCCATGCAAAAAATTGTACCACTTTTGGTATGTAATTCCAGACAGAATCATACCGCCAGGGAGGTTAAAGTGATTGTAAAGGCAGAAGGTTTTTATCTTACTGCATGAAGATAAAAAGCTTTCTGTGTGCAGCAGCCCTCCTATAACTTATCTGAGGTCCCTCTAGATCCAGCAGTGTTGTAGCATTGTTTGGGCTGCCCGGGACTCCCCTCCTGATTGGCTTAGACAGCAGCGTGGCACTATTGGCTCCTGTCAATGAAAGTCAGTCAGCCAATGAGGAGAGAAAGGTTGTCGGCCAGTCCGTGGCTCCATGTCTGAATGGACACAGGGAGCTGTGACTTGACTTGGGTGCCCACATAGCAAGCTTCTTGCTGTGGGGGCACTCAACAGGAGGGAGGGGCCAGGACCCCCGAAGAGGGGCCAAAGAAGAGAAAGATCTGGGCTACTCCATGCAAAACCATTAAACAGGGCAGGTAAGTATAACATGTTTGTTATCTTTAACCAAAAAATGAGAGTTTACAATCACAATATCACAATATTTAGGAATAAGGCCCCTTGCACACGAGGCGGATCCACTCAGCGGAGTCCGCCAGCTCAGCCGGAGATGACAGGTCCATCCCTGCCCACTGAACAGGGAGGGACCTGTTAGAGCCCTGCTGAATTCTATGGGGAATCGGACGAAAACGGACACCATGTCCGTTTTCATCAGATCTCATCCGGTCCAATCCACCAGACTGGTGGCTGAACATATCACCATATATCTGTTTTTGGCGGATCAGATGGCAGGCGGGTGTAAGCAGACACATCTCCGCTGACATCCTCCTACCCATAGGAGTCAATGGGTGGCCCGCTCGGATCTGCCTGAAAAACAGACAGGCGGATCCGAGCGGGCTTGTCGTGTAAAAGAGGCATTAGTAATAATAAGTAAAATAATTGTGACTATATACAGTCTTTTATTGTATTTTTATTTTTTTTCTTGACATAGAAAAGGGTTAATTGATTGAAGATATTAAAGTTTGCGACCCAGTGGACAATTCATGAATTAAATATTTGGTTATTTTGACCTGAGAGTTGATATATTCACATGTTCTTTACTTTTACTTTGTTTTTTTGTTAGAACTTTTTTTTGCATAATTCTTAATTTTTTCCCATATATGCCTTTACATCACATACATGTATACAGAACATCCACCAACCAGGGACAAAATACGTAACTTTTATAAATAAAAACCCAACAGATACAACAAACAAAAAAAAAAGAGGGAAAGGGAAAAAGCAATAGTTCTCCCTTCCCTTCCTCCCCCCTCTATCCCCTCCTCCCATAAAGATTATAGCAAAATTATTCCCCATTAGGGGATTCCCCCTTTATGTTTCTTGTGCATTTATTGTGTTTGTGTATTCCTATTTCAGAGCATGAATATCCCCATCAATTAATATGTATGTGTGTGTGTGTATGTGTATATATATATATATATATATATATATATATATATATATATTGTGACAGGAAGTCAGGTAAATCTGTGGGTGTTGTCACAGACGGGAGATTTCTGCCTTGTTTAGAAAATTCACCAATTACTATTAGGTGTCGGCTGCAGAAATAGCCAGAAAGGTTTAGGGCGTTGGAAAACTTCAGCTGTTCAGGATGACTACTGATTGCTGCATCCTGAGGCTTTTTGAGTTAATTAAAGTCAGAAAGACTTCTGAAGAGGTGAGGTGGTTGTTGATTTTTCTGTGTGATAAAAATAAAAAAAAAATATTGTTTCTCTGCTGTATGACCAGCAGTGTCTGCCCAGCAGTAGGCTGTGACAGACTCCATAGATAGGTTCCTGTGTGGTGAAGGTAGACGCCCCAAGTGGCCAGGGTTTATTTTATGTTTTGTTTTGTTTATGCTGTTTGAATGCTTGCACTTGTTTCCAGCAATATGGAAGAATAAACCAAACTCTTTGGGCCAGATTCAGATACATCCGTGTATCTTTGTGCAGGCGTAGAGTATCTCATTTACGCTACGCCGCCGTAACTTTGAGAGGCAGGTGCTGTATTCACAAAGAATTTGCGCCCAAAGTTATGGCGGCGTAGCGTAAATGGCCCAGTGTAACCGCACATAATTCAAAATAGGCAGGTAGGAGGTGTGATCCATGTAAATGAATCGTGACCCCACGTAATTGATGCATTTTCCGAACGGCGTGCGCTGTCCGTGGACGTATCCCATTGCGCATGCTCAAAATTACGCCGCAACTACTCATTGGTTTCGATGTGAATGTAACTTACGCAAAGCCCTATTCACAAACGTTTTACGCAAACGACGTGAACGTCGGAAAATTTTACGCCAGTCCGACTTCCATACTTAACATTACGTACGCCTCATATAGCAGGGGTAACTTTACGCCGGACTTACGCTTACGCAAATGACGTAAAATACGACGACCGGGCGCAAGTACGTTCGTGAATCGGCGGATCTAGCTCATATTCATATTCAACGCGTAAATCGACGGAGGCGCCACCTAGCGGCCAGTGTTAATATGCAACTAAGATATGACGGTGTAAGAGACTTACGCCGCTCGTACCTTAGCAAAATTCCAGCGTATCTTGTTTTCTGAATACAGAAAAAAGATACGCTGGCGCATCTTAGAAGTTACGCAGCGTATCTCGAGATACGCCAACGTATCTTCTTTCTGAATCTAGCCCTTTGTTTTCAACCGTCTTCGGCTGCCTCTCCGTATAGTTCAGTGTGTAGTGAACCTATCCAGGGGGTCACACACCCCCGCTACCGAGCTAACCCCTTACACATGGTGGAGTGCCGCGGGCAGTTAAGGTAAACCCAAAATGGAGAAAATACTGAAACAGCTGGCTATAGCAAAGGCAAATCAACAGCAAGCAAATGCAAATCAACATCAGACAAATGCAGGTTTTCAGCGGAGCCTTGCAGCTCAACAACAGGCTCACGCAGCTCAACAACAGGCTCACCAGGAGAGCCTTGCAGCTCACCAAGAGAGCCTTGCAGCTCACCGAGAGAGCATTGCAGGCTTGGAACAGAGACACCAGCAGCAAATGGAGGCCATCGTGAAACGACTTCAGAGACAGCAGACCGAGGCTGGGAGTCAGGCCAGTAACATACCGACTTTTCGGGTAAGACACTTATTGCCAAAGATTACTGCAGATGATGACCCTGAGATGTTTCTGACCACGTTTGAGAGAACAGCGGAAAAAGAGAGTTGGCCTAAAGAACAGTGGGCTGAACTAGTGGCCCCCTATTATCTGGAGAAGCCCAAAAGGCATATTTTGATTTGAAGCTTGCAGACGCAAAAAACTATGATCGGTTAAATGAGGAAATATTGGCACGTTTTGGTGTAACCCTGGATGTCCTTGCTCAGCGGGCCCACAATTGGAGTTATCAGCTGAGGAAGCCACCTCGGTCACAGATGTATGACCTCATCCATTTGGCTAGGAAATGGCTGCAGCCAGAAACTCTGTCCAGACCAAAAATTTTGGAGCAGGTAGTCATGGACAAATTTCTTAGGTCTCTTCCTAACACCCTGCAGAAATGGGTGAACCATGGTGGTCCAGAAACCACAGACAAACTTGTAGATCTGGTCGAAAGGTACCTAACAGAGAATTTGTCCTCTTCCACCAGAGACGCACAGACTTTCCACCCCAAGACCAGACCCTCCCCACTTATAGGTAAGACTGCATCAAGGGATAGGGGTGGAGAGAGGGACCAAAGAGCAACTAGAGGTATTATCGGGACTACTGCTAATGTTTGGCGAGAGCGGCCTGGAAGACCTATCCCACAGGAGAGGACCAGAAGATTGATTTGTTACCGGGAAGAGGGACATGTAGCAGCGGTTTGCCCAGTGGGTGATGAACCCATGCAGTGTTACTTTCTGACAGAAAGACGACAGTCTCTTAATGCAACCACATGCACTGCAGTAAAGGGAAATGAGAAACCTTTATGTGGTAGATCGCGTGGAGTTTAAGGCTCTTTGTCTCGCCTATCGTGCTTATCATGGGATGGACCCGCAATATCTGAATTCCTTGATAACGCGATATGCCCCTGCCCGAGCACTCCGATCACTAACAGCCGGTCTTGTCATTTGTCCATCTGCCCGTTTGCTTACCTTTGGGGGCAGACGCTTTTCTGTGAGAGCTACGGCTCTCTGGAATAGTCTCCCTGCTTCCATTCGGTCACTCCCTTCTATTATGGCCTTTCGTAAAAAAAGAAAAACCTGGCTTTTCGAGAAAAAGCAGGTCAAGTTATGTTAGTTCTCCCTGTTGTGCCCTGTTGATCTGTCTCTTGGTTTTTCTTGCTTTTCTCTTTTTCTCTCTCTCTCCCTGATTTGATTTATCTATTTTTGTTATGTCTTCTGCGCTTAGACACTGCCCTGACGGGTCAGAATTTGGCGCGCTATAAATCCATTAAATCAATCAATAGAATGTGCTTAGATGGTAAAGATGTTGTGATATTGTTGTATTCACCTGGTCACCTTAGTGAAAAGTGATCTAGTGGTGGGAAAAACCTTACATCCTAGGAAAATGGCTGTAGTTTGCGTACTTGGGGACACTCGAGAATATCTGGTGACTACGGTTTCCTTTGAAACCTCCATCGGTAACTTGTGTCACCAGGTGGGTTTAGTTCCCAAACTGCCACATGATGCCATTGTGGGAAGGGATTTCCCAAAGTTCCTGGAACTCTGGGACTGCCCAGATTCCCCAGTAGGTGGTTCTTCTGAGCCTGAAACATCTACTCCAGAAACCTCTAACTGTGAGGATTCTCCTGAGTTTCCATTCTCAGTCTTAGCAGGGGAAACACCAGTCCCTAGGGAGGAGCCTGCTACCTCAGAAGAGGAACAGCGGCCGATATGGTTTGATGACCTCGAGGTGCACAGAGAAAATGTTATCACTGAGCAATTGAGGGACCCCACATTGCTAAGAGCCCGGAAGAATGTAGTAAAGATAGATGGGGAGTTAGTTAACCCTGTTGAGAGGGTTGCCCTCCCTTACTTCATTATTGAAAGGGACCTGTTATATCGAGTGTCACAGAGGATAGAGGACACCATTGAGCAATAGTGGGCACGGACGTTTTTCTTGTTCTAGAAAAACTATGTTTTTCTCGACATGATTCTTGTCAAGCCTGCCTTGCCTACACACAATTGTGAAAAAAAAAATGCTGGAGCAAAGCGCGGTGACGTAGAACACGTACAACGGCACTATAAAGGGAAAGTTACATTCAGTTGGCGCCACCCTTTGGGCTGCTTTTGCTGATTTTGTGTTAGTAAAAGTTTGGTGAGAGACAATTCGCGATTTTCAGTCTTCGTGCTTTTCAGTCTGTTACACCGTGACGAATGTGCTATCTCCATTACAAACACTAGTTTTACCAGAACGAGTGCTCCTGTCTCATAACTTGCTTCTGAGCATGCATGTTTTTTTCCCTTGTTAAAGACTACACACGATCATTTTTTCACGACATGAAAAATGACAAAATTTAGAGCATGTTCTAATTTTTTAATGCCCATTTTTCACATCGAGAAAAATGCTCTGGAGCCAACACACGATTGTTTTTAATGATATAAAAAAAAATATGGCATTTTTGAAAAACGGTCGTTTTTTACGCGGCATTAGGCATGTTTCTTCGCCAAAGCTTGTTTCAAGACACATTAAAGATCTAGATAAGTTCCATACAAGGGATACTAAGTGTGCCTTTCACTGACAGTCGAATGGCAACGTGTTCATACAATATAGTACAGATCCACATCCGTCAAGTCCCTACAATGGACCACTGAAAGCATGAGCCTTGGCAAAGAATATCAGCCACCTCTATGTGCCCATGCATAAGGAGCAAAACCTGCTGGGTATTTATCAGACTCCATATAATCTCAGGTGATTCTGAATGTCCTCATCAGAGGTGGCAAACGGTTAAAACAAGCAGCACTTTCGCTTGACTCTGCCAACTACCTTAGAGATATAGTTTTGTATTCTTTATCAAGCAGTGCTCCAATTTAGGTGAACATTATGGACCATCCTGCTTAATGACCCTGGCCCAACTGCCTGCCTAACAGGGTATCCAGAGCAATGAAACGGCACATTACTCTGCACAGCATAATTGTTTTCAAACCAATGAAATAGTGGCTTTCAGTACTGGTAGTAAAGGTGCAAGATGGTGTGAAATCTGTTGGCCATTCTAAGGGCTGGTTTTAAGGCAGAAAGAAACCTAACAAGTTTTTTGGAGAATTTGCAAGGGACCCCCAATAGTCAGGTAAAAGCTATGCTGGGGGGATTTTCTTTGGGACAGGTGGCAGATGCCTTAAACAATTCTTATAAAATAAATGTCACTGGAGAACTTCTTTAATATAAGAACTGTATGCTACATTTATATTTAACCTTGAAAGATTGTGTTAAAGTGCCGTCTGTCTGAATATACTTGCATATAATTTCATTCATGCCTTGTGCAAAATAGGATGACTTATACAAGGAATCACAGTTACAAATTATAGCTTTAAGTATTTATATCAAGCAAAATGCCACCAAAGTTATCATCTTAAAAGATGAACATCTAGTTGTAAAATCTAGAAAAATTGCTCATGATGAAATTATTTGTCTACTTTCTGACATTCTACATACTGCACCATCTTTCAGCTTTGTGAAAGAACATATTGGCAACTATTCAATTTATAGGCCAACCTTTATTAAACATTTTGTCTGATGCAGGAATAGAATCTGATTTGTGCATAGTTTATCGGTGAAAAGGGTCTGCACGACTGGATTGCTGAATTATTGATCTGTTTGGATAAAAAACTGAAAACAATGAAAACAAAATGGAATACTTTTTTTATGCAAGCATGACTTCAAATGAAATCAGCAATATTCAATAGCACAATAACAAAATTGCTTTTTGTCAGGTAAGAAGGCTGCATAAGATGTCACAGGTGAACATAGAATGCCTCTTAATGGGAACATTTGTCCTCCTTTGGTCTGAAGATAGCACATTTGAGGCTGTTCTGTGCAGCCTGATTAAAGTTCAGAGCTTGCCTGTGGATAGTGCTAATTAGGGATGAGCCGAACATACCAGGCTTCGGTTCGCACCAGAACCGTCGAACAGACCGACCGTTCGTGCAAACATTTAGAACCCTATTGAAGTCTATGGGACTCCGAACGTTCAAATTCAAAAGTGCTCATTTTAAAGCCCAATATTCAAGTTATTGTTGGAAAATGTCTTTGAGAACCCGGGTCTTGCCCCAGGGAACATGTATCAATGGAAAAAAAGTTTTAAACTGTAGTTTTTTTCTGGAGCAGCAATTTTAATGATGCTTAAAGTGAAAAAAAATCTAAAATCCCTTTTAAATATCGTACCTGCTGGGTGTCTATAGTAGTGGCACGTGTTTAGAAATGTCCCTGCACAACATGAGATTACTCTGAGAAAAAAATAATTTAATACTACTTGCGGCTTCAATGTAATGTTTGGTCCCTGCAATATGGATAAAAATCATGGAAAAAAATAGCATGAGTTTCACCACCACCACTCCCCCAAGGTCATTACAAGACCCAGTGCCGATCCTGACCTCCCTGGGACCCTAAGAAAAATGACATGGCACATTAAAAATGAGAAGCAGGGGGCTCTGATAACAGTGACATGTCACATTAAAGAAAGTTGAGAAGCGGGGGGTGTTCTGCTGTCGGAAATGACTCAGCCAGCGAGTTTAGAAGCCGGGTGAGGGTGCAAAAATTACTTCTCACCAGACGGGGCCTCTAGTAATTTTGGGGGCCCTTTGCAGCTTTGCGTGGCCCTAAGCAGCTTATAAGGAGGATAGGCCCTGACAAGACCTTATGGCCCTATATACTTTAAACAGCAGTATACAGGCGGTGCAAACAAGACAAGGACTGTAGGTTTGTTACGTAGAATCTAAACAATGTCATACTTTGCTGCTGCATATTACACAATTTCCTAAAGAGACCCTCAAGAAACTATATGACACTTGTGCCTGGTGATGAGGCCATTGATGTTCCAGTGGTGGCCCGTGAGCCTGTGGCCATACAGGCTTGGCCCCCCCAAAGCGCACGTGCTGTGTGGCAATAATATGTCGATTATTTTAGGGGTGGTGCGGGGCCATTACAATGCCAGATCTTGGCTCAACAAATTATTTTTTTGGGAAAGAAAAATTGTAGAAAAAAAGGAAGTTGCCATCCGGGGCCCCCTTTGAACAAATTCTGTGAAGAACTCCTGTTCTCTGAAGGCCTCCAATATTTCTGCAAGTCACAATTTAGCAAAAAAAAATAATGTCAGTCAAGCCTTAGCTTTCTCCCCATATCTAACCCACAAACTCATCCACTGATCAAAAAGTCCAAAAGTTTCGTATCGTTGTATTGCACGATCGTTTTTCCGACGTTTTATACCGACTGTGAACGACGTTCTCTATCCCTTTATACACTGCGCATGTGAGAAGCTCCGCACGTTTCCACGCCCATGACGTTCGTTCTAGTGATTGCCACGCCCCTTTTTAGTCGGTCAATGTGGTGAGGAGTCTAAAGACATGATGGAGGAGAGACAGCAAGCTGCAACCAGGCAGGAGACAGGCCAGGCACACACCAGGAGAAGCAGGAGGTACAAAGCCACCAACATGAGCTTCGATGAGATGGTTGAGATGGTGGATATTTTAACCACTTGCTTACTGGGCACATATACCCCCTTCCTGCCCAGGCGAAATTTCAGCTTTCAGCACTGCGTCGCTTTAAATTAAAATTGCGCGATCGTGCGACGTGCCTTACAAACAAAATTGACGTCCTTTTTTCCCCCACAAATAGAGCTTTCTTTTGGTGGTATTTGATCGCCTCTGCATTTTTTTTTATTTTTTGCGTTATAAACAAAAAAGAGCGACCATTTTGAAAAAAAAACACAGAATATTTTTTACTTTTTGCTATAATAAAAATCCAATTTTTTTAAAAAAATATATTTTTTTTTCTCAGTTTAGGCCGATATGTATTCTACATATTTTTGGTAAAAAAAATAATCGCAATAAGCGTATAGTAATTGGTTTGCGCAAAGGTTATAGTGGCTAGGAAATAAGGGATATAATTCTGACAATTTTTTTTTTTTTTACTAGTAATACGGCGATCTGCAAATTTTGTCAGGACTGCGATATTGCGACGGACACATCGGACACTTTTGACACATTTTTGGGACCATTCACATTTATACAGCGATCAGTGCTATAAAAACGCACTAATTACTGTATAAATGTGACTGGCAGTGAAGGGGTTAACACTAGGGGGTGAGGAAGGGGTTAAATGTGAGTCCTGGGTGTGTTCTAACTGTGTGGGGGGAGAGGGGTGACTGGGGGAGGTGACCGATGCTGTCTCCCTATGTACAAGAGAAACAGCATCTGTCACCTCTCCCTGACAGGACGTGGAGCTCTGTGTTTACACACAGAGCTCCACGTCCCTGCTCTAAAACTGCCGATCAGCGGGTACCTGGCCGACATCGCGACCGCCAGGCACGCGCATTGGCATCTCAGGGACGCCCCCAGTGGCCAGAGAAAACTATGCCGTCAATTGACGATGAGCGGGGCCGCGAGTGGTTAAAAAAGGAGGACTACGACGGCAAAAAAGGGCCTTACAAAAACCCCAATAAACTCAAGGCCCAGATCATGGATAAGGTATGGAGGGCTATCCATGCAAAATTCGGGTGCAGAGGTCCAGGGAGCAGTTGCGCAAGAGATGGAGTGATTTGAAAATCCGAGAGCCAGAGCAGATAGAGAGAATTCGAAGAGTCCTCAGAAGACGTAAGTAATTTTCATGTATACTCTGAATATTTGTTTTTATTGTGCTTTTTATTGCAGGTTGTGTATATATACAGTTCAATAATAGATGTCTCAAGGTTCATGTTTGTGTGGGCATAATAATTGGTTGGTCATTCTATTTAAGACCTTTTTATTTGAGACAAATTTTTTATTTAATGTAGATGTGTTATTAACTAGATTTAAATAATCCAAGTTAAGTCAATATACATTAAAAGGAGAGTATGCTCAGCAAAGCAGTTGATTACACATATGGACTCAGTAGCACAATGGTTGGCATGGCCGACTTTTTAAAAAGAAAACAAAAAAACAAACAATAGATGTAGACAATTATTTAAATGCAAAAATATGGTTCCTAAAAAGAAAAAATAAATAAACAATTTCTATTTTGATATTTAAAAAAAAAATGAAAATCACACATTTTAAGTGTGAAACAATAAATATTTTTGAAAACTCAACAATGTCTGGCTTCTTATTATATCAGGTCTGCCTAAAAGAACAAATGTTTACATTGACAATGATGAGTATTTAGTACAGGAAAATAAACATGACATTATGATAACGTCAAAGAAAGCTAGAATGAACTCAAATTAGAAAAGAATCAAACAAAGAAAATTACTAGAACAGGGGCTGAAAATTGGGCCTTAGGCACTGGTGGCGGTGTCACAACACTGCATCCCCTTACAGATACTGTAATTGGAGCGCAACAAAGAGCCACGTGCAAAGTATTGCATCAAAAATTGTTATTAGACGCCCCTGTTAAACAGGGGCAGAAAAATTGGGCCTTTGGCACAACACAACACTGCAACCCCTCAGATACTGTAATTGGAGTACAGCAAAGAGCCACATGCAAAGTTTCGCATCAATAATTGGTATTAGACGCCACTGTTAAACAGGGGCAGAAAAATTGGGCCTTAGGCATAAGACAACACTGCAACCCCTCACAGATACTGTAATTGGAGCGCAACAAAGAGCCACGTGCAAAGTATTGCATCAAAAATTCTTATTAGATGCCCCTGTTAATCAGGGGCACAAAAATTTGGCCTTAGGCACTGGTGGCGGAGCCCAGAAACAAAAAAATTCTTACTAGCTATCAGCAAGAAAAGTGAGAAGGAGAAGGATATTCCATCAGCAGCATAACAGGACAGTCACTCAGCATCAGCATACGCAGTCTCAAAGAGAGCTGACATTTAAAAAAAATATATTATTCAGTTACATCAGCATCAGGTGCTTGGTAGCTGGTGTTGATCCAAGCCTGATTCATTTTGATGAAGGTCAGACGATCAACAGAGTCGGTGGAGAGGCGCACCCTGTGATCGGTCACAAAGCCTCCAGCAGCACTGAATGTGCGTTCTGAAAGAACACTGGATGCAGGGCAAGCCAGTAACTCAATTGCGTACTGTGCAAGCTCTGGCCAGTGATCCATCCTCAAGACCCAGTAAGCCAGAGGATTTTCGGTAGGGAATGTGTCCAAGTCGGATCTTGCCCCTAGGTATTCCCGCACCATGTAAACCAGACGCTGCCGATGGTTGCTGGAACCGGTCAGACCTTGGGGCTGCGGTCTGAAAAATTGTCTGAACGCATTGGTCAGACAGCCACCTTCTCCACCGCTCCTTCTGTGACTCACCGAAGCCTCAGCAAGACGTTGTCCAGGGCCAGGATTTGGTAATCCCCCCGGTTCTGGGAACGCATTGCACAAACCCTTCTGCAAGGCCTCCTGCAGAAGTTTCATCTTCTGCTTCCTCTGCGATGGCAAGATAATTCTTGTAACGTGGATCAAGGAGAGTTGCCAGCCAGTAATGATCCCTCTCCTTGATAGCACGTACACAAGGATCCTTACGTAGGCTTTGCAGGATCAGGGAGGCCATGCAGCGTAGGTTTGCAGAGGCATTCGGAGCATAGTCCTCTGGGTCACTGAGGACGACAGGATCTGCAGCCACCTCATCCCAGCCACGTAAAAGTCCACGTATTCCTTGGGACTGTAAATGATCCCTTGAAGACTGCTGCTGCTGATGCTGAGTGCTAGGCTCCACCTCCATGCTGCTGATACAATCCTCCTCCTCCTCCTTCTCCTCCTCTTCCTGTGTTCTAGGTGGGCAAGCAGGACCACTGTCTGGATAAAGGGGGCCTTGAGAGGTAAGGAAGTCCTCCTCTTCCTCCCTCTGTTCTGCCTCAAGGGCCCTGTCCATTATTCCACGTAGCGTGTGCTCCAACATGTGAATAAGAGGGACAGTCTCACTGATGCATGCACTGTCACTGCTCACCATCCTCGTGGCCTCCTCAAATGGTGACAGGACAGTGCATGCATCCCTGATCAAGGCCCACTGGCGTGGTGAAAAAAACCAAGCTTCCCTAACCTAAGGTGACCAGATTTTTTAAATTAAATCCGGGGACATATTTTTTCTTTACTAGTAATGGCAACAATCAGCGACTCTCTGCCCGTCGCGGCCCGACCTCACATCCTCTCAAGTCTTACTCTAAGGCCCCCAGCTACTACTGGATAGGGAGCGGAGGAAGATCACTCTGCCAGGGAAGACAAGGAGTCAGGTAGGTGGCTGGGCGGGATTTGAGCCAAGGCAGAAGAACATGCGAGTGGAGCTGAATGGGCATGCACCCGAAACTGAAGAAATATTCCCTCCGCTCCAACCAGCACATGATCATCAGAAAGGGGCACAGATAATGAGAAAAATACAACCCCCCTATGCTAGTAGGCATGGCAGAGCGGGGATGTGTAATTATATATTTTTTATTTTAATACTGCACTTTTTTCTTTTGGAATTGCCCCTGCCCCCTATTAAATCCAATCTGGGGACAAAACCAGGGACAGACTTCGTCCGGGGACAGTGTCCTCAATCAGGGGACTGTCCCCTGAAACTGGGGATGTCTGGTCACCCTACCCTAACCCAGTTCTGCTGCCATATTGGCACAGGTACTCATTGATTGCCCTCTGCTGTGTGTGCAGCCACTGCAGCATGGCCAACGTAGAGTACCATCTGGTGGGCATGTCACAGATTAGGCGGTTCTTGGGCAGGTTGTATTCCCTTTGGAGGTCTGTCAGCCGAGCAGTGGCATTATATCACCTCCGGAAATGCACACAGACTTTCCTGGCCTGCTTCAGGACATCCTGTAAGCCCAGGTACCTGCCCAAGAACCGCTGCACCACCAAATTCAGGACATGAGCACAACAGGGCACATGTGTGAGTTTTCCCTGTCGCAGGGCAGAGAGGAGGTTGGTGCCATTATCGCTAACCACCATTCCAGGCTTAAGCTGGCATGGCGTCAACCACCTCTGAGCCTGCCCCTGCAGAGCTGACAGAACCTCTTCCCCAGTGTGGCTCCTGTCTCCCAAGCACACCAGCTCTAGCACTGCATGGCATCTCTTGGCCTGCATTCCTGCATAGCCCCTCGTACGCCTATGGAGCACAGCTGGTTCAGAGGAAACATCACCACAGGAAGAGGCCACAGAGGAAGAAGAGGAGGAGGGGGTGGAGGAGAGAGGTGTGTCACAACCAGTAGTAGTGTTTTGGAGGCGAGGTGGCGAAACAACCTCCAAAACTACTGTACCTTGCCCTGCGTCCTTCCCAGCTGTCAGCAGAGTCACCCAATGCGCCGTAAAAGAGAGGTAATGTCCCTGTCAATGCCTGCTGGACCATGAGTCAGCGGTAATATGCACCTTACCACTAATCGCCCTGTCCAGCGAGGCATGGACATTGCCTTCCACATGCCTTCCACATGCCGGTAGAGAGCCTTCCGTGAGAAAAAGGCGTTTGAGTACTTGCCACTAAGAAACCGCACATTCCGCAAACTCACGAAAGGGGGCAGAATCTACCAACTGAAAAGGTAGCAGTTGAAGTGCTATCAATTTCGCTAAAGCTAGCATTCAACCGCTGGGCATGTGGATGGCTGGGAAAGTACTTCTTTTGGCGCTGCAGCAGCTGGGGCAGGGAAATTTGCCTGGTACTATCAGTAGTAGTACTACTACTAGGTTGTGACACACCTATTTCTACACCTTCACTGCAGGCTTCAGAGAGGACTGGGGGTCTAGTGGGGTTGGAGGTCCCAGAAGGGCAAGGGGAGGTGCGCTTTTGTCTTTGGTGTGGGTCTTACTGGTGTGCTTGCCAACGAGCTGCATGGCAGGTCGACATACGTCTGGCCAAGCATGTGGTGCCCAAGCGGGTGATGTTTTGGCCACACGAGATACGCTTGCGACATATGTTGCAAAAAGCAAAGGTACGATCTGATGCACATGTCTCAAAAAAGGCCCCCACCAAAGAACTTTTGCTGTAACGTTGAGACAGCAGCGCCCTGCACAGGCGTAGATGTGCGATGTAATGCAGTTGGTGTGCTTCCCTTAAGCTGGCCCCTGAAGGGCATCCTGCCTCTTTGGAGATGTGCCTCATCCTCTTTCTCCTCCTCTTCCTCCTCCTCTCTCCTATCAGGCACCCACGTAGAGTCAGTGACCTCACCATCCCCTGCCTCCTCATCACTGTCGAAAACCTGGCAGTATGCTCCAGCTGGAGGAACATCACTGCCAGATTGCTGTCCCTCTCAGCCACCCCTCTCCCTGGGTTCACATCAATGCCTCCCTCCTATCTGTGTTCCATCATCGGAGCCTTCAAAACGTTGTGCATTTTCATTCAGCAGGTACCCAACACTGTGTTGAAACAGTTCGGGGGACTCCTCAGGACATGGTGGGACTAGGAAAGGATTGTGTGATGCCATTGTGCCATTGTGCCTTGGCAGCTGCTTTGCCAGACAAACTAAGATCAGCCTGGGTGAGAGAGGATGAGGAGGATGAGGACGGCTTGGTCATCCACTCTACTAATTTCTCTGCATGTTGAGGCTCAACACGGCCAGCTCCCAAAAAGAAGGACGAGCGGCCACGGCCACGTGCTGAAGGGGATGCACCGTGTCCACCACCAGCGTTGCCTCTAGATGCAGAGCCTGCTTGCCCTCATGACTCTCTGCCTCTCTTTGTTGTCCTTCCAGACATTTTAATGCGTTTAGGTGATATTAAACAACACACGTGCAGTTACAGCAAATGCATTTAGGTGCTATCAAACAGCAAATGTGCAGTTACACCAACTGTGTTCAGGTGCTATTAAACAGCAATTGTACAGTAACAGCGAATGTGTTTAGGTGCTATCAAACAGCAAAGATGCAGTGACACCAACTGCGTTTAGGTGCTATTATACAACGCACGTGCAGTAACAGCTAATGCGTTTAGGTGCTATCAAACAGCAAACGTGCAGTAACAGCTAATGTGTTTAGGTGCTATTACACAACACACGTGCAGTAACAGCTAATGCGTTTAGGTGCTATTAAACAGCAAACGTGCAGTAACAGCTAATGTGCTTAGGTGCTATTACACAACACACGTGCAGTAAAAGCTAATGCGTTTAGGTGCTATTAAACAACACACGTGCAGTAACAGCTAATGCATTTAGGTGCTATTACAAAACACACGTACAGTAACAGCTAATGCATTTAGGTGCTATTAAACAGCAAACGTGCAGTAACAGCTAATGCGTTTAGGTGCTATTAAACAGCAAATGTGCAGTAACAACTAATGCGTTTAGGTGCTATTACACAACACACGTGCAGTAACAGCTAATGCGTTAAGGTGCTATCAAACAGCAAACGTGCAGTCACACCAACTGTGTTTAGGTGCTATTAATCAGCAAACATGCAGTAACAGCTAATGCGTTTAGGTGCTATTACACAACACACGTGCAGTAACAGCTAATGCGTTTAGGTGCTATTAAACAGCAAACGTGCAGTAACAGCTAATGCATTTCAGGTGCTATCAAACAGCAAACGTGCAGTCACACCAACTGCGTTTAGGTGCTATTAAACAGCAAACGTGCAGTAACAGCTAATGCGTTTAGGTGCTATTAAACAACACACGTGCAGTAACAGCTAATGCGTTTATGTGCTATTAAACAGCAAATGTGCAGTAACAGCTAATGCGTTTAGGTGCTATTAAACAGCAAACGTGCAGTAACAGCTAATGCGTTTAGGTGCTATTACACAACACACGTGCAGTAACAGCTAATGCATTTAGGTGCTATCAAACAGCAAACGTGAAGTCACACCAACTGCGTTTAGGTGCTATTAAACAGCAAATGTGCAGTAACAGCTAATGCGTTTACGTGCTATTAAACAGCAAATGTGCACTTACACGTTAGAACACTGCAGCTAGCACAATCTCCTGCCTGACAAATAAACAGGACAAGTGCAGTAACACTGAGTACGTTTAGGTGTAAACTAAACAGCACACAGGCAATACAACACGTTAGAACACTGCAGCTAGCACAATCTCCTGCTTGACAAATAGGAATAGCTGATCTAGCTAAGCTATACAGTGTATAAATATATGTACAACTCATAGGGATGTATATATATTCTCTACACACTGTAATTTAAGCTAAACTGACTAGCCTGCCTGCTCTATCTAGCTATCTAAAAAGACGATCTCTCTGTCTCTCTGACTGCTCTCATTAACAAGCCGGAACACACTACACGAGGCCGCCCAGCAGGCGGCCTTTTATAGTGTGGGGCGTGTGCAAAAGCCCTGAGCCATAATTGGCCAAAGCCACCCAGGCTTTGGCCAATTATGGCTTTTCGTTTTTTGTGTGCTGTGATTGGCCAAGCATGCGGGACATACAGCATGTTTGGCCAATGATCAGCGCGCAATGCCGCAATGAATTATGGGCCGTTTTGCGTCACTCGAATTTGGTGCGAACGACCACTTTTGTTCGAATTTTGTCGAACGTACGAACAGACAATGTTCGAGTCGAACATACGTTCGTATCGAACGCGAAGCTCATCCCTAGTGCTGATCTGAATGATCCTAAAAGGCAACATAGGCCACTTAAAATAATATATAACTAAGGAAGAACTTTTTTAGTTTTGAAAGGGGATTATAAAACATGTTAGGTCTTTATTGCTGTCTGTACCCATGTTTAGTAGGTTCTATTTGTCCTGTTCACAGTTATAAAAACTGAAAGTGAAAGAAAATACCACATTTTTGGTGGTCATCAGAACAGTAAGGCCGCGTACACACGATCAGTTCATCCGATGAGAATTGTCCAATGGACTGTTTTCATCGGTTCACCGCTGAAGTGGCCTGATGGTCTGATGTGCGTACACACCATCAGTTCAAAAACCAATCGAGTCCAACGCGGTGACGTAAAACACAACGACGTGCAGTGAAAAATTAAGTTCAATGCTTCCAAGCATGCGTCGACTTGATTCTGAGCATGCGCGGGTTTTGAACCGATGCTTTTGCGTACTAACCATCGGTTTTGAACGATCGGTAGGCGTCCATCGGTCCGATTTTAAAGCAAGTTGTACATTTTTGGACTGAAGGACAACAGACTGATGGGGCGTACACATGGACCAATGAAACTGAACTTCAGTCCGTTTTCATCGGTTTGGACCGATCGTGTGTTTGTGGCCTTATAGAGGGGAAGTTTTCCAACTGGCACACTAGTTCTAGGGAAAGAGATAGCAAAAGAATGACACAGGGGTTATACTCTTACTTAAAGGAGTTGTAAAGGTTTGTTTTTTATTTTTTAAATAGCTTCCTTTAACCTCCCTGGCGGTCTTCACGTGTGTGGCACGGGGTGAGATTTTCAAGCTACGATCGGTAACCCCGTGCCACACACGCGTTTACCTCGCTGGATGCAGAAAAAAGTTTTCTTACCTTTTCTCTGCGATCCAGCGATGAATCCCCGCAGTACTCGGCGGCCGGATGTCCGCCTGATTCTGTGTGTTCCGCCGATTCCCTTCCCTGCGAGCGTCGCGACGTAGGGGGGGGAACGGCGCCAAATTCAAAAATGTAAACAAACACATTACATACAGTACACTGTAATCTTATAGATTACAGTACTGTATGTAAAAAATACACACCCCCCATGTCCCTAGTGGTCTTCCCTGTACACTACATGTCCTTTTATATAATAAAAACTGTTCTTTCTCCCTGCAAACTGTAGATTGCCCATAGCAACCAAAAGTGTCCCTTTATGGCAAAAATTGTATTAGAGCAGCTAAAAAACTGCGATAATAAATCAGAATCACTTGCAGAATTTAGCGATAGCGATTTATGGGGAAATTCGTCATAAAAAAAAAAAAAATGACAGCAAAAATTCTGCAACTGAGCAAATTTCAGTGATTTTGATTTGATTACATTATTGAATAATGTTTACTATAATTATATTATCATTTGTGATAATTTTTTATAATTATTTATTATATTATAATTTTTAATTAAAAAAAAAAATCATACCCGGGATGCCTATTAGACTCTTGTTTGGATAGATTTAAGTGAGTCATTCCTAAGAATTACAAGCCTACAGTATAAAAAGCCAAATTCCCTTGCAAATAATGGTACCGCTTTTAGCACCTAAAATCTTAAAGAATCATACCGCCAGGGAGGTTAAGCTAGTGCATTGTTGGTTCACTTACCTTTTCCTTCGATTTCCCTTCTAAATGTTTTTTTTTCTTTGTTTTCTTTGTCTGAATTTCTCACTTCCTGTTCCTCCTCAGTAAGCTGTTCTGGCTGACTAACCCCCATGGATGATGGGGGCAAGTTTACTGAGGAGAAACAGGAAGTCAGAAATTCAGACAAAGAACAAAAACATTTAGAAAGGAAATCAAAGGAAAAGGTAAGTGAACCAACACTGCACTAGCTTAAAGGAACCTATTTAGAAAATAAAAAACTAACCTTAACAACCCTTTTAAGTTTTTATTGCTGTCTGTGACCCCACAGGGAAGATTCACTTCACTGTTTGGGTCGTCTCGGCTGGGCTGCGTTGCCTTGGGTCACTGATCAGGGTCCCTGGGCTGATTGGTGTTGCACCATGTGGATGACACCATCCTGGTTTCCCTCAGTCTTCTGGCAGCACCCTCCTGTTCATCTCAGGAAAAGCATGTCTGTCTGTCTCTCTTTCTTAGGTGGAGTTCCACCATACAGCTCTGTCACCTCTCCACTCCTGTGCTCTGTATCCTCTGTTAAGTGTAGAATGTGAGTCTGTGACACAGCAAAAGGGGCTTTTTGAGGCTTTTGCCCTGTCAGCCACTTCAGCTTCACTTCCTCTTCCCTTACACACACACACTCCTCCCTTTTTTCCCATCCCCATGGGCATGCTGGGGCTGTAGTTTAGTCCAACAGAGATCACTTGCTGCAGTCTGTCTTTTGGACTCCATTTCCCATGATGCCCCCTACCTTCCTCTCATTTGTCCCTTGTCCCCAGCCCATAGAAAGGAAGGGGGACTGAAAGAAGCTTCAGTGGCCTGATTCCACAGAGCCACTCTTTCTTGTTCCCGTGCTGTGACAGAACACAAGGGGGGGGGCAAGCTTGGGAGATGTTCTAACAGCTCACACTCTCCCCTTGTCACAGTGCCACTGCCAGTGTTCTGCCCAATGGGCTAACGCGGGGGGACAGATGGGAGAGGGAGGCACACGCCTGCAGCTTCCCCCCTCCTTTCTCCTCACATACAGCTCCAGTCTTCTGCTGTGGCGGTGCTCCAAGCAGGGTGAGGGACCAGCAGCTGCCCACAGCACAGCCACATCAGTGTCCCCCTGCGAGTCTCCCTGCTGTCTGTGGGGGAGAGCCTGCAGCTCCTATGACTGCTGCTTTGTTCCCTTTTTATTCCCGCAGCTGCTTGACAATGTTTGCCATGCGCGGGGGGGTGTTAAATAGTGCGGGCAGCGGTGGCAGCTGACACCCGCTACACTTATTTTACTCACTGAACTGCAACTTAACCACTTAACCACCAGGTGGTTGCTTAACTCGGGGGTCACGTTATATAATGTGATCCCAGAATCGCGCTCCAGCTCGCTCCCGATCACGAATCGCGGTAAATTGCCGCTGATAGCGGCCGTTTACCACGTGATTGCTCTGTCCAATGACGGAGCGATCACATGTAAACAAACCGAGCGGTACAGTGTGAGAGGGGGAGCGCGGATGGCAGCAGCACTGTGGGATGGATCTGTGACTATTGCAATCACAGATCCATCCATTCCTGCTCAGCCATCCCTGCATTAACCCCTGCAATACTGTGCATTAACCCCTGCAATACTCTTCCTTCCCTTCGCAGTACTCTGCAATACCCCCTGCGCCATACTCTGCAATACCCCCTGCGCCATACTCTGCAATACCCCCTGCGCCATACTCTGCAATACCCCCTGCGCAATACTCTGCAATACCCCTGCGCAATACCCTGCAATACCCCCGCGCAATACCCTGCAATACCCCCGCGCAATACCCTGCAGTACCCCCGCGCAATACCCTGCAGTACCCCCGCGCAATACTCTGCAATACCCCGGCCAGTACTCTGCAGTACCCCCGCACAATACTCTGCAGTACCCCCGCGCAATACTCTGCAGTACCCCCGCTCAATACTCTGCAATACCCCGGCACAATAATCTGCAGTACCCCCGGCACAATACTCTGCAGTACCCCCGCACAATACTCTGCAGTACCCCCGCACAATACTCTGCAGTACCCCCGCACAATACTCTGCAGTACCCCCGCACAATACTCTGCAGTACCCCCTGCGCAATACCCCCACAAAATACTCTGCAATACCCCGCACAATACTCTGCAATACCCCTGTACAATACTCTGCAATACCCCCGGCACAATACTCTGCAATACCCCCGGCACAATACTCTGCAATACCCCCGGCACAATACTCTGCAATACCCCCGGCACAATACTCTGCAATACCCCCGGCACAATACTTTGCAATACCCCCCCGCACAATACTCTGCAATACCCCCCCGCACAATACTCTGCAATACCCCCCGCACAATACTCTGCAATACCCCCCGCACAATACTCCCTGCGCAATACTCTGCGGTCGTTTTTTTTTCAGGCTTCCCAGCCTAGAGGTGAGATGTGGGGTCTTATTGACCCCATATCTCACTCTATAGAGGACCTGTCGTGCCATATTCCTATTACAATGGATGTTTACATTCCTTGTAATAGGAATAAAAGTAATCAAAACATTTATTTTTGGGGGAAAAACGTGTCAAACTAAAATAAATAAAGTAAAATGAACAATAAAAAAAAAAAAATTACAGCGCCCCTGTACCCGTGTGCTCGTATACAGACGCGACCGCACACGCAAGTCCCGCCCACATATGAAAACGGTGTTCAAACCACACATGTGAGGTATCGCTGCGAACGTTAGAGCGAGAGCAATAATTTTGGCCCTAGACCTCCTCTCCAACTAATAAGATGTAACCAGTAAAAACATTTAAAGCGTCGCCTATGGGGATTTTTAAGTAGCGAAGTTTGGCGCCATTCCACAAGCGTGTGCAATATTGAAGGGTGACATGTGGGGTATCTATTTACTCGGCGTAACTTCATCTTTCATATTATGCCAAAACATTGGGCCAACTTTACTGTTTCTTTTTTAAAGCACAAAACTGTTTTATTTCCAAAAAAAAACACGTTTGAAAAATTGCTGTGTAAATACCATGCACGATAAAAAGTTGCAACGACCGCCATTGTATTCTGTAGGGTCTTTGCTAAAAAAGCATATATAATGTTTTGGGGTTCTATGTAATTTTCTAGCAAATAAATGATGATTTTTACATGTAGGAGAGAAATGTCAGAATTGGCCTGGGTGCTCCAGAACGCCTGATGGTGTTCCCTGCATGTTGGGCCTCTGTATGTCGCCATACTCGGGAGGAATAGCAGGATGTGTTTTGGGGTGTAATTTGTGGTATGCATATGCTGTGTGTGAGAAATAACTCGCTAATATGAAAATTTTGTGGAAAAAAAAAAGTGGATTAGCTGTGAGGAGGAAGGGGGAGTTCCTACAACATCTCTCCTTGCTAATAGAACAGTATACTGGTGAATACACATGTGTGTCTGTTACTGAATGTAGTCTATCCCACCCTGTGTCATTATGCAAAGAAGGGGGAATGTCCCCTGAGTGTATATCTCTGTGTGCCTCTGTTCAAATAAACAGTGCAAGTTCCAGCTTTGCAGTCAAAATGAGTCCTGCCTAGTTCATGGTTGTAATATGCGGCTATAATATCTAATATCTATATTCAGACTGAAGAAAGCGGTATATGACGGAAACACTCAAGCATAGTATGGGAAGCGAATCCGTTCCAATACATATAAGGCTGCATTCACACCTAGGCATTTTTATGCCCGACGCTCGTGCCGCTGGAGGGGTGAATTTACATTGTTGTCTATGGTTCACATCTCCACACCGAACGCCGAAACGCCGTACGCCTGAAGCTCAAAACAAGTCCTGGACTCTTTTTTCAGGCGGCTTTCGGTGTTCGGCATAGACAACAATGTTAAAGCGGTATTTCACCCTAAATATAAGATCTCCCATGCGATCCAGCATACTGGCGTCAGCGCCAGTATGCTGGGGTTTTTTTTTTTAATCGCACACTTACTGTATTATAGTGGAATTCCTTTTTTGTCCCCCAAGGTGGACGGCGCCAGTATAGCGCGTCACATCTTCCGAAAATACCCGATATGGACTCGGGTAATCTCGGCGAAAATGCGGTGCCTGCGCACAGACCTAGGAGCTGACTGCGCAGGCGCCGTATTTCTCCGAATCCTACGGCTATGGCGCGTCACGCCCTCCGAAATAGGACTCGGAGAAATACGGCGCCTGCGCAGTCAGCTCCTAGGTCTGTGCGCAGGCGCCGCATTTTCGCCGAGATTACACGAGTCCATATCGGGTATTTTAGGAAGATGTGACGAGCAATACTACAGCCGTCCACCGCGGGGGACAAAAAAGGAATTACACCATAATACAGTAAGTGTGCGATTAAAAAAAAAAAAACCCAGCATACTGGCGCTGACGCCAGTATGCTGGATCACATGAGAGATCTTATATTTAGGGTGAACCTCCGCTTTAAGTAAAAAAAAAAAAAAAAAAGGTTAAAACGACCCGTTTTGTCGCGGCAAATCGCGGTACAATACACCGAAATTTGTCGCAGCAAAATACGCGCGTTATAGTGTGAATGCAGACTAAAGGTTTCTTGCCTTTTCGTTTTCTTATTTATCCTAGTT
Organism: Rana kukunoris; assembly: GCA_029574335.1. NCBI lineage: Eukaryota > Metazoa > Chordata > Amphibia > Anura > Ranidae > Rana > Rana kukunoris. The sequence goes on from CM056050.1 coordinate 453,268,812, forward strand.
GTTTCACTTTTTGGTTGTTTATTCTTTTTGTTTTTAATCTCTTGTTACATTAGAGGACTTGTGGGTGTGTGCCTCTTCATGCTATTGCTGTGGCTACTGTCATTGTGCATTTACGCCCACTGACATGCCCCTACCAACCCCTTTACTCTTTATTTCCATTGGGCCTGGTTGCTAGGATATAGGTCTGAGGAAGGAGCATTGTGCATGCTCCAAAATGCGTAACCACCCCAACTCCTCATAATCGATCCATCACATCTCTGATGGTTGGCAAAGAGATGCAGAGCCACAGGGGCAGCAACCTGGTCTAGGATTGTGGTCTAGGATTGTGACTGAACAGAAGCACCCTATGTTCCATGTAGTATACTTTTTTCAGTCATATAACAATGTAATATTCACTAATGTTTAGTGGATTATAGGGTGGATTTCGAACAGTATTGCAATATAATAACCACAACAAATGCTTATTATGAAGTTAAAATAAGATTACAAGTGTGCAGTTGCCTACTGTATTCACTTCAAACAAAGCAACCAGGTAGTAACATTTACTTTGAAAGATATACAGTACTATGACAGAACTGGTTTGTAAAACCAAAAATGCTTTTTATCAAGTTTTTCATACTCTGCCTTGTTTATTTGACCATGCCCTTGTGACTTTGGGCTGACTCTTCTGTCTTAATTTGTAAGTCAAATATATAAATTTTGAGCAAATTTTTGTGTTATTTATTGTTGCTTGTGAAAGATAAAAAGAGCACATTAAGTCCTCAATATATAATTAATTGGTTAATTACATCCTCAGACTTGAGTGCCCCACTTGTATTTCATTGCCACTTATTACAACTGAAGCATCTATTGCTTATACTTCCTGATCTTATCACCACCAGTAGCTTTCAGAAACCTGTGTTTTTACAAAGAAATTTACAAGCAAAATTAAATATTTAACTATACAAGCATTCAAATGGCATTTTTTGAAATCAGCATTAAAATTAAATATGTTCCTAAAGTAGGGGTTAAAATAAAAATTGCATGTAACCAAGTTCTACAATGACAAAACAGAATATAATGTGGTTAATAGAGAACAAACTGGAAAAGGGTAACTTTTTTATACTTTATACCTTAGTAAATGAGGTATTTTGCACATGCCCTCTACACCCACAACATTACCAGACACAGAAACTATAGTGAAATAGTTTTTTAGGGCTAATGTTTCACACCACAATTGTCTTTTATGTCATAAGGAAATCGATTCTGTGATATAAATAGTGAAGAGTCTGACAACTAAACCATCTAAGTAACTTCTAAATCCATAGTAAACCACATCAGGGCCTTATATAATTCATATTTTCAGTATGAATAATTAGAACACCATAGTCACTTACATGGTTTTAGTTACAGAAGCACACAATGTACAAACCTACATTTGTAATATTATCGTAAAACAAGTTTATCTTTCACTGGGAATCAAGCAGTACTGTGCTTTTGAGATGACCTACCCTGGAATTTAGTGTCGACCATTAAAACTTTGCAATGTTTAAAAAATAAATAGAAGGCACACAAGTTCACTAATACTTTGACACATGCCAACCCTTAATGCAAATGCCAGAGATATCTTCAAATTATAACTCTGTGCTTTACCATAACACGGTGCAGTGCAATACTGTTAAAGAGCATCTGCAGTCTGCTCACATAAATTGTTAATAAAATCTTTGCCATTCTGAATCTTCCCTCCAACCACTTTTCATCTTATTTTATATATACTGTGATTCTGTACTTGCCAAATATGCTGCAGAAAGCTCCTTCCACTGAGTCTGGCTGTATCCATTTTAACTGTGGGCAGCTGAACCTGCTGCCTGTTTACTTCCTGGATTTACACAGACACACACATCCAGCTCTGCAGCTCTCATTGGCCCTCTTATGATTCATCCCCCGTCCCTCCCTGGCAAACTCTCACGGGACTTAGGCCCCGTACACACGAGCAGACAGATTTGTTCAAATCGGTCGGACAGACTAATTTGAACAAATCTGTCTGCTGGGATGTATTGATTTGATCGTGTACACACGATCAAACCAAAATCCCCGCCGGCAGACGGCGTGCTGACGTGTCGGTGACGTGGCGGTGACGTTGACGCCGCCACGTCACCGCACCAGGAAGTAAATTACTTCCGCGCATGCGTCAAATCCATTCGATGCATGTGCGAGAAGATATGTCTGCTGGTTAGCGTACTAACCAGCAGACATATCGGGCAGACGGATTCCCAGCCGACAGATTTTAAAGCATGCTTTAAAATCTGTCGGCTGGCCAAATCCGTCGGCTCGCCCGTACACACGATCGGATCTGTCTGCTGGGACGGTCGGGCCAACCGTTTCCAGCAGATAGATTTGATCGTGTGTACGTGGTCTTATAGAGAGAGAGAGAGAGTTGTGCATGATGTCATAAGCCTAGGCTTTTTTCTCCAGACAAGAAACAGGAAGTGGGCTGTTTAAGGTATTTACTGGCAGAAAAAACATGTTTTACTACCCAAAGATAAAACAACAAGGACAGAGGATTTAATAGATGGAAAGATGAAAACATGACTAAAGTTCGGCTTTAAGTCAAAACGGATTGGCCAAGATGTGTGTATAACCTGGTATTTGGTATTTAAAAATATGAAACTTTCCATGTGTTGAGAGTAAAAGGCAAACCTGATATAAAAAGCACACCAGTTAACTGGGCAAAAATGTACCCCTATGCCCAATCAGTACTATTGTTAGACCCATGGGGAGGGGGTACCTGGTTTTAACGAAGAACCAGACTGCAGGAAGTGTCCCGCTGCTTGCCACTAATGTAACGAAAGGTCCCACACTCCGCTTGAGGGCTTTCGTCAGCACACTGCTTCCTCCAGTATGGAACTTCAGATATCAGATATTACAGCCCATATATTGTAAGAACCAGACAAGATTGGCTCAGTTACAAAACTGCAACATGGAACTGTTTATTGAAACACAGAGATATTAAAATTCTCCTCAGTAGACTGTCCATTCAGCAGGGAGAGCTGTTGGAGGAATTTGCCCCCTCCCCTCCCACAGCTAATCTACATACAAATCCCATAATACTCAAGGCAGAAAGACACAATAGAACAATGGAATGACACCCACGATAAATTCAGACACACCTGGGCCTGCTGGATCCACTATAGGGACTCCGTGAGTCAAGGAACTCAGCCTGTCCTCATTCCCTCCCCCGCTGCCCCCTGAAAAGGCATTTGACTGCGAACTGGTCCCTATCCTGTCAGTTCTGCTCCCCCTCCCCGTCTCCCCTCCTCACGCAGGGTAGATTCCCAGCGGCGGGTAGCGGGAATGGGATTCATCTACATCTGAACCATCCTCGATGCCCCAATCCATTAAGCTTCCCACCCCCCCCCACCCACAGAGTGCTCCCAATAGGGGTGGGTGGGTGTGGGGTTGGGCCATGTTGGTTCCTGCCTACGTCATTGCTATCACCTCCCCTGGCTGTAATGGGAAGGGGGGGTTTTACCCACGTTATTTGGTTGGAAATTTACTGTTCTTCTGAAGATGATTATATGCAGTGTTGTGACTAGAAGTGCATTTTGCAATATTGTCTAGCTTGATATTGTTCTTCTGTATTTGTACCTGGTCATATGCCTCCTACTGTTCACTGTATTTTGTTCTGATCTCTGTATGATGTTTATACATAATTGTATGCCTCTTACCAAAATATTCAATAAAATTGTTTTGGAAAAAAAATAAAAAAAACAATGGAATACAGCCACACCCCAAACGACCTAAGGCCGCGTACACACGATCGAATTTATCTGCTGAAACCGGTCCGAAGGACCGTTTCAGAAGACAAATTCAATCGTGTGTACGGGCAAGCAGACAGGTTTTTCCATCAGACAAATTTTAAAGCATGCTTTAAAATCTGTCTGCTGGAAACCCGTCTGTCCGACATGTCCGCTGGTTAGTACACTAACCAGCGCACATATCTGTCCGCAAATGTGTCTAATGGATTCGACGCATGCGTGGAAGTATTTTACTTCCTGGTTCGGTGACATGACAGCGTCAACGTCACCGCCACGTCACCGAGCTGTCTGCCGGCGGGGATTTTGGTTTGATCGTGGGTACACTGATCAAACCAAAATAGCCCAGCAGACATATACGATGAAATCGGTCTGTCAGACAGTTTTCATCGGATAAGTTTGAGCGTGTGTACGCGGCCTTACACAGAGCACACCATAGTATGAGACAATATATATATATATATATATATATATAAAGTTAGATATCCTCACAACTTGTATTTACCCTCCAATGGAGAGTATTTTAAAACAATGAGTTATTTACTAAAACTGAAGAGTTCAGAATCTGATGCAGCCCTGCACAGAAGCCAATCAGCTTCCAGGTTTTAATGCCAAAGCTTAATTGAACAAGCTGAAATTAGAAGCTGATTGGCTTCCATGCACAGTTGCACCAGATTATAAATAAACCAGTTTTAGTAAATCTTCCCCCTTGTAAAGTGGTCACTTGTACATAATTTTTTTCTTGAATACTTTAAATTAGTTTGTACATCATAACTATAATCAATGTATTACTTAGGATGTACTGTATGCATCTATTACTTAATAGAATACAAATAAACAAGTCAAGCTTTACCATGTACATAGGCCATACTCTGGCAAGTAGGAATTTACGCTGCCTAAATGTTTCCTTGGCAGAGAAATCTCCCTTGCCGTGAGGGGATTAACTGCCAATTTACCTTGAGAGAAAAACAAGGCAGGACGCAGTAAGATAAATGCTTTTCCCTGGTAACACACAAATGATTTCCTCCTGTGCTCTGCTACTTTGTGTGCGCCTCACCATTGTGTCTAAAATATGAGGGAAAAATATATAATTCAACCAGGTTTCACATGCAAGGCGCTAAGGGATTGTGCCGCCATTGAGTGCCTCTCTTTATTATCCCTTATTCCTATTAAATCAAATGGCTTTTAACTTGTCACAGCTGCTTGCGGGCACGGCACAAATGAGAACAGTTGACTTCCATGTGATGTTGTACAATGCTTGTGTTATTAATGGCTCTGCTATATGTTGTGCCAAAGTCATCTCTAGTATCCTCCACACGCCATGCTAATTAATAATGAGAGGAATACCTTTTCCAAAATTAGACTAAAATCACAATTTCAAATCATCACAAAGCTGATTTACAAATGTTTGTATCAAGGTCTTTTATATTGTTTCTCTGTGCAATAGAGATATTTTGTGAAATTTAGAATGTATGCTAAATTGAGCAATATTATTTGCAAATCTGGAAAACTAAAATGCCATGTACAAGTGTTTATGCCTACACTTCAAACATGTACCAGTTTTCTCAAAAGCATTTTTACTCTAGAAAGCTGAGTCCATGTTTGTTTAGATTAATAAAATTAGGATAAAAATATCCTCTAGCTTAGAAGTTTTACAGTAGATAGCACATAAAATGGTGAAAGTGATATACAGCATACTTCTTTCAAGCAATGTCCCCAATTAAGAATATTTTTTGTGATTGTTAAACTATAAAGAATTTTTCACAATATTTTTATTGAATAAAGACAAACTCAAAAAACAGTGAACAGGTGCCAAGGCCAGTGGTGGATAGTGATTTGAGAATGTGAACAGCTAGCAACTACAAAGATGAAAGGTATCCAGGTGAGGATACCGATACCTTTACAGTCTGTTGGAAAATAACGAACCATGTAGTTCCTAATGATCAAAGTCTAGAAAATACGCTAAGCAATCAGTATTTCAGAAATCATTGTGTAACAAATACCATACAATACCTGAGATTATCCTATGTTCGTATAATAAAATAAAGGCCAGGGGTCCTTTTAGGGACATAAGCATATAGAATATATATATGTATGAAAAAAGAAAATTGAAAAAAAGAAGAGGGAGGCCATAAAAATATACCTTAAACAAAAAGGGGTGGAAAAATGTACCCCAAAAATGTGGCCAGAGTGTGATTAACAGACTCTGACACTGGCATTCAGCAGTAAATAACCAAAAATAGGAAATAAAGAAAACAGTAGAAGAAAATAACAAAATGGGAAGTAAGAGTAGGAAACCACGGAAAAAGGAATCATGAAGACGAAAGAAAGCCCCGCCACAGTGAATCCAAGGCCAGCTCCGGTTGGCTCATCAGAATGACCTATAGGTCCAAAAAGCGGGAAGGCGGGCTCGTCACTAGAAACTGGTCCAACCAGGGTTGCCTCTATAAATAGTTTTTCTAGGGATTTTAAGTTGAAAAATCACAGCTTGAGCGGACACTATTTGTTTAGTTTTCTATGGTAAAAAGTGAAGACATTTTTTATCACATGTGTACCACAAAGACCCATATGAGAAGTCAGGGAGAAATACGAAGTAGATTATAAAGCAGTGCCTTTGAATGTAATGTTCATACAAAGACACAGACATTTCACAGATATATACGTAAGAAGTCATATTTCAAAATTAATATTTTAGTGCTGCATACACCTGTAGGTGAATGTTTGGTAAAATGGTTCTGCACCATTGTGCTAAGTTTTTGCTATTTATATGCAATTGAGTACCTTAGAAAGTAGTGGTCATCACAAAGTTTTCTTCCTCCTGGTCAGCATTGACACCTAGAAGGATTAAAATGAAATCCTCACCCCACACTGGAGTGATATGGTCTTCGCTCTAGGACTATGTTCCAGTAGTTATAGTAGCTTTGTAAATTGAGTGTGCTTTACAAGATTAATTATATTGCTTTTAGGAATGCATACACAAGTTGCATCTGCCAAGATGAATAAATCCTCTGTAGTGGAGAGAATTATGGGGGTATCTATGTCAGCCAGGCCACTGATGCCTGTCTTGTGTGGTGTTGGGTAACAAGCAGACTGGAAGCACTGTGGCTGCCACTAAGATATTTTGGCCCAGATTCACAGAGCGATTACGCCTGCGCAACTGGTGTTGCGCGTGCGTAAGTCTAAATGTGCGCGTGCGTTTAGATGCGCGCGATTCAGAAAACGATTTACGCCAGAAATCTACTTTTTTCGGTCCGGCGTAATTTCGTTAGACAGACGCATCCGTCCGCGCAAAAATGCGCTAGACACACCATTGATTTGCTAGTCAAATATGCTAATGAGGGAGTTGCGGGGATCCACAAAAAAACGCAGTTGCTGCGCAGGCTACGCGATGTGCGCAACAGCAAAATGTCCTGTCTAAAGTTAGAGCACATAAAAGCTGGTCTAAATTTTGAAAAAACGTCTACATCTCACAGAAAGCAACACCGTTACTGAGGAGCAGACCACACACACGTGTTGCACTACAATTTGACTGCCAACATGCCAGGGGTATCGTCGCTCATAGCTGCACTAGTGAATTTAGATGACCAAAGAAGGAGGAGGGCACGGAGGATGGCACGGGAGAGGGTATACCGCACACGCATAGACCTCTTTGGCATGAGTGATTCTGAGGTGTATCGCATCTTCAGATTCCCCCCTCATGCCATCCTGGAATTAACCACAACCCTGCAGGAGGACATCACCAGCCCAACACAACGCTCACATCCAGTGCAGCCACTGGTCAAGGTACTGGCAACACTCCATTTCCTTGCCAGTGGCTCTTTTCAGCCTACAAGTGGAGTGGTGGCTGGGATGTCACAATCCTCCATGAGCAGATGTGTGCACCAGGTTGTCCCAGCAATCCTCACACGCTTGGCCAACCTAATCATCAAACCCACCACTGAGGACCTGCGGCTGAAGGCAATGACAGATTTCTACAGAATTGCCAGATTCCCACGCACCATCGGGGCCATTGATTGCACACATGTGGCACTCCAGCCCCCCCATGACACAGAGCACATGTACCGCAATCGGAAGAATTGGCACTCCATCAACGTACAGGTGATAGTTGATGCCCAAGGACTCATATGGCACATCCGTGCCAAACACCCCAGATCCACCCATGACAGCTACATCTACAATCAATGCCACATCCGAATGGAATTCTATCAGAACGTGTATGGGAACACCTGGCTGGTTGGTGAGTGACATGGGAGTCAGGCATGACTATCCCCTCCCGTGATGCACACCTCACAAGTGGCACATGCATGACTAACATTCTCCTGTCTTTTCCCTTCCAGGTGACTCTGCATATGCACTGGGACCCCATCTTATGACTCCTATCCGGAACCCCCAAACCCCAGGGGAGGAAAGATACAATCAAGCACACATCAAAACCCGAGCAGTGGTGGAGCGCACCTTTGGCCTCCTGAAGTCACGTTTCCGATGCCTGCATAAGTCTGGGGGTACACTGTTGTATTCCCCAAACTTTGTGTGCCATATCATCGTTGCATGTTGCATGCTGCACAATCTCGCAGTGAGGAAGGGCCTGCAGGTTGAGCTACGTGATGACCTGACCCCCCAACCAGACAATCAACCCCTAACCGAGGATACCCCATCTTCTGAGGGAAGAGCAGTCAGGAGACAGCTCATATTGGGCATCTTTGCACGTTAAACACACCACTGTGGTCCCTAGCACACACACCCCACATCCTCATCAAATTGGATTGGCACCAGTCCACCATGCACGACTGGTGAGCAGTAACGCCACGTCAAGGCTCCAATTATGTCACTGTACATTCATACACCATTCACACGGACCTGGGAATCACTTCTCCCTGGTCCTGGGGAACAGCATGCACAACCCAAAATTTAAAAAAAATGTCAGCAAAAAAATAAATAAAAAATGCAAAAAATGTCAGCAAAAAAAATGCCAAAAATGTCAGCAAAAAAAAATTAAAAAATGCCAAAAATTTCAGCAAAAAAAAAATAAAAAATGCCAAAAATGTCAGCAAAAAAAAAAAAAAAATGCCAAAAATGTCAGCCAAAAAAACAAAAAAAAAAGCCAAAAAAGTAAGACAAAAAAATAAAAAATAAAAAATAAAGCAAGAAAACAAACGCTCAGAAATATATCAATCAAACAAACAGTCTCTCAAACACTTATCAAAAAACACTTTCACAAATATACCAACAAGAACTTGATCACACAGAACACTAATCTGACAACTACAAGACACACTGCAACGAACAACAGGAACAAAAGCACTTGGTTAAATGGGAAGGGACACAAAGGGATGTACTTTTGCAATGCAAGTGCGTTTGTGTGTGTCTATTTATGCTGTCTGCGTAGTTCACAACGTTGCCCTAGTCCATTTCCAATTTCACTGATTGCGCCGCTCCCGAGTTGTGATCATGCGCACAGCGGAGCTGACATGGTCTCCTTCACGCGCGCATGCGCGAGCCGGCCGGCCCTTCATTTGCATGGGGTCACGGCTCATTTCAATGTAACACGCCCACGTCCCTCCCAATTTGTATTACTCCTCCTTACGCCTCAGGAAAAAACCTTACGCTTGTGCAATTTCCTGCGCAAAAGCTACGTGAATCGGGGGATTACGCGGCTAGATGGCGCAAGTAATGGCGGTGCGCTACGCCGGACCGATAATGCGCCGATGTACGTGAATCTGGGCCATTGACTTTAGGAGGCACACTATATGTAGGGGAGGAGGGGAGATCATACAAGTACTGCATTGTCAAAAAAGGAAAAACAAATAAGATTGGAGTGAGATTTAACCACTTCAATACCCAGCCATAGACAATTGACGGCCTGGGATGGGATTTACCATCCTAAGTGGCCGTCAATTGACGGCCTGGGCATTGCAGGTGAATATCTGGATGATGCCTGCAGCCAGAGGCATCATCCAGATATCCATCTCTTCAGCCGGCGATTCTGCACAAAGTAAGAACGATCATAGCGGCGGTTCCGCCGCTTGATCGTTCTTACAGGCCGCGGGAGGGGACATCCCCCCCCTCCCGCCGCCATCCGGTGCTTCTCCGGGCTTACCTGTACCTTCGGGGGCCCGGAGAACGAATCGTCGGCGGCGGCAGGAAGCATAGAGATGACTGGTGACCAGATGGTCACCAGTCATCTCTATGACCGTCGGAGGACCCGGGCGCGATCTGATGACGTCACGCCCGGGTCCCCGTATGTAAACAAAGCCGCGATTGCGGCTGTAAGTCACCATTCATGAGATCGGTGAATTTTTTTTCACCGATCTCATGGTTTCCAGCCTGGAGGTGAGATGTGAGGTCTTATTGACCCCACATCTCTCCATAAAGAGGACCTGTCACACACATTTCCTATTACAAGGGATGTTTACATTCCTTGTAATAGGAATAAAAGTGGGAAAAAAAAATAAAAAATTGAAAAAAAGTGGAAAAATAAATAAAATATAAGTAAAAAAAAATAATAAAAGATAAAAAAAAAATGAAAACGCCCCTGTCCCCTATAGCTCGCGTGCAGAAGCGAACGCACACGCAAGTCCCGCCGACATATGTAAACGCCGTTTAAACCACACATGTGAGGTATCGCCGCGTGCGTTAGAGTGCCAGCAACTAATCTAGCACTAGATCTCCTCTGTAAATCTAAACTGTAACCTGTAAAAAATAAATAAAGCGTTGCCTATGGAGATTTTTAAGTACCAAAGTTTGGCGCCATTCCATGAGTGTGCGCATAATTAAAGCGTGACATGTTGGGTCTCTATTTACTCGGTGTAACATAATCTTTCACATAATACAAAAAAATTGGGCTAACTTTAGTGTTTTGTTATTTTTTTAATTCATAAAACATTTTTTTTTACAAAAAAAAGCGTTTGAAAAATAATTGCGTAAATACCGTGCAAGATAAAACTTTGGAATGACCGTCATTTTATTCCCTAGGGTGTCTGCTAAAAAAAACATATATAATGTTTGGGGGTACTGTGTAATTTTCTAGCAAAAGAATGATGATTATTACATGTAGGAGAGAAGTGTCAGAATAGGCCCGGTATGGAGGTGGTATAAAAGCCTAGTATTGAAGCGGTTAAAAAAAAAATGGTTGTATCTGTTTTTCAATGGATACATCTTAAATATTGCTAAAAAATAACCGTTTGAGAGCCCCAGAGAAATTATGGGGCGATACTAGAGGCCCAATCACTTTTACTGGAAACCCATTTGCTGGCTTAAGACCGGCATCAAGCTCAAAGCTGAAGCAGCTTGATTTAACCACTGTCTACCATAATGTTTATAAACATACCTTGGTAGACAAGTGGTAAAACGATATGACAAGAAATTCACTGGAATAAAGTTGTCAGATAAACAGCTAAATGCATAGGGGTTGATTTACTGAAGGCAAATAACCTGTTCATGTTGCAAGTATATTATCCCCAGAATTTAGTGTTTGTGGTGAAATTTCATTTTGCAAAGAATTCCCAATCACTTGCAAGGAAAATAAAACAAACTGAATGTTTGCATGTGCATAATTAGTTAATGGGTGTCAGCAGAGTTTCACCTCATCCACTAAGCTCTGGGGAAAATTCCCTTGCAATATGCAACTTTCCCTGAAAAGTTAACAGTCTATTTGCCTTTTATGAATTAACGCCAAAGTTGAAATCCATTTATGTTTGCTGTTTTATCTGTCAAAGGATTTGTAATTTTGGCACCCATTCTTGTGATACGCATACCAGGGTGGTCATTCTGCTGCTTCTTGGTTTACCATTTTTGTTTCGTGACTGAGCTTTAGTGCTTCCTTGATCAACTTTATTACTTCCTGGATTAGCTTTACAGCTATGTGTGTGTCAGCTCCACACTCAATGGACAGAAATTATTATGACCCAAGGATTAGATGGGGGTGGATAGCTGATAGAGGAAGCCACAATCCAAACTAGGAAACAAATGTCCTCTATCTGACTTGGTCATTTTCAATCACTAGACTGAATGACCAGAATTATAATATAGTTTTACGTGTGTTTTTCATCTGGGACATGCAGAACACCAATTCTGGGACCGCTGTGTCCCCCTTTGAGTGTAAAAAAAAAAAAAAAGTTACTGATCACTGCTCCAAAGAAGTACTGTACAGTGTCACTATCTAATTGAATATTTGAAAAAAAAAATTTAACATATTGTCTCCAGTCAGTATTCCTGATCAACGTCACACCAGTCATATGATTATTCTGTACTGCACTGGTAACAATATGTAAGAAAAAAAAATTGTGAAAAAATAAATAAAACATTTATATCATTTCTTAATTTTGCAAAAAATTACAACTTTAAACAACTCACCATGCTTCTTACTAAATACCTCAGACTGTCTACATTCCAAAAATTGGTAATTTGGGGGTTATTTGTATTATCCTGGCATTTTAAGAAATGAGATAGGCTGCCAGTACATCAGGATTGATCGATTTTCAAATATATATGCCATAGTTTGTAGACGCTATAACTTTCATACAAACCAATTAATATACACGTATTGGGATTCTTTTTGTTACCAAAGATTACATTTTGGCCTAAATTTATGAAGAAATTTGATTTTTATTGAATATGTTTTATAACAGAAAGTAGAAAATATTGGGGGTTTTTCAAAAGTCTTTTTTCATTTATATAGCAAAAAAAAAAAAAAAACAGTGGTGACTAAATGCCACCCAAAAGAAGAAAGCTCTATTTGTGTGAAAAAAAGAGCGATTGCCGCCGGGCACCCGCTGATCACGGCAGGAGTGTGGATCCACCTCCTGTCAGCGGTGAGGAGACTGATGTGTGTTCCCAGTACAGAGGAACACACATCGGTCTCCTCCCCTTGTGAGACCCCTCCCCCTACAGTTAGAACAGTTAGAACACACTTTAGGGAACATTTTAACCCCTTCAGCGCCCCCTAGTATTAACCCCTTCCCTGCCAGTCACATTTACACAGTAATCAGTGCAGTTCTATAGCACTAATCGCTGTGTAAATGTGAATGGTCCCAAAAACGTGTCAAAAGTGTCCGATATGTCCGCCGCAATGTCACGGTCACAAAAAAAAATGCAGATCGCCGTCATTACTAGTAAAAAAAAAAAATGCCATAAATCTATCACCTATTTTGTAGACGCTATAACTTTTGCGCAAACCAATTAATATACGATTATTGCGTTTTTTTACCAAAAATACGTAAAGGAATACGTATCGGTCTAAATTGAGGAAAAAAAAAACATTTTTTTTTTTTAAATTGTGATATGTATTAAATAAAAAGGAAAAAATATTGTGTTTTTTTTTTTAAATTGTCGCTCTTCTTTTGTTTATAGCGCAAAAAAAAAAAAAAAACGCAGAGATGATCAAATACCACTAAAAGAAAGCTCTATTTGTGTGAAAAAAAATGATATACATTTTATTTGCCAGTTAACCACTTCCCTACCGCGCCATAGGGGCAACGTCCTTTCTCCGCGGCGTTCTAGGGCGATTGCCGCCGGGCACCCGCTAATCACGGCAGCAGTGTGGATCCACCTCCTGTCAGCGGTGAGGAGACTGATGTGTGTTCCCAGTACAGAGGAACACACATCGGTTTCCTCCCCTTGTGAGTCCCCCTCCCCCTACAGTTAGAACAGTTAGAACACACTTTAGGGAACATTTTAACCCCTTCAGCGCCCCCTAGTGTTAACCCCTTCCCTGCCAGTCACATTTACACAGTAATCAGTGCAGTTCTATAGCACTAATCGCTGTGTAAATGTGAATGGCCCCAAAAACATGTCAAAAGTGTCCGATATATCTGCCGCAATGTCACGGTAAAAAAAAAATGCAGATCGCCGTCATTACTAGTAAAAAAAAATAAAAAAAAAATGCCATAAACCTATCACCTATTTTGTAGACGCTATGGGCCAGATTCAGAAGCAATTACATTGGCGCACAGTATCAGAGATACACTACGCCGCCATATTTTACCAGGCTATACGCCGAATTCTGGTAGATTTTGTCCCTTACGGTACGGCGGCGTAGTGTATTTCTCGCCGTGTAATCGAAATACGCGATTAGGGGGCATGAAGCATTTAAATTAGGCGCGTCCCCGCGCATGCTCCGTTCAGAAATTTCCCGCCGTGCATTGTGCGAAATAACGTCGATACGTCATTTGTTGTTTGATTAGCGTAATTTACGTACATTCCTATTCCCGGACGACTTACGTAAAAAATAAAAAAAGTTGTTGACATTCGACACGGGAACGACGGCCATACTTAACATGGGCTGTCTAATATTAGACCAGCAAAAAGCTGGTATAATTTTACACAGCAAAAAGATGACTAAAGATGCCGTAAGAGATTGCGATTGACGTTCGTAACTTTGTGGATCGTCGGCAAAAGCTCATTTGCATACCCCGACGCGGAAAACGACGGTAACTCCACCCAGTGGCCGCAAATTTATTGCAGCGTAGATCCGAAGGCGTACGAACAGGTAAGCCAGTCGGATTGAAGCCCGCAGCTGTATTTTCATGGTTTGTGGTTTCAGAGTAGTGGAAAAACGCGCGTAATTTGAAATTACTCCAGTCTAATGCAAAAATACGTAGAAGAATACGTATCGTTCTAAACTGAGGAAAAAAAATGTTTTTTTTTTTTAATTGTGATATGTATTAAATAAAAAGGAAAAAATATTGTGTTTTTTTTATTTTTATTTGTCGCTCTTCTTTTGTTTATAGCGCAAAAAATAAAAAACGCAGAGATGGTCAAATACCACTAAAAGAAAGCTCTATTTGTGTGGGGAAAAAACATAATGATTTAATTTGAGTACAGTGTTGCATAACCGCGCAATTGTCATTCAAAATGCAACAGCGCTGAAAACTAAAAATTGGTCTGGGCAGGAAGGGGGTGAAAATGCCCGGTATGGAAGGGGTTAAAGTAGCACAGTGCTGAATCACAAAAAAAATGCCCTGGTCATGAGGTCCGGAGGTCAACATTTTTCACCAAATTAAAAAATTATGTTAGCTGCTAACTTGCTAGCAATGAATATTTCAAGATATCCAAATTCAGCATTCTATTGACTTTAAAAAACAAAACCCATTTCTTTTTGTGCTACATAGACATTGAAAGATGATGGCTGAATGACTTGGAAGATACAAACAAGATTTGGATCTTGTCCACTAAATGCTCATGCCTTGGGTCTAGTTATAGGCAAAAATGTTGCACCTCTAGTCAAATTAAGTTAAAGTGTAATGGTAACACGACTTTTGCAGGCAACATAATTTAAAAGTCGCTATTCCTGAAAGTTGTATTGCAAAATTACTTTTTGTTTATTCACTAAACTTAAAAAGTCGTCATGTTACCAAAGTTGAATAGAAGAACCCTGGTACATACATTAAAAACATTGTAAAAATACTTAACATTTTTGTTTACAATCAGGCTATGTAATCATGCTGTACTGCACCCTATTCCCAAAGATGCAGATCTGTACTGAGATTTAGTGACTGCAAGCTAATAAGGCGGGAGGGTTAACTACAGACGAAAAATATGTTTGTTTTAATTTTTAATTTTTATAACTTTATTATTTATTATTATTAACTCTTTAGGTTGGAACATAACCTAGAAATATTTCTAATCTAGAAACATTCTAAATATACCGGTAAGTATGAAAAAACGCTCCAAGGAAAGACTAAAGCCCTGTACACACGATCGGTCCATCCGATGAGAACGGTCTGATGGACCGTTTTCATCGGTTAACCGATAAAGTTGACTGATGGTCAGTCGTGCCTACACACCATCGGTTAAAAAATGATTGTGTCAGAACGCAGTGACGTAAAACACAACGACGTGCAGAAAGAAATTAAGTTCAATGCTTCCAAGCATGCGTCGACTTGATTCTGAGCATGCATTGATTTTTAACTACAAACAATCGTTTTTTTTTGCTATCGGTTAGGTATCCATCGGTTAAATTTAAAACAAGTTTGCTTTTTTTAAATCGATGGATAAATAACCAATGGCGCCCACACGCGATCGGTTTGGACCGATGAAAACGGTCCATCAGACCGTTCTCATCGGTTTAACCGATCGTGTGTACGCGGCCTAAGAATAAGAATAAGGAAAAAATACAAGTTGGGACTAAATTGGTTGGTTTCTAAATAAAGGGTGTTACTAAGTACTGTTACAGCTCCCGAGCATTTGTACATTTCACATCACAACGTATTTCTTCCAATCTCTTGAATTCAGTAAATAAATAAGATTTTGCAAAATAAATACAAAAATTTAGTATTTAAATGTATCACCCTGCTTCCAAATGACTGGGCGCTATATTAAATGTAGTGGGTGTCTGAGCCGATAATATGGCTCAGACTGTATGATATAAACTAAATTGGCCTCTGTCCTGGCAGTGGCTGTGCCTGAAGCCCCGTACACACGGCCAAGATTCTCAGCAGAAACCAGCGAGAACCTCACTGGGAGCCGCATTCTGCCGAGAACCTCGGCCATGTGTACGCTCTCGGCGAGCCCCGCCCGTCGGGAAACCCGTCGAGCAAATAGAGAGCAGGTTCTCTATTTGCTCGATGGCCCGTCGGGATGAATGGCTGGTCGCCTTTCCTGACGGGCTGGTCGCCGAATCTGACGGCCGGCAGAGAACCTCGATGGGCGGAATGATGTGTTCCGCCCCTCGAGGTTCTCTGCCGTGTGTACGGGGCCTGATAGCATTTTCCCACTGTTGTCTGTAGGTGGCTGTACCCCCACAGGTCAGTGTTGGAACACAGGCAAGCCATAGATCATTGAGTATCATTCCTCGGGACCAGGACTACATTGGCCCGAGGCTGCATCTCTATCACTAGGCTCAGTTATGCTGACTGGGGCCTACAAATCAAGAGGGATCTCAAGCTGTCCATCTAAGAGAAGGTAGCTACACTTAATGAAAGAGACCAAGCGGAAGGCTTATGTCTTGGCATAGGCCTGGTGACCTTATTAAGGAGGGATCCCCAACTCAAGTTGTCCTACAGTTCACCGCTTTGGCTTAAAGGCTCTTTAAACTGTACAGCTGGAATTTCGGGCGTTACATCCTGTTCAATTTGTTCTCAATCAGTCTGTGGCAGAGACTATTATCGGATTGGTTTATGCATCATTCCGGCTACTAGGCCAGGTGAGAGGGGTCTATCCGGGTGAGCAATACACACTCGAGAGGGAGTGGTGAATGACTTTGGAGTTTAGGGATTTTTCCCCAGTGATCTGTACTGTGTACCTTCCCTACCCTTCCCCTTTTTCCTTCTACCTTCTTCACAAGTTTTGAGAAAAAATAATAAAACCTGACAGCTAGAGGTTTTACATCTTGTGTGGACATTGGAGTTCTTTCAGACTTTCTTTCCCTAGACGATGAATGTTGAGGTAACGTGCAGGCCCAAAACTAACCAGCAGCTCCTACGGGGGTAGTGCTACATAAAGTTTATTCAATGAAGAGTCTATACAAAGTTAGTTTTACTAACTTTAGCTTAACATGTAATTTAACCTGTGATGCCCAAACATTTGCATTTGGCTGTATATTAACCACTTCAGCCCTGGAAGATTTTACCCCTTTCATGACTAGAGCACTTTTTGCAATTCGGCACTGTGTCCCTTTAGCTGACAATTGTGCGGTTGTGCAATGTTGTACCCAAACAAAATGTATGTCCTTTTTTTCCTCACAAATAGAGATTTATTTTGATGGTATTTGATCACCTCTGTGGTTTTTATTTTTTGCACTATGAACAAAAAAAGAGCGACAATTTTGAAAAAAAAAGCAATATGTTTTACTTCTTGCTATAATAAAAAATCTGCCAAAAAACTATATAAAAAATATTTTTTTTCCTCAGTTTAGGCCAATATGTATTCTTCTACATATTTTTGGTAAAAAAATCACAATAACTGTATATTGATTGGTGTGCGCAAAAGTTATAGGCCCAGATTCACATACACTTAATATTCCGCTGCGTAATCGAAATACTCTACGCTGCCATATTTTACCAGGCTCTACACCAAATCCTGGTAGATTTTTGCCCGTACGCTACGGCGGCGTAGTCTATTTCTCGGCGCGTAATCGAAATACGCGATTAGGGGGCGTGAAGCATTTAAATTAAGTGCGTCCCCACGGCGATCGAACTGCGCATGCTCCGTTCAGAAATTTCCCGCCGTGCATTGCGCGAAATCACGTCGTTACGTCATTCGTTGTTTGAGTAGCGGCGTTTACGAACATTCCTATTCCCGGACGACTTACGTTAAAAATAATAAAGGACGTCGGAAAACGTTGCAATTCGACGCAGGAACGACAGCCATACTTAACATGGGCTGTCTAATATTAGAGCAGCAAAAAGCCGGCAAAAGCTCATTTGCATACCCCGACGCCGAAAACGACGGGAAGTCCACCCAGTGGCTGCAATTTTATTGCAGCGTAGATCCCAAGGCGTATGAACACGTAATCCAGTCGAATTGAAGCCCGCAGCCGTCTATTCATGGTTTGAGGTTTTCAACTAGCTAGAAAACGCGCGTAATTTGAAATTACTCCAGTCTAACACCAGTTAGACAGGCGTAATGGCTCTCTGAATCTGGGCCATAACGTCTAAAATATAGGGGATAGATTTATGGCAATTTTATTATTATTTTTACCATAATGGTGGCAATTTGTGATTTTTATCAGGACTGCGACATTATTGCAGACACATCGGACACTTTTGTCACTATTTTGGGACCATTATCATTTATACAGCGATCAGAGCTCCAAATAGCCACTGATTACTGTATAAATGACCCTGGAAGGGAAGTGGTTAAACACTAGGGGGCGATTAAGGGGTTAAGTGTGTCTTAGGGATGTGTTCTAACTGTAAAGGAGGTGGTCTCACTACAACATGACAGAGATTACTGCTCTTGATGACAGGGAGCAGTAGATCCCTGTCATGTTGCTAGGCAGAACATGGAAATGCTTGTGGCATCTCCTCGTTCTGCCACGCTGTGCCACGATCGCGGGTCACCGGTGAAAATCGAGTTCGTGGGACTGGCGGGCACGCTCCTACGGCACGCAGCTGCCATGCTAGGTGGCAAATTTAAAGGGACGTACAAGTACGCCCATTTGCCTGCCCCTGCCATTCTGCCAAAGTAAATCCAGCGTGCGGTAGTCGGCAAGGGGTTAATGGTTCATATTTTCATTGATAATAAAGCCTCGCACACACGGTACAATTGTTGGATGACCGAGCTTCTGATTTTTGCCAGGATCTTGTCTTGCATACAAACGGTATGCAAATTGTCGTTTGACAAACACAAACATAGTGATGTACTATGAGTGTATAAAGAGGAAGTTCATTTCTCAGGCACCACCCTTTGGGCCCCTTCTGCTAATTTTGTGTTAGTAGAAGTTTGGTGACAGTTTTTTTGCGATTTTCAGATCGTACAAAACAAATGCCTTTTAAAATAAATTTGGCATAAATACATGCAAAGCAGCTTCATTATTATCACATTAAAGAAGACATTTAAAGACATTTCATCAATTGCCATTCTAATAATACAAACTTTTTCTAATTCTGACATACAAACGGTAGTTTACAAGACCAAACTCTTCCCAGTCGTTCCTTGATTCCGCGCATGCATGTTTGTACTGTCAACTTTTGTGTGACGCATTTGTGTACTGACCATTTGAAAATCAGACGTGGTGCCATCGTTTGCCAACAATTTACTAGCATGTCATCCAGCATTTGTTGGCCGAAAATTGGAAAACAATTGTTGAAAGGAGCGTACTAACGGTAAGAACTTCGGACTACAGCCTGTCAAAAGGCAATCCCCTGCTGATTTTCGTAACGTGTGTACGAAGCTTTACCTAATATGCCCCCAATTATTTCTTACATTGCCTCTGAGGCTGTAGAACAGACATTAGAGCTCTACACATATGATGATCTTCAGCGGAAATTTCTATTTCATGTTTGTCTCTTAATCTAATACAATATTGGGAAGACCATCTGAATTAAAAATATGTAACTGCTGAAATTTTACATTTTTCAACCCTGCATATGGCAGAGCTTAAAAATATATTTTGCTAGATCACCAACAAAAAGTTAATAGCAATTGTAAATTATATTCAGCCCAAATTCTGCAAGATTGTGTCACCCTGGATACAAATAATTTCTTAGCAAGTCTTTGATTTGCCACTGCTTTTGTAATCTGCTCAATATGTGCCAGCATTTTTGGCTTTTACCCTCTCCCGTCTTTCCTTATTTTCTTGTATCTTTACCTATTACTATTTTTAGTATTATATCTAAGTTTGCTCCAAATTCCCTCTTTATTCTTTCAGTTAGGCTGCAGATCCTTACAGTAAGAGCTCATGTGTTCTCTACCATCAACAACCTCTAAGGGACTAGCAATAAATATACACCCTTACCCTTTGCAGCAATTTACAGTTAAAAGAAATAAAAAGAGAAGCATAAAACTGCTGTAACAAATTTCACATTTTCTTTTGATCACTTTAAGGCTGGCCATAGATAGAGCAAATTTATTTCCTGCAACCACGGTTCAATTCCCCCATCAACACAGTGTTGATAGGGGAATCCCTCCCACTGAGCCATTGTGTTCTCCCAGCAGGAAGGTGGGGGTAGCTGTCTCTCCTGGGAAAAACAGTGATTATTGCTAGCGTTATCGATCGATCAACTTGGGTACATTCAACCTGCCCATACATGGTTTGAATCACAGCCGTTAATGTCATATATATGGTCTGGTTATTCAAAAAGCATCTAGAAAGTGCAATTTATAACACCATTTCCCCCAGTAGCGTGCAGGGCCTATCCGCCCTATAGGCTCACTATGCAAGCTGCTTAGGGCCCCACAAAGCTGCGGAGGGCCCCCCAAATTACTAGAGGTTTAACCTGGTGAGATGATGAGAAGTCATTTTCGGCCCCACTTCTCAACTCGCTGGCTGCATGGGAGAAGAGGTAAGAAGTCAGCACCCCCTGCTTCTCACACAACCCCTCCCCCCGCATCTCAACTTTACTCTTTAATGTGACATGTCACTGTCGGCAACGCCCCCTCCCCCCCACTTCTGAACTTTAATGTGACATGTCATTTTGCTTAGGGCCCCAGGGAGTTCAGGATCATTACTCGTAGGTTGTAAGACTATTCTGAGATTTTCACCCCAACATTTTGTCCAAGATACCCTAGGAGAGCTATGGTCTCTGCTGAACACATAGATATGTACAGTATATGGTTGATGTGCATAATGTACCATCCTGTATCACATTTAAAATAATTCTCAGCAGTTGGATTATTTGTGAAACTCTGCCATCCATCTACTATTTAGGGACATTTTAAGGTGGATAAGGCTAAAGAAGAAGTTGAGTACGGGGAAAAAATTCTTTCAAGTTCAATCAATAGTCCTTAAACTCTTCAGATTTGTGATTGTGCTGTGCAGATATAGATTTACCATTTATGAATGCCCAGCTCTCAGAAGCTATTAAATATAATTGAACATATGAAACAAACTAAATCCAGGTTGTCACTAAATGAAGCCAGACATGTGGGTTTATAAACACTGGACAGCTTTTCTCTGTATTGTTTCCTCTTTGTTCTTTTTTAAGATCCCCGTCATTTAACCCTCCCACATTTAAAGTTCCAGTTTATTTTGTGAAACTGATTTCTACAAAGGGTTAATACCGAGAGTTTGAGAGTGCTGACACTGCTCAGTTTAGCAGTGTTATATAAGGGCTCTGAAGAAAATCTGTTGAAAAGTAATAGATTTCACTTTGAGCATAGTTTGTGCTGCTTCCAAACACTTGGCATGTGTGAATCACTCACTGGCAACCTGAGGAGTGGAAATGTGTGACCTGCAATTAAATTCAACTGCAGATCTCTACTAGAGAATAGGGATGAGCTTTATGTTTGGGTCGAACATGAGTTCGATTAGAACATGCGTTCGACTCGAACATTGGATGTTCGTCCATCCACTGAATAGCGGACAATTTGGGGTGTTTGCAGCAAATTCAAAAGCCGCGGAACACCCTTTTAAAGTCTATGGGAGAAATCTAAAATGCAAATTTTAAAGGTTAATATGCAAGTTGTCATAAAAAGTGTTTTTGGGGACCTGGGTCAATGCAAAAAAGGTTTTAAAAACGGATGTTTTTTCAGAAGCAGTGATTTTAATAATGCTTAAAGTGAAACAATAAAAGTGAAATATTCCTTTAAATTTCATACCTGGGGGGTGTCTATAGTATGCCTGTAAAGTAGCGAATGTTTCCCGTGTTTATAAAAATCCCTACACAAAATTAAATTTCTAAAAAATGCACAGTGTCATACGGAGTCTCTCAGGGATTCCCCTTGTCACCGGTTCTGTTCAATATCTATCTCCGCCTTTTTTTTTTAAATCATCAGTAACCAGAAGTTACTTTATCACTCCTATGCAGATGACACACAACTGTATTTTCGCATATGCAATAAAAAGGATCATTATCTCGGACTAGAGAAATGCCTTACCTTGATAGAAAACTGGATGACAAAGAGTTATCTTAAATTCAACAGCTCAAAAACAGAACTTCTCCTATTTCACACCAACCAGAAAAATCATCCCGCAACATGGACTCCCCCGCCCATTCTGGGTAAAACTATCACCCCTAGCACCAAAGTCAAAAGTCTCCGAGTCATTTTTGACACTAACATGACAATGGATGCGCGAATAGGGTCAGTAGTCAGCGGATCGCACCTTCTGCTGCGTCTACTATGCAGACTCAATCCCTTTATCCCAAAAGAAAACATAGCAGTCGTGGTGGGCACAATTATCATCTCCAGACTTGACTATACAAATTTCCTCTATCTCGGACTCCCCAAATACCAAATCACTCGTCTGCAAGTCGTTCACAATACGGCCGCTCAATTAGTGACTGGAAAAAAAACATGGGAATCAATCTCATCTTCTCTGAGATCCCTTCATTGGCTGCCAGTAAAAGACAGAATCACCTTCAAGGCACTCTGACACATAAGTGTGTTCAAGGAAACGCCCCCCAATATCTATGTGAAAAACTAAAATCTTACAACCCCAATCGCGTTCTGAGATCCACCAATTAAAACCTACTCGAGATACCCAAAGCCAGATACAAGTCCAAAGGAGAATGTAGATTTGCAGTCCAAGGACCTAGACTGTGGAACGCTCTACCAATCACCATCCGATCGGAGGTGAACCACATCTCTTCTGAGTTCAAAAAAGTTTACTCAGGGAATGGATACCAAGCACCCAGAGACGATTCAGTTTGCATGTGCTGCGCTATATAAGTTTTTCACTCACTCACTCACTAAAGGAAAAAAAGTAATTTAAATCTACTTGCGGCTATAATAAATTGTCGGGTCTCGCAACACAGATATTGACATTTTTAAAACTTTTTTTTGCATTGATCCCATGTCCGCTGGGGCAGGACGCAGGTCCCCAAACACTTTTTTATGACAATAACTTGCATATTAACCTTTAAAACTAGCACTTTTGATTTTTCATGTTCGTGTCCCATAGACTTTAACGGCGTTCACGTGTTCGAACAAATTTTTTGCATGTTCTGCTGCGAACCGAACCAGGGGGTGTTCGGCTCATCCCTGCTAGAGAAGATCGGCTACACACTATAACAGTATATATTAGTGATTATTATCTTGTTCTTCATAGTGTAACACTGTAAGACACAACAAGGAGCATTTATTAAACAACATTTATTATCTAGTAAGTGGTTGTCCCTCTTGTCTTGCAGCATTGGGTCGTGGGTTTGTTTACTGACAGTAAGGCTCAATTCAGTGTTTTGTAGTTTGAAGCTCAAATTTCCAAAACTCTCAACAAAGACAATTCCATGTAGTTAAATGATGGGTGTTCTCATATGAGCAGTCAGGTGTCTGTATTTCAACATCTCAGCTCCAAAAGCTAAATACGCTACTTCTGAGGCAGATTTGGGCATTTTTGGCCCAATAGACTTCAAAGGGAATGCCTGTAAACATTCAAACTTAGCATTTTCAAGCTTTTTTCCAGGTGTATTTTGGGAAAATAAAAATGGTACAGATCAGTAAATGTAGTCAAAACAAAAGCCAGAGATCAGAAGTCAAAATGGGTATCCAGTAATTAGGAAACTAGAGATCAGTGTAGTCGGAGGCAGAACAGGTTTAGGAACCAGAAGGGACGTCAGCCAGGCAAAGTCTTACCCCTGTGGAAGAAATGAAATCCCTTGTGTCATCACATGTAGGGGAGGGGACAGGACGGTGTGAAAGGCAGCTCAGCTACCATACAGAGGACAAACTTACGATACCAGCCTTTACTCAGCATTTTTAGGCAGTATACAGAGCGGTGCACTTAAAGCACCTAACCCATGTGAATACCCAGTATTGTTTTATTTGTCTGCATAAATGAACAGTTTTAAACAATATTATACCATGGAGTAGACAGCACCAGTAAGCAGCTCTGAAACAGACAGCCTGCCTAGAATCCCTAAAGTGAATCATAAGCGTGTTTGGCCAAACTTAGCTGTGAGGTCACACACTCAGAGGTGAGCAGCCATTACCTGAGGTTGGAGAGTACCTGAGTGTGAACATTGCAGCAAGCTGTTTCTCACATTTTTTTCACTAACTACATATCAAAAGGATTTTATAGCAACTACGTTGGACAGATTTTCCATCTTGAATTAGAATATCACTGTTTTATGCACTACAGCACTTTATGATTCACGTTTGTGGCACTGTAATTTTTTAATTATCTATTTATCATATTCTACAGTGTGGCACTATATATTTATATATTTGATTTATTTGCATGTTTTTATATTTGCATGTTTTTATATAATAATGTACATTAATATGTATTTACAGTGGTGTGTGACATATATTCCAGTATAATTTACAGATAAAATATATTTAATTAATTTTAATTTGGAAAGATTTTGGGTGAGATTGCACATCACATTAATTTAATTTAATTGGCTTCACACGGTTTAGATTAGTGCTAGCAGCTGTCACTTCTTACTTTCATTTGTTACTCATATTTTTTATTTATTTAAAATGTTTTATTTGCACTAGGTAGCAAGCAAGATTCTCACAATCCAAGCAAAATAGGTGAGTTGGAAGCTCTGGTGCATGAGGAGAGCTATGATCTAATTGGTATTGCTGAATCTTGGCTTCATGCTTCTCATGACTGGGCTGTTAATATTCCTGGCTATGCTTTCTTTCAGAAAGACAGGGTAAATCGGAGGGGTGGTGGTGTCTGTCTCTATGTGAGAAGTGATCTCAAAGTGATCACATGCTGACAGCCTCGATTGCGGCTTTGTTTACTTCCGGGTACTGGGCGTGATGCCATAACGTCGTGCCCGGGCCTCCGGCGATCGTAGAGATGACTGGTGACCATATTGTCACCAGTCATCTCTATGCTTCCCAGCAGCACCGGCCGATTCACTCTCCGGGCCCCCGATGGCACGGGAGAGCACGGAGAAGCACCAGATGGCGGCGGGAGTCCCCTCCCGCTGCCTATAAGATCGATCAAGCGGTGGAACGGCCGCTTTGATCGTTCCTGTTGTGCACAGAATCGGCGGCTGAAGACGGCGATATCTGAATGATGCCTGTAGCTGCAGGCATCATTCAGATATCACCGCACAAAGACCTTGGTGATTAAGTGGTTAAATACTTTTTTCAGCTCTGTGTATACAAAGGAGCTCTTGTCCATAATGGGGGTGGTAGTGACACAGAAATATCTCCAATGCATCACAAAAAATTGACAAGTGTTTTAACCATTTGCTGCTCTTTCCAAAATTATAAAAAATAGTTGCAGTTTTAAAACACTGTAAATAATTTACTTTAATAGACTTCTTTGATGGACCAGTAAACGTTGCAGTAACTCATATTAACTGGTTATTTTGTCTATATGGGTTTATATGCCTGTAGAATATCTAATATTCAGAATTCAGAAATAAGTACCTGTTGCTGCCCGTCCAAACCTTTCTGGTGATAAAATATGCAGCAAGCTGCTTGAAATGGCAATCTCCGTCAACTGAATCATACTGCCCACTCCATTGCACTTTGCATTATTTGTTTTTGGTGCACAGACAGATTGTTTTGGTGTTGAGCCCGGTGCAGAATAGCTTAACACCTTTAGCCCCTTTTACACCAGCAGTACATTCGGGTCCGCCTACCAGTTTTTCAGACTGCTCATCGTTCTCTATGGGGTGGTGGGTGCCAGCATTAATGTTCACCATCCGTCCAATGGAATGGATGAGAGGACAATCAAATGGAAATAAACATGAAGTCTGTTTTCATCCGACCACCCCATAGAGGAGAGCGTGTTGTGTCCGTTTCCGCCCTGCATAGCAGAGAGGGCATAGACTCAGCAGAGAGATCCCCCACTTGGATGCGCTCCATGTGAAAGGGGCCTTGAAGGGGGCACGGGGGGTGTCAGGTGGGAGTCCTGTGTAAGTTCACCTTACAGATTTTTCTGTAAAGGTGAACTTACCTATTTAAAGCCTAACTCTAGAAAAATAGCCACGGGTATGGAAAAAAAATATCCAAATGTCCATTTTACTTACCTAAAGCCACAGTCATGTGGCAATACTATCTACTTCTTGAAGTATTTCTTTGGGTGTCCCCATTCCTGCATGATGTGGACACCTCCTATTGGTGGAGACGCCACACTTCCACCAGCCAGATCCTCTCTTATAGGCTCCAGAGTTAAGAGAACTCAGAAAGCACTGAGGGGACCAGTGCGCAAGAAGATAACTAGCAGGGAAAATGGCAAGTCTCTGGGGCAGGAGATTTGCTTAGCTCATAGAGGAAACAGTGACTGATTCATTACGTTGCAGGATGGCTTTGGCAGAGGTATTTGGAATTAGGACTGTTAAGCAAATGATTCACAATGTACTATCTGCATTTCACTTTTGCCTGGAGTTTGGATTTTAAGAATTTGTTACCCCAACATTTCATATTCCTGATATTTGCCTTCTGTACCATGTACTTGTATGAGAAGGTATCCTATTCTCTTTGTATTGCTTTTTTATGCGAAATCCCTGGTGATTCTTCCAGTCTGCTTTTCTATTAAAAACTGACCACACTAAACAGGAGAGCACACTGTGATCAGTTCTCTAGCTATGCTGGGAACTCAGTGTACTCTCCTCCAATGATCAGACTTGTCCTGACAAGCCCCCGCTGCCCAGCCATTCACTGGCAAGCTCAGTGTGCTGCTGATTCTCCTCCCCCCAGAAGCTGAAGACAGAGGGAACGTGATCAACTATAAAAAAGGGAATTTATGTTTTTTATATCTATACAAAAAGGTTTTGCCTTTCATTTCTATTTTAAACTAAATGGGTTGTTTTACGAAAGTGATTGTTTACAATACCCTTTTGTATGTTTAGTTTCAGATCCTAGTTTACATTTTTTAGCTTCTGTGCTTCAATACACCATAAGTTTCCTTTAGGTGTGAGCGTTGTGTGATGTACACTAAATACAGCGCCTAAGCATTGATTTTTTTTTGTGCCATTTCTCATCTGAAAAGCAAGCCTAGTCTGATTGCCTCTATCTGAGAGGTTAAATAGTAATGTTTTAGGTGTTAACTAGATATTTATCATACTTTATTGAAGAGACATCAAAATGCTGCAGTCTCAACCCCATATAAATTTGTCATTAAACTCTCTTGTAGAAGGACCATCATAGCATCATGTTTATTTACTGCACTGCATCTCCGGCTCAAGCCCTACCTCAGCATTGTGTCATGCAAAGGGCCATTATATAAGAAAAAAGGCCCTTAGTCATTTTATATAGCTAGGGAGAATCATTTTAAAGAGTCAGCTCAAATATAATTAAAGGTATGATCATAGGATATTATCAGTGAATACATTAACAGCTTTATTTGAATATCTACATGTAATATTACACAATTCTTCCTCGATTCTTTTAGCGATTGATACCTACGTTTCCCATAGATTCCTGTGTTTTTTAAATACATTTTATAATCTATCCAAAACCAAATATTTTCTAGTTTCAGAGACCATGTCATGACTGTTTAATAAAACTGTTGTAAAATGCTAAATATGGCAGTAAATATTCATCTTTCCTAGTGCCCTTGTTGATGAAATGCACATAAAACTGTATACAGTGCAGGGCTTAAAGAGATTGTAAATGTTAGTTTTTTATTTTCTAAATAGGTTCCTTTAACCACTTAAGGACCTATTCACGCCGATACGATACGTACCTTTACGTGTCTCTTTAAGCCCAGCCATGGGGTCGCGCGCGTCCCAGCTAGTCTGAAGCTCCGTGATCTCGCCCGCGGGCCCCGATCACCGCCGGTGTCCCGCGATCGGTCACCGGAGCTGAAGAACGGGGGAGAGGTGTGTGTAAACACACCTTCCCCGTTCTTCACAGTGACACTGTCATTGATTGTCTGTTCCCTGATATAGGGAAAGGCGATCAATGATGTCACATGTCCAGCCCCGCCCCCCTACAGTTAGAAACACATATGAGGTCACACTTAACCCCTTCAGCACCCCCTAGTGGTTAACTCCCAAACTGCAATTGTAATTTTCACAGTAAACAATGCATTTTTATAGCACTTTTTGCTGTAAAATTGACAATGGTCCCAAAAATGTGTCAAAATTGTCCGATGTGTCCGCCATAATGTCGCAGTCATGAAAAAAAAACACTGATAGCCGCTATTAGTAGTAAAAAAAAATATTAATAAAAATGCAATAAAACTATCCCCTATTTTGTAAACGCTATACATTTTTTGCAAAACCAAACGTTAAATGTTTATTGCGATTTTTTTTTTACCAAAAATAGGTAGAAGAATACGTATCGGCCTAAACTGAGGAAAATAATATTTTTTTTAATATATTTTTGGGGGATATTTATTATAGCTAAAAGTAAATAATATTTTTTTCAAAATTGTCGCTCTATTTTTGTTTATAGCGCAAAAAATAAAAACCGCAGAGGTGATCAAATACCACCAAAAGAAAGCACTATTTGTGGGGAAAAAAGGACGCCAATTTTGTTTGGGAGCCACGTCGCCCGACCGCACAATTGTCGCTTAAAGTGACGCAGTGCCGAATGGCAAAAAGGGGCAAGGTCCTTAATCTACATAATGGTCTGGGTCTTAAGTGGTTAAGCTAGTGCATTGTTGGTTCACTTGCCTTTTTCTTTCGATTTCCCTTCTAAATGTTTTTTTTTCTTTGTCTGAATTTCTCACTTTCTGTTTCTCCTCAGTAAGCTTGCCGCCATCATCCGAGCCGTTCTGGCTGGTGGTTAGTCATCTGGAACAGCTTACTGAGGAGCAACAGGAAGTGATAAATTCAGACAAAGAAAACAAAGAAAAAAAATATAGCCATAACGGCTCGGATGATGGTGGCAAGCTTACTGAGGAGAAACAGGAAGTGAGACATTCATACAAAGAAAAAAAAAACATTTAGAAGGGAATTCGAAGGAAAAGATAAGTGAACCAACAATGCACTAGCTTAAAGGAACCAATTTAGAAGATAAAAAATAAACGTTTACAACCCCTTTAAAGGTGCACAAGCTCAGGAGTGCATATTTCCTCCATGTTTCTGAATGTCACTCAATTCACTAGAACTGTTCCCCCGAAAGTGCCCTGGTTAGCCAATACTTCCATGAGTGTGGGTCTACTGAAAACTAGGGTTGTCCCGATACCATTTTTTTGAGACCAAGTACATGTACCGATACTTTTTTTCAAGTACTCGCCGATACCGATTACCGATACTTTTTTTTTTTAATGTAATGTAACAGTATTTTTTTTTGGGGGGGGGGGAGTGGATTGTCAGTGTGTTTTTTTTTTTACATTTATTTTAATTTATTTTAAAAAAAGATATACATATTTATTGCATTTTTTTTTAATCAGCCCTGTTAGGGGTCTTTGGTGAGATATCAGGGGTCTTAACAGACCTCTGACATCTCCCCTTTAAGACAGAGAAAGGGACTAGAGACACAGATTCCCCTGTCCCTTTCTCTGCAGCCTCAGCTAAAATGAATGGAGAGAAGCTCCTCTCCATTCATAAACTGCAGCATCGTAAACACAGGTTACGATGCTCAGTTATGTGAATGGACAGAAGTCAGTGATCACTGACTCTGTCCATTCGGAAAAGGTAGGAGCCGACAGATTAAGGGGGGAGAGCGGCACGGACAGACGGAGAAGACGGCACGGAGGGGGGAGAGCGGCACGGACGGATGGGGGGAGAGCGTCACGGATGGACAGGGTGAGAGCGGCACAGATGGACAGGGTGAGAGCGGCACGGATGGACAGGGGGAGAACGGCACGGATGGACGGGGGGAGAGCGGCATGGATGGATGGGGGGGAGAGCTGCACAGACGGAGGGGGAGTGTGGCACGGACGGGGGGTAGAGCTGCACGGACGGGGGAAAAGACAGCACGGAGGGGAGAAGACTTGCAACTCCCCTGCCTGCCCAGGTTTTGGGTGAGGCACCGGAGCATTTCCCCCGAGTACAAGTACTCGGGGAAATGCTTGGTATCGGTACCGATACCGATACTGGTATCGGTATCGGAACATCCCTACTGGAAACACCGCAGATCTCATTTGTTCCAACCTCTGATTTTATCTCATTATCCTTTCTTGCACTGATGTGAAGTCAGAAGTAAAGAACCAGTGAGAGCTGCTGGAGACCCTCACAATCAATACTGGAAGTGTTGATTTCCAAGTAAGCTTTGGGGGAAACAGTTCTAAAGGATGGAGCAGTGATCTTGGTGTGCACTAGAAAAGTTGCTTTTACAGAAAACAGCTGTTTTAGAATTTCTTGCTACAGAAAAAACCCTGTTTACTTCTGGTCCTTAAAGCGGAGTTCCACCCAAAAATGGAACTTCTGCTTAATCCACTCCCCTCCCCCTTACATGCCACATTTGGCATGTAATTTTTTTGGGGGCTTCAGTAGGAGTGGGACTTCCTGTCCCACTTCCTGCTTCCGCCGAGGGGCTGGTAAGGCGATTAGGCTTAATCGCCTTACTGCAGCCCCTCCCGTAGGCGATCGTCTAGGACACTGACAGGTCCTAGACGATCGCCGGTCCAATCAGCGGCGGGCATCGCCGCGCGCATGCGCAGTGCGGCTCGCGCATGCGCAGTGGGTGCCCGTCCGTGAAGCCAAAGGCTGTCACGGCTGGGTGCCCACAGTCGAAATGAAGACGCCGGCCAGGGAGGGGGAGAGGAGCGTGGAGAAGGTAAGTGTGTTTATTAAAAGCCAGCAGCTACACTTTTTGTAGCTGCTGACTTTTAATAAACATAACATTTGGGTTGAACACCCCTTTAAAACACAACATCAAATGAAGAATGTCTGTCAATGAAGTAAGGGAAAATATTTTCATCCTTAACACAATTGAATTGAATTTTTGATTTCCCACCTCTTTATATTGTGGTCACAAAAAGAACCCTGAACTCCAAGTTTACTATGGCTTTAAATAGTTTGTTTGGACCAAGCTGGTCCAAATGAACTACCGTATTTCTTTTACTAACAGATGTGCACTTTGAGAGTGATGTATAAACTATATGTAGCACACAGTGCTGTATTCTGGCAGCGAATTTAAAGGAGTTGTAAAGGAAAAAATGTTTTTGCTGAAATGACTGTTGACTGTTTACAGGGTATAGAGATATAATAGTTAACTGATTCATTTTAAAAATGATTAAAAATAGATAAAAATCAATCATATAATGTGCCTGCAGTTTCAGTTTCGTTTTTCATCTAGTTGCATGCTTCTGTGAATTTCAGAGACACAGAGCCAACACAGGGCAGTGTTTGTTTTTAAAATGAAACTGATTGGTTCTGAGGGGACACACAGTAATCACACCTCCTTGATCAGAGACCGCAGAGAGAAGCTCCGATGACTTTTTTCATAAGGAAACAGACAATCAGAAAGTGTGGAGATCAGAGAAGGATTACAGCAACTGTGTTGAACAATGAGGATATGAAACCAGGATTGCAGTAAGGTAAAGGAAGCTATTTAGCTTAAAAAAAAAATCCTTTAGTGACCCTTTAACTAATTGCCGACCGGCCGCCGTCATATTACTGCGGGACGGTGGCACTGCTACGCGGGAGCACGTAGCTCTACGTCCTCCCTTTAGCAGCTAATAGGGCGCGCGTGCGTCCCCCGAGTCCCGCGCGCGTGCCCGGCGGGTACCCGCGATTGCTCGTTACAGAGCAGGAAACGGGAGGTATGTGTGTAAACACATACCTCTCGTTTCTGTCAGCAGGGGAAACGCTGATCTTCTGTCCATACAATGTATGGACAGAAGATCAGTGATTTCCCATAGCGAGGCCACCCCCCCACCATACAGTTACAACACACCAGGACCACACTTAACCCCTTCCCTGCCCCCTAGTGTTAACCCCTTCACTGCCAATGGCATTTTTATAGTAATACAATGCTTTTTTATAGCATTGATCGCTATAAAAATGCCAATGGTCCCAAAAATGTGTCAAAAGTGTCCGATGTGGCCGCCATAATATTGCAGTACCGAAAAAAAAAAACGCTGATCGCCGCCATTACTAGTAAAAAAAAATAATAATAAACATGCCATAAAACGACCCCCTTTTTTGTAAACACTATAAATGTTGCGCAAACCAATTAATAAACGCTAATTGCGTTTTTTTTTAATGAAAAATATGTAGAAGAATACGTATCGGCCTAAACTGAGGAAAAAAAATGTTTTTTTATATCTTTTTGGGGATTTTTATTATAGCAAAATGTAAAAAATATTGATTTTTTTTCAAAATAGTCGCTCTATTTTTGTTTATAGCGCAAAAAATAAAAACCGCAGAGATGATCAAATACCACCAAAAGAAAGCTCTATTTGTGGGAAAAAAACTACGCCAATTTTGTTTGGGAGCCACGTCGCACGACCGCGCAATTGTCAGTTAAAACGACGCAGTGCCGAATCACAAAAAGTGCTCTGGTCTTTGGACAGCAATATGGTCCGGGGCTAAAGTGGTTAATGTCCCATTCCTAGAACAAAATTGAGTCAGCCTGAGTGCTGCTTAGCCTTTCCGAGGCAGCTTTGTGTTTTATGAATAAATGCAGGGCTTTCTCTGATTGGATGAGATGGAGAGTGTAAAGTCATCAGTCTACCCCCCCATCTCAGTCAATCAGAGAAAACTTTGTATTCATTCATAAAATAAAAAGTTCCTTTAAATGGCTTAGGAGTGCTCAGCCTGACTCAATTTTGTTATGGGAACAGGAGGGTAGATCCCTTTCCCGATTCTGAAACACAATGCTGTATACTGTTTAACAGCAAGTTTTCACTGTTATACAGAGTCGTTTGTAAGTCAGGTGTTTGTAAGTAGGGGATCGCCTGTACAAACTGTACACTCACTACTTTACATTGTAGCAAAGTGTAATTTCTTCAGTGTTGTCACATGGAAACATATAATAAAATATTTTGTGAGATACTGTGTATATACAATAGCACACACACCTAGCTATTTTCACTGTGCATGTGAGATAATAACAATATGAAAGAGATGCCCTTACTGTCACAATGATTGAGCTGGTTCAGTTAAACAATTGGAATATTGGAATACTTGCAAAATAGTCTCTTCTGGCCTGGGTTTAGCAACATGTACAGGACATGTGGATGAGTCTTACTATTGGTCTTCATGTCTTCTTTCTTGGGTTTCTGAAAGCCAGCCTCCAAGAGACAGAAATAAAAATTATACATACCACTGAAATAGTAGTAGCTAACAGTAGAGGACAGCAGATCCTTACACCATAAACACAGTCAAATGTAAATGCAGGTGGTGTACTTGGATAACCAGGAGAAACAATCAGAGGTTGGTACACAGGAATCAGAAAAGGAAAGCAGGCGGGTATAGGGCTTGGCAGCTAGCTTGCAAAAGCGTTGCTTAGACAGCAAGCTGTGAGCTGCACTGAGTTTAACTAGACAAGGCAATAGGAAGAAGCCTACCTGATTGGCTGCAGCTTGACAGGAGGGGAAGGATGCCACTTTAATTGGATGCAACATGACTGAGAGACAGGTAGCCAGGCTGGGCAGAGACTAACAATGTAGCTGATTATAATATTTAGCAGGTGAGACTGGCCGACACCTTAATAAGTCCTGTGCAGGAACAAGTTCAGACTAGAGCAAATCTTTTGGGACCTTAAAGAACCAGAAAATGTTAGAGCCATAGAACTACAAGTAACATACTAGCTTTCCTACTGGTCTCTAGGGCCACAAGAAACAGCTTGTCTGCTGATCTGTGAAAGCACAAAAGACAGATGAGCAGCAGTTGATCTGTGAAAACTGTATTATATACTAAATTTTTTATGTTGCCCATGGTTCCAATTTAAAGTGATATTAAACATCCCAAAGCTATATATTATATCTGTAAAAAAGAACATGCACTCACCACTTCCACTGCCCATGCCAGCCAATGCCACTATGATCTTTGGAAAACATCCTTAGAAGTCTACTGAAAAACTCACTCACACAGGAGTGTCCATTTTGTTTTTTTTGTACCCGGACCCGAACCCAAATAATTTGCTGAAAGTTCGGGTTCGGAGTTCGGCAATGTAATGGCGCGCTGCACGGCAGCCAATCGCCATTTGTTTTACTCGTGTGACCTAGAAGCCATCACAGCCATGCCTACTAATGGCATGGCTGTGATTGGCCAGTGCAGCATGTGACCCAGCCTCTATATAAGCTAGAGGCACACAGCGCAGCTCGTCACTCTGCACTCTGCTTTAGTTGGGTTAGGGAAAGGCTGCTGCTGCTCTCAGGGAGAGATTTAGATAGGAGTCAGACTGTCCTGCTTCAGAATCACCAGCACTGCATATGTTACTCTGAGATACTCTGCAAGATAGGTTAG
Organism: Rana kukunoris; assembly: GCA_029574335.1. Classification (NCBI taxonomy): domain Eukaryota; kingdom Metazoa; phylum Chordata; class Amphibia; order Anura; family Ranidae; genus Rana; species Rana kukunoris. The sequence goes on from CM056050.1 coordinate 453,303,421, forward strand.
GGAAAGGTTCCCGATTGAATTTGTAGGGAGAGATTTAGATTGGAGTCAGACTATCTTGTCCTGCTTCAGAATCACCAGCACTGCATATGTTTCTCTGAGATACTCTGCAAGCATGGGCGTCCGTTCCATAGGGCAAGGGGGGGGGGGTGTCATGGACCATGAAATACTGAAGTGTTCCTACGTGAAATCCTAATTCATGTATTACAGAAGATGGGACATTACGGATAGTTCATTTTCCAGGATGTTTTGAGAGATTACAGGAAATTTTATTCTGAACCCCAACCAGGTCAATAGACTCAGAAGAGATACTCATTGTCCATGGTGTGATAACCCTATTTAAAGCCTTTTGATTATCAGGTGTAAATGTCTTCTGCCCTGTCTCAACTCTCCAGACGGTTCTATTGTTCTGTGGCAGGCTATTGTGTGCATTGATTGCCCCCCTGGGGCTTTTGTCTCAATACACATGGCAGTCTTTCTATTTCAAACCTTTCTGACCAATCTCTGCTGTGTCATTTTCAAGTCCTCATTTGCATGGTTGGAGAGGACCTGATGGGGAACTGCCTGGACTTTAAAAAGGACCAATAAGAAAGCGGTTGTTGGGGGCGGGATGTTCCAAATCCTGTATAAAAGTGTGCTGTGTACTTTCAATAAAGTGTGTCCTGTTTACATCCAGCATTAAGCTTTGGCTCATGTGAATATTGGGTGATTTTCTTTTAATCCTGAAGGGAATGGATGACGGGGATATGTTCTACTACTGTCACAACTGGTTGGCAACAGCTGGATTTTCCCTTCTACTTTCCTTTACACCAGGATTCCAAGCAGACACTGGGAACAGTGAATGGAAGGCTGGTACACCCGGCTTAAAGAAATACACTGAAAGTACTACTGGAAGTTCGTGGAAGGATTGCTAGCAACAAAACCGAACGTGTCATCTCAGCAGAATTAATGGAGCTAGACCAGGAGAACTCGGTTGCAGCAACACCAGCAGTACAAGAGATGGAGACACCAGTGATTCAGGAGGAGGAATCACCAGCCAACAAGGCAATAAGAGAGAAACTAGCATGGTTCGGTCCGAACCCAACGGCGGATGTGGTGCTGAAAGTGATGAACCTATTAGCGGAGGAGGCTAAACAAATAGGAGACGCAGAGCTACAGTTAAAACAGCAGTCCAACAAGCAGCCGCACATTCTCCAAACGGTGAGTACAGCACAGCAGCACCAACTAAGGAGATAGGAGAGGTGCAGACACCAGTCTCCATGGAAGAGGAATTCCAAAGAAGGTTACAAGAGATGCGAATACAGCATAGAGGACCCGTATCAGAGGAGGTCCTGCTGGGATGTGCGGATGTGATTCGGTGCCAACTCTGGAAGGAAGCGCTAGCTCTGGAGCAGCAACACCAAGGAGAGGTCCTGCCCTACATCTATGCAAGGTACTGGCCGCAGTATGACGTACGAATGCTGTTGTTGGGGAAACAACCGAAGCAGGAGTGGATAGCGGAATTAAGCAGGCTGATCCGGGCAGAGATGCAGCTGGATGAGAGCTACAGAGCCCTCCGGTAGTATGTAGTCCAAGAGTGCCCGTGGTCAGCGGATGACAGCCCCACAGAAGGCTATGACTATGATGGCCTGGGATTGTTGTATTGGAGAATGTCCAGTGATCCCGACTTTGGGGATGATCGGGAGTGGCGCTTGGAGGACATAATGGAGCACAGAGAAGAAAAATTAAATATCTCGGGAGGCCACTGGTCACAGGAAGATTTGGAATTTCTGGCCATTCAAGAATGGGAGCTGGAGATTGCCTACAAACAGCTGCTAGACTCGGCTCAGCAGCAGGGTGGGGCTCCCGTTGCCTGGGACTATGAGGAAAGTTCATATGACAACTTTGAAATCCTGGTTGATGAATCGGCAGTGGAAAATATGGAGATTGCCATCCCTAAAGCCGAAGCGGATGGTGTGGAGTTCCAGAGAGCCGGGGCGGTTGGCCCCTCTCTCCAGCAACAAGCTGAGGTGGTAAAGCTTTTACCCCCAGCTGAATCACTGGCCACAGAGCAGAGTGCCATGGGCCTCTACTCCTCACTAACAGAAGAAGGGGACCTTGTGGTAGTGGATGGGACTGTGGTCTCCACTCACCGCAACCCAGCCGAAGAGCTGGCAAAAGAGCAGAGGGTCACAGACCTCTGCTCTCCACTAACGGAAGAGGGGGACCCTGTGGTAGTGGATGGGACTGTGGTCTCCACTCACAGCAACCCAGCGGAAGAGCTGGCAACAGAACAGAGGGTCACAGACCTCTGCTCTCCACTAACGGAAGAGGGGGACCCTGTGGTAGTGGATGGGACTGTGGTCTCCACTCGCAGCAACCCAGCGGAAGAGCTGGCAACTAACAGAAGAAGGGGTTTCTGGGGTAGTGCATGGGACTTCAGTCTCCACTGGCACAACCCCAGAAAATGGTACAGGACTGAAACAGGAGGATGTCGGCTTTGCTTTGCAAGCACCGGGGGATTTTCACCTCACACCAGTGGATGGGACTTCAGTCTCCACTGGTATACCCCATAAATGGTGGCCAGTTGGCCAAGATCCCCAACAGCATGATGGTCTGAGGCCAGCCACCCTGTCATCTCTCCAGCGGCTGAAAGGACTCCAGGGAGAAGGGCCAGTCCAGGCCTCTCCCCAGCGGCAGACGTGTTCCCTGAGAGGCAGAGGATAGTGGGGTGAGTAATGCTCTGTCTGGAGCAAGTTATTTGGGTTACTGTATGGATACCGGCATTGGGGGACTGGAACTACTGACTAAATTCAGAGTCAACCCATCTGGTGTCTCCTACTGTGTTAGTCTCCTGCCAAAAGGGGAGCCGTGTGCCAGACCTAGCCGGGACAGGGGCTTTTGGAGAAGACTGAATGCGAGCCTCTTGCCGTCCAATTATGGGCCAGGGCCTCAAACCAGGAAGGCGGATGGTTCATCCCGGCAGACAGTCCTGGAACCTTAAGACTACTTGCCCAACATCCTCGAGTGACCCGTTTGGGTCCCACTGTGGATGTTGAACTATTTCCCAGGGGGAGTAATGTCATGGACCATGAAATACTGAAGTGTTTCTACGTGAAATCCTAATTCATGTATTACAGAAGATGGGACATTACGGATAGTTCATATTCCAGGATGTCTTGAGAGATTACAGGAGATTTTATTCTGAACCCCAACCAGGTCAATAGACTCAGAAGAGATACTCATTGTCCATGGTGTGATAACCCTATTTAAAGCCTTTTGAGTATCAGGTGTAAATGTCTTCTGCCCTGTCTCAACTCTCCAGACGGTTCTATTGTTCTGTGGCTGGCTATTGTGTACATTGATTGCCCCCCCCCTGGGGATTTTGTCTCAATACACATTGCAGTCTTTCTATTTCAAACCTGTCTGACCAATCTCTGCTGTGTCATTTTCAAGTCCTCATTTGCATGGTTGGGGAGGACCTGATGGGGAACTGCCTGGACTTTAAAAAGGACCAATAAGAAAGCGGTTGTTGGGGGTGGGATGTTCCAAATCCTGTATAAAAGTGTGCTGTGTACTTTCAATAAAGTGTGTCCTGTTTACATCCAGCATTAAGCTTTGGCTCATGTGTGGATTATTCTGCGATTCCAGGGATATTCCTACTCATGGAATATTGGGTGATTTTCTTTTAATCCTGAAGAAGGGAATGGATGACGGGGATATGTTCTATTACTGTCACAGGGGGCAATTGACCCCCCTGAAAAATAGAGAAGGTGTTGAAGACTAATGATACCCCTCCGCGACTGAAGTAGTGATAGCGCCGCGGTGACAAGCAGGTTAGAACAGGGAGAGAGAGGCTAACTGTTGGCCATGGTGTTGCAGGGGGGGTGTTTGGTGCAGGGTGACACCACTGCACCTGACAAACCATCCCCTTCTCTCGTGGCTGCGGGCTGTCTGAGCGGTCCCTGGCCGGATGTCACACAGGCACAGCCAACAGAGTGAAGCCGCCTCCCCCTCCAGGGTTGTGCTATGCCACGCTGATGGCTGACCTGAGGTACTGAATGGGATGGGGGGAGGGGGGTCTGTCTGTGCTGAAGGGGGGGTTTGTGCTGAATGGAGGGGTCTGTGCGGAATGGGGGGTCTGTGCTGAAGGGGGGTCCATCTGTGCTGAATGGAGGGGTCTGTGCAGAATGGGGGGGTCTGTGCTGAAGGAGGGGGTCCATCTGTGCTGAATGGAGAGGGCTGTGCGGAATGGGGGGGTTTGTGCTGAAGGGGGGTCCATCTTTGCTGAAGGGGGTCCATCTGTGCTTAAGGGGGGTCTGTACATTCTCTAGGCTATATTTATATGGGCATTGAGTGAAACTGAATTATCTCAAGAACTATTTCACACTGCCAGCTGGCCGCGTTATCGGTAAGGCGCCTGCTAAAAAGAGGCGCTTTACTATCGTTTAAGCTGCGCTATTCAGTCGCTAGCGGGGCACTTTTAACCCCCACTATCGTTTGAAGAAAGGGTTAAATGTGACTGTGTATCGCCGCTGCTGATGCGCCCTCCCCTGAAAATATTTTAGCGGACGCCCATGTCTGCAAGATAGGTTAGGGAAAGGTTCCCGATTGAATTTGTAGGGAGAGATTTAGATAGGAGTCAGACTGCCTTGTCCTGCTTCAGAATCACCAGCACTGCATATGTTACTCTGAGATACTCTGCAAGAAGGGTAGGGGAAGCCTCCTGTTTGTGCTTGTAGGGAATAGAAATATATAGGAGTCTGTCCTATTTCTAAAATCTAATTACACCAGCACTGCATATGTTACTGTAAGATACTCTGCAAGATACTTTTCTTCTATTGTGCTATTCACAAAAATCCATTTAGGGCAAACAAATAAATTTTGCAGTGTTTCCTCCAGTGTTTGCCGTGTTTCCTCCATATCTGTAAGTTTGAGATAAACACTTTAGCTACTGTTCTTCTGTTGTTCTATTCAAAAAACACCCATTTAGGGCAAATAATTTGGGAGGAATAGTGTCCCATCATTGGTGTCAGTGGGAGAAATAGTGTCCTATCATTGGTGTCAGTGGGAGGAATAGTGTCCCATCATTGGTGTCAGTGGGAGGAATAGTGTCCCATCATTGGTGTCAGTGGGAGGAATAGTGTCCCACCATTGGTGTCAGTGGGAGGAATAGTCTCCCATTATTGGTGTCAGTGGGAGGAATAGTCTCCCATTATTGGTGTCAGTGGGAGGAATAGTGTCCCATCATTGGTATCATTGGGAGGAATAGTGTCCCATCATTGGTATCATTGGGAGGAATAGTGCCCCATCATTGGTTTCAGTGGGAGGAATAGTGTCCCATAATTGGTGTCAGTGGGAGGAATAGTGTCCCATCATTGGTATCTTTGGGATGAATAGTGCCCCATCATTGGTGTCAGTAGGAGGAATAGTGTCCCATCATTGGGAGGAATCGTGCCCCATCATTGGTATCATTGGGAGGAATAGTGTCCCATCATTGGTGTCAGTGGGAGGAATAGCGCTTCATATCTGTAGGAGGAATTCCCAAGGGCCAGATAAAGGCATGCAAAGGGCCGCACTGTTTAATGGGAAGGTTCCTGCTTGTCAAGATTTTTTTTATGTTATTTTAAGTTATTTCCCTATCCACATTTATTTTCAGAGTATTTGCCATGCTCTTACCGACATTTTGCTGCCATTTGCAGCCCTCTAGCCCTTTCCCTTAGAGACATTTTAGTAGTCAAAAGTCTGGGTCACCATTGACTTCAATGGGGTTTGGGTTCGGGGTCAAGTTGGGGTCAAGTTAGGGTCCCGAACCCGGACTTTTTTCCGAAGTTCGGCCGAACCCGCCGAACCCGAACATCCAGGTGTCTGATCAACTGATTTTATTGGTTCCTTCTGCTGACCTCCATATCCCTACTGTCTTATGTAATGGTGTGGAGGTCAGCAGGAGAATCAAATGAAAGGTATAGGGTAACCAGAAAATTCACGCTCCTGGAAGTGTTGGTTTTGCATTATGTTTTCTCAGGATTGGATCAGAGTTGGATGGTGAGAGCAGTGGGAGGTGTATAATTCTATTCTTTTTAAAGTTTAACTTTGATTTGTTTTACTTAAATGATAGGGCCACTTTATGGCATAGTCTGGCAACATTGCTCACTGTTAATAAGTATTAAATTGAGCAAAACAAAAAAAAAGCCTACTTTCCTCTAACATATAGGGTTTCAGCCTAATGTCACTAATCTTGACCCCACTTCAAAGAAGGATAATAATTTACTGAAAATCACATTTTTTTTCTAACAATAAAGCAAAGGAAATGTATTTAACAAGAAGCGCTATTAAAAGGCTTCCTAGCAAGGTTGGCTCATTAAACAACAGGAAAACGTCTTAGCTAGGTCAAAGGAGTAAAGGCCTAGACAATGGACAACCAATGATACTAGCTCAATATTTAACCAGCAGTCAGGTCACAAGAGATAGACTGTATACAACTGCTGTATAACATGAGTGTTGTGTTAAATTCAAGTGTTGTTCTAAATTCAAGCGTTGTGTGTGTCCTAGCTCTCACACTTATTGTTGATATAGTTTTGGGCCTAAGATAAGCACTGCCCGGCAGTACTTATAATGAGCAATAAACTGCATCTCGTAATGGTCTTAGAAGGAGCTTACAACAGCATGATCCATAATATATATAATACGCACATGCGAGCGCAGCCTCTGGAGATAAGAAAATTACCATTCTTTTAGGGGATGTGATACACCAAAAAAAGGAAGAGAGGTAATATTCCATTAACCTCTCTGATGCTGGTAATGTAGATCTTCCTAGAAGATGAGAGATTTGTGAGATGCGCTTGCTGAATGAAACAAAATCACTCTGTTCTTTTGGGAAATGTTAAACCACAAAGCACGAAAAATCTCTTTAATGCCAGAGGACAGAGAGTGCAAGAGAAAACGTGAAAATAAGTCTGCTTGACCAAATAGCAAACGTAACTTAGCATTCAAGGCAGCAACACAGAGAACGCCACTCTAGATACTCTGCTTCTCTGCCAGAATCTATTGCTCTTTAGAGAGAAAGAAGACACAAATGAAAACATTTCTTTTGGCCGCTCAGTATGGCTTAACGCGTCTCACTTAACATTGGCTCTTCATACGGCCTAGAGTTTTTTTAATTCCTTGACCGCCAATCGTTATGGCAATGCTATATGATATCTGGCTTAAAGTGCATCCAACACATTATTATTTTTTTTTAATTTTATAAAGGTTTAGGACCTTTGTCAAGATGTTATTGCTGTCTGTGTCCGCTGGGAGATTCACCCTTTGCATTTTTCCTGATTGCCACAGTACAAAAAGTAAGGGAAAATCCACAATTCGAAAATTGTCACCAGAACAGGTACAGAGGGGAAATATTTTGATATGGACAGTTGTTCCAATGACATTTGTTTAGAGGTAATTTCCCTCATTTTAAAGAGATCTTATCTTACTTCCTGTTGTGTCTATGGGACAAGAATGGGACACAGGTAACAAAGAAACCACTACTGTATACAAAAATAAAGAGCTGTTCACTTTACGTAAAATTTCACTTAGGAAATTTTTGTTATGTTGATATGGGGCATTTCAAATACAGATATAGCTTGGTGGAATTCTAGAATTCTTTACTAAACCTTTTATAGGTGAAATATGAGAATCATTATTGCCTACTTTCTGAAGTGCTTCGTTGTTTTGTTTATCCACTGCCTTCATTACTCAAAGTCACTGACCAGGAACAAGCACGCAGATGAAGAAAGCCAGATAAAAGTCAAATGTTCTAATCTGCATACCTATTTTGGGTCGTGGCTCAAAGTACTGAGGAAAGATAGGCAAGTAGCATTCTCCATGATGAAGAGGTCAGTTATAGCAAGATCCATGCTTTTGTAGCACTACCCCCGTAAGAGATGCTGGTTAGTTTTTGGGTCGGCCGCTACCCCACTGTTCACTATCAGCGCTAGGGGTTACATTGGAGAGTTATCCACAAATGTCTGCACCAAACACTCAGTCTCTTTTTTCAATGCTTTTATTAACAACTTTAAGTAGAGGGATGGAGTGTTAGAGGAGATTCAGATACCTTGCTTTGTGGATCACGGGTACTCCACACTGGATCTAGCAACCACCGGATAGGCCTTTCTCACTGACCTAGCAGCCGATGTGTCGCCCGGTCAAAGTCTCTGCCACAGACTTTATGAATATACAAAATACAAGTCGTTGTACAATCCTCTGGTGAATAAATAAGTAGCACTGCAAAAAAGACACTCTGGATAATTAAACCACAGTGACATGAGTCCATAAATGAGTGAAAAGAACATCAAACACACAAGTCCATCAATTGTAGGTATATGACCACATCATCGTCATGAAGGGGACACTCTGCACGATAACAAAGGAGTAGATGGAATACTCTTACCGGATGGCGTTGATCTGCTTGTCAGCGACAACAGATCATAGGCGCATGGAAAGATTCCACTCAAATCTGCTCAGCTGGATGTAGGCCCCATGGTAGATTCCTCACAGGGTGTCCGGCTGTCTAGCTGTAATCCTGGACTGGAACCTCACCGTGGATACATAGGCACAAACTGAGATAGGTAGCAAAAACCAGAAGGTCTGCTCCCTCCAAAGCGATGGTGGAAACAAAAATGGGTATCCTCTCAGAATAAACACTCATGGAGTATTAAAAACTTGATATCCCGGCAGATCATGCGGAAGGAAGAAAAAACATGCTTCAAATGGTGCAGATAAAAAAGGATAGGTTTTTATTTGTAAAAAACAAATATACATAAAAGTGATCACTATAGCATAAAAAAGTAAAAGCAATATGGGGAGCAGGTGTACCAGGACCGACGAGTTTCGTCCCAATGGACTTCAACTGGGGCATCAGATCCTCTGCCACAGTACTGTCCAACAGAATATGGGCCAGATTCACGAACACTTGCGCTGGAGTATTTGGATATGCACTGCGTAACTGTGATGATGCGCCGTCGTTTCTATGTGCCCGTACCCACCAAACTAGATGCGCCCAATAACGGGTCATTTGCGACCGGCGGAACGTTCCGACGCCAGAGTATCGTCAGCGTTTATTTTCGCTGGGCGCATCAGTCGCGCCCATTGATTTCCCCTGCAAATATGCAAATGAGGGAGATTTCCCAATTCACGAACGGATTAGCACCATACGCTGGCTACATGCGCCGCGCGTATCTGGTCCGTCCGGCGCAAAGTTATTTCTACAAAAGGCTGCTTTATCTTTACTCCAGATGGTCACAGGTCAGCAGGAGAGCAGCTACAGCAGCGTTACCGACGATAGGAGCTTGCTGAACAACAACACTTGCAAGGAGGACAACACCTCTGTGTGCCAACATGCCAGGGGCAATTGTGGTCCTAGAACTACTGATGGGTCCCCTGGAACCAAGAAGGCGGCCACGTGAGAGGATATACCGCACTCGTATGAACCTCTTTGGCATGGGGGATGAGGAGGTGTATCGCCTCTTCAGATTCAGCCCAGATGCAATACTTGAACTAACCACAACCCTGCAGGATGACATCACCAGCCCAACACACCGCTCACAAGCAGTGCAGCCACTGGTGAAGGTCCTGGCAACACTCCATTTCCTTGCAAGTGGATCATTCCAGCGTACAAGTGGAGTGGTGGCTGGGATGTCACAGTCCTCCATAAGCAGATGTGTGCACCAGGTTGTCCCTGCAATCCTCAGACGCATGTCCAACCAGTTCATCAGACCCACCACTGAGGAGCTGCGGCAGAAGGCAATGACAGATTTCTACAGCATTGCCAGATTCCCACGCACTGTGGGGGCCATTGATTGCACACATGTGGCCCTACAGCCCCCCAGTGCCACAGAGCACATATACCGCAATCGGAAGCATTGGCATTCCATCAACGTACAGGTGATAGCTGATGCCCAACGCCTCATATGGCACGTCCGTGCCAAACACCCCGGGTCCAGCCATGACAGCTTCATATACCGTCAGAGCCCCATCCCAGCAGAATTTAACCAGAACATGTATGGGGACAGCTGGCTGGTTGGTGAGTGACATGGGAGTCAGGCATGACTATCCCCTCCCGTGATGCACAACAGAAATCGCACATGCATGACTAACATTCTCCTGTCTTTTCCCTTCCAGGTGACTCTGCATATGCACTGGGACCCCATCTAATGACTCCTTTCCGTAACCCCCAAACCAGAGGAGAGAGAAAATACAATGAAGCACACATCAAAACCCGTGCAGTGGTGGAGCAAACATTTGGGCTCCTGAAGTCCCGTTTCCGATGCCTGGATAAGTCTGGTGGGACCCTATTGTATTCCCCTACCTTTGTGTGTCAGATCATCGGTGCATGTTGCATACTACATAACTTTGCTATGAAAAAAGGCCTGCATATTGACATACGTGATGACCTGACCCCCGACCCACACAGTCCCCACCTGCCAGAGGACACCCAGTCTGCTGATGGAAGAGCAGTCAGGAGGGTCCTCGCCGTAGGCATCTTTGGACACTAAACCAAAACATTAATAACACAGACAATGCATGCATGTACACCACTGATGTCCCTAGATCACACACACCACATGCACATCGCATTGGATTAGCCCAAGTCCAGCATGTAGGAGTTGGGAGCAGTAACGCCAGCGTCAAGGCCCCAATGATGTCACTGTCCATTCACACACCTTTCACACGTCATTCATTCAGCCGTGGGGTTCACTTCACCACCACGGCCGAGGGTGACACCCCTTACTTTCAGGAGTGCCACCCCCTCACATTCACACACCATTCACACTGTCCCCTGCACTCCTGACCGTGTGCAGTACAAAAATAAATTAATAATATCATATCCTGATAATTAAAAGAAACAAAATCTCATAACCTGAGAAAAAGAAAAAATAAACTCATGACCTGAGTATGTCCAAAACAAAAATATAAAACAAGAAAAAAAAAAAAAAGGCCTCATCGGGGATGCCGGGGGCTTCTTCTGGGGGCCCCTCTCTGACTCCGCAGCTGCCTGGATGGAGGGGCATCTGGAGGTGGCTGATCCCCAGGTGGGCCACTCCTGGCAGGTGTGGCCTGCGTGCCCTCCAAGGCCCTGGCTATCCGTCCAAGGTAGGAGTTGGTCTGGGCCTGCATCCGGAGCCGACGGGTGACCTGATAATGCTGGGCCCGCCGACTCAGCCTCCCCTGGTCCCGGATGGCAGCACTGTTGGCCTGGACGGCTGCAGTAAGGTGCCGAATATCCCCCTGCACCTCCCCCAAAGTGGTGACCACTGCAGCGCAGTTGCAGCTTACATCCTGCACTGCGTTGCTGAGGTTGGCAACGGAGCCCAGGCTGTCAGCCACTTTCTCCAAGTGCACCGCTATGGCCCCCATCTGTTCCGTCTGCCTGGCGTGATCCCTCGCCAACTGGTCCTGTACACCATCAGACACCCCCCTGGTCTTCTGGGTCGCCTTCCTGGGGCCAGAAGATGGTTGTCCTCGGGTGGAAGGAGTCGCCCTTGAGGGGCTTCCAAGGATGGGGGAGGGGACGACAGACGGCTCAGGAGAAGGGGAGGAGACAGACAACACTAAGGTAAAGTCCTGCTCTGCCACAGCAGGATCCTCTAAAACCACCTCGGCAGGTGTGGTGTGGCCACTCTCCTCCTCCACAACCTCTTCACCACCCAGTGGCTCGGGCACACGATGGCGTGGGGGGGATGGGGTGGAATGCACGCTGACAGATGATGGCCCAGCTCCGTCATCTGTGGATGACACAAAGCAGACACATGTTGGTGGTCCCACACACTTGGCACATGTACCCTCCCCCCCCCAAATGCAAAACAACAAATAGGGGATTATAAAACACTTACCTGTCCTTGTGCCTTCCTCCACGGAGTCATAGCCTGCGACCCCCTCCACCTGCTCCCTCTCCAGGCAGCGAGAAACCACCTCCTCCTCTGCGGTTAAGGTGACAGGACATGGGGGACCACCACCTGTGCCCCTCTCATACCTCCTGATGGAGGCCACCTTGTCCCTCACCTTGCGCCGCAGGTCATTAATTTTTTTTTGTATGTCCCCAGCAGTCCGGGTGGAGTACCCCAGGACATTGACCCTGGCAGCAATGGACTCCAGGATGCCCTGCTTCCTCTCCCGGCTGGTCTTCCGGCTTTTTTTGCCATGGAGAAAATCATTATCCGTCTCCATTGCCGAAATGATCACTGAGACCTCCTGTGCATTAAAATTCAGGTTCCTCCTCTCTCTGGGGGTAGCGGGAGCAGCCATCACCAAACAAAAGTATCTTCCCTGGGGTGGGGGGAAGCGGAAATACTTTTGCGCCGGAATGGCGTTTCCGCCAGCGCTTTTAAGCGCCCAGCGGAACGCATTGCGCTGACGTTTCCCAGGAAGTGGTGCCGACGGAAGTTGTGAGCATGCGCACAAGGGGGGCGAGTGGAGCCGCACTCACTGCGCATGCTCCGTGGATGATGCGCTGAACGTAAGCCTCTGCGCTGGGCTCCGCCCATCATTTACATATGATCACACCCACTTCCACTTGCGTCGGGTTACGCCAGCGCATTATCGTTACTCTGGCGCAAGTTTACGCGCAACTGCTATGTGAATTACAGGACTTGCACTGAAAGGGTCTTCAGAGTAACGTAAATGAGAAGCGTTACTCCAGAGGAAAGATACTCTCATCTACCTGAATCTGGCCCGGTATGTTTAGGTGCAAACTATACAGCACAAGTGCAGTAAACACCTGGTACGTTTAGGTGCAAACTATACAGCACAAGTGCAGTAAACTACAAGTAGGTTTAAGTGCAAACTATACAGCACAAGTGCAGTATACACCAAGTAGGTTTAGGTGCAAACTATACAGCACAAGTGCAGTAAACACCTGGTACGTTTAGGTGCAAACTATACAGCACAAGTGCAGTAAACACCAAGTACGTTTAGGTGCAAACTATACAGCACAAGTGCAGTCAACTACAAGTAGGTTTAAGTGCAAACTATACAGCACACGGGCAATACAACACGTTAGAAGACTGCAGCTAGCACAATCAACTGCCTGACAAATAGGAATAGCTGATATAGCTAAACTATACAGTGTATAAATATATGTACAACTCCTGGGATGTATATATATCCTCTACACACTGTAAATTTAACTAGACTGACTAGCCTGCCTGCTCTAGTAAAAAAGACACTGTCTCTCTCTCTAGGACTGATCTTTTCGTTAACACCGCCGAAACACACTACACAAGGCCGCCCAGCAGGCGGTCTTTTATAGTGTGGGGCGTGTGCTAAAGCCCTGATCCAGAATTGGCCAAAGCCACCCTGGCTTTGGCCAATTATTGCTCTCCGTTTTTGCGCGCTGTGATTGGCCAAGCATGCGGGTCATAGTGCATGCTTGGCCAATCATCAGCGTGCAATGCCGCAGTGAATTATGTGCCGTGACGCGTCATTCGAATTAGGCGCGAACGACCCATTTTCTTCGAATTTCGACGAACAATTAAACAGCCAATGTTCGTTTCGAACATGGGTTTGAGTCGAACGCGGAGCTCGTCCCAACTCAACAGTCTGTAGACACACTTTCCTTTGCTCTGTTGCATCAGCCAATCACCAGTTGACCCAGTCAAGGTAGCTTAGTTCTGTTCTGGAGACTCCCCATTGATGAGCATGGAAAAGTGGTTACTGTAAGGATGGCTGTTGCACATCTGCATTAATGAATAAATGGTTTAACCCTGCCCAAACCGCAGAAGATAGATACAGCAACAACAAAGAATTCCACATCAGTTATTAGCTACAGTCTACAGTGTACATTGTAGGCCCTATTTAAATATGTGTAATAATAAAATGTACATAAATAAATAAACTTACATTTGACAAGTAGTTAGGTTAAAGAGGTATCAAATCCAAAATGTAATATATTGTACCTTACCAATCATGGTAACTGCATTCATTTTTTTTGTTTTGTTTGGGCTTTTCCCTCTGTTTTCACCTGGTGATCTGGGCAGGTACAGTAACATATGTAGCGCCCCCCCCCCCTATTTGGTGGGGCGTTACGCTAAAGTTAGTGGGGAATGAGAGAGTTAAGTTGCTCCCACTCACAAATTGGTTAAGTTTAGGCAGCTGTCAGTTTAGAACTGCTTTCTAGGCCAGTCTGCATGCTAGAGGAGGTGTTTTTACCCCTGGGTGACAGTTGGCGCTGAAAGGGGTTCTGACAGACCCCCTTTCTCCCAGCAGCCAATCAGAGGAGGATTTTCCCTCTGGACATGCTGGCGGGAGAGTATATCTGTGGCAGACGCCTGAGAGGAGATGTTCTATGCGGGGCCCGCATTCCAGGTGCAGCATCCACCTTCAGGGTGCGCGCATTCATGGGCCCCGTCATCGAGGCCTGCCTGGCCGAAGCTGTGCACCAAGCGGAGCTTCATCCTAACGTTGAGAGGGGCCCCAGCGACTTGTTGGGTCCAAGATCCTAAGTCGGGAGCTGTACGGTGGGGGATTGGCTCGGGAGGTTGTCAGCGAGGCCTAGACGAACCACCCGGGATCCGGTCATCACTACATGACAGGTACACTTCAACTGTCCTTTAATGACCCTAGAGAAGTGATTTACTGGGAGGATCCATTAGTTCTACCCCTTTGAAAAGTATGAAAATTCCTCAGGCCTGTGGCAGAGGCCCTATTTCCTCCCAGTGACTATCGCAAGTGACCTTTCGGCTGCCAGGCCCAAGTAAACGCCTGTCCGGGGCACTTTACCCACCCTGACGGGAGTGGCGACGTTTAAGAGTGACTGTACTGAGAGCAAGCTGCTCTCTATAATATCCAAGGCCTGATACTGGAGTTTCCTTCCGCTCATCAACCTTCCTGTATAGTGTACCATGTTGATGTTGGCCATGTTGGGCCTTGGAATAAAACTTTGAAAACCCACTCTGATGTCTGGACACTCGCTTTATTCACTTTCTACAAGTATTCACCCCTAGACAAGTGTAATTGGTAACTTAATACGCCGCCCACGAAATCAACCAGCGGCTCCTTCGGGGATGAGCGCTACACATATCTCCTGTATTATAATGCCTACACTTCAGAATAAAAGAGCACAAGGGCACCTTTGGACAGTAGCATTAGATACACCAACAAATTGAAGCCAAACTCCAGCTAACACTCTATAAGTGGTTACAGCAACAGTTTTTTTCCCCTTTGGGATAAAGATTTTACATAAATAAATAAAAGCTGATGATTGTTCCTCTAACAGCTACATCTACATTGAGAGCTTGTTCTTTTAAAAAACAACAGAGTTCCTGCCCAGATCACCAGTTGAAAGGATGAAAGGAAAGGAAACCTAAAAAAATTAATGCAGCCACCACATCTAAGAAATGGTAAGCTTCAATATAATGTTTTCCTTTGGGTTTAATTTCACTTTAACCGTGAGCTTTATCTAGCCTTTTGGAACACACTATGGGCCAGATTCAGGTAGATGAGAGTATCTTTCCTCTGGAGTAACGCTTCTCATTTACGTTACTCTGAAGACCCTTTCAGCGCAAGTCCTGTAATTTACATAGCAGTTGCGCGTAAACTTGCGCCAGAGTAACGATAATGCGCTGGCGTAACCCGACGCAAGTGGAAGTGGGTGTGATCATATGTAAATGATGGGCGGAGCCCAGCGCAGAGGCTTACGTTCAGCGCATCATCCACGGAGCATGCGCAGTGAGTGCGGCTCCACTCGCCCCCCTTGTGCGCATGCTCACAACTTCCGTCGGCACCACTTCCTGGGAAACGTCAGCGCAATGCGTTCCGCTGGGCGCTTAAAAGCGCTGGCGGAAACGCCATTCCGGCGCAAAAGTATTTCCGCTTCCCCCCACCCCAGGGAAGATACTTTTGTTTGGTGATGGCTGCTCCCGCTACCCCCAGAGAGAGGAGGAACCTGAATTTTAATGCACAGGAGGTCTCAGTGATCATTTCGGCAATGGAGACGGATAATGATTTTCTCCATGGCAAAAAAAGCCGGAAGACCAGCCGGGAGAGGAAGCAGGGCATCCTGGAGTCCATTGCTGCCAGGGTCAATGTCCTGGGGTACTCCACCCGGACTGCTGGGGACATACAAAAAAAAATTAATGACCTGCGGCGCAAGGTGAGGGACAAGGTGGCCTCCATCAGGAGGTATGAGAGGGGCACAGGTGGTGGTCCCCCATGTCCTGTCACCCTAACCGCAGAGGAGGAGGTGGTTGCTCGCTGCCTGGAGAGGGAGCAGGTGGAGGGGGTCGCAGGCTATGACTCCGTGGAGGAAGGCACAAGGACAGGTAAGTGTTTTATAATCCCCTATTTGTTGTTTTGCATTTGGGGGGGGGAGGGTACATGTGCCAAGTGTGTGGGACCACCAACATGTGTCTGCTTTGTGTCATCCACAGATGACGGAGCTGGGCCATCATCTGTCAGCGTGCATTCCACCCCATCCCCCCCACGCCATCGTGTGCCCGAGCCACTGGGTGGTGAAGAGGTTGTGGAGGAGGAGAGTGGCCACACCACACCTGCCGAGGTGGTTGTAGAGGATCCTGCTGTGGCAGAGCAGGACTTTACCTTAGTGTTGTCTGTCTCCTCCCCTTCTCCTGGGCCGTCTGTCGTCCCCTCCCCCATCCTTGGAAGCCCCTCAAGGGCAACTCCTTCCACCCGAGGACAACCATCTTCTGGCCCCAGGAAGGCGACCCAGAAGACCAGGGGGGTGTCTGATGGTGTACAGGACCAGTTGGCGAGGGATCACGCCAGGCAGACGGAACAGATGGGGGCCATAGCAGTGCACTTGGAGAAAGTGGCTGACAGCCTGGGCTCCGTTGCCAACCTCAGCAACGCAGTGCAGGATGTAAGCTGCAACTGCGCTGCAGTGGTCACCACTTTGGGGGAGGTGCAGGGGGATATTCGGCACCTTACTGCAGCCGTCCAGGCCAGCAGTGCTGCCATCCGGGACCAGGGGAGGCTGAGTCGGCGGGCCCAGCATTATCAGGTCACCCGTCAGCTCCGGATGCAGGCCCAGACCAACTCCTACCTTGGACGGATAGCCAGGGCCTTGGAGGGCACGCAGGCCACACCTGCCAGGAGTGGCCCACCTGGGGATCAGCCACCTCCAGATGCCCCCCCACCCCCACCCACTCCATCCAGGCAGCTGCGGAGTCAGAGAGGGGCCCCCAGAAGAAGCCCCCGGCATCCCCGATGAGGCCTTTTTTTTTTTTTCTTGTTTTATATTTTTGTTTTGGACATACTCAGGTCATGAGTTTATTTTTTCTTTTTCTCAGGTTATGAGATTTTGTTTCTTTTAATTATCAGGATATGATATTATTAATTTATTTTTGTACTGCACACGGTCAGGAGTGCAGGGGACAGTGTGAATGGTGTGTGAATGTGAGGGGGTGGCACTCCTGAAAGTAAGGGGTGTCACCCTCGGCCGTGGTGGTGAAGTTAACCCCACGGCTGAATGAATGACGTGTGAAAGGTGTGTGAATGGACAGTGACATCATTGGGGCCTTGACGCTGGCGTTACTGCTCCCAGCTCCTACATGCTGGACTTGGGCTAATCCAATGCGATGTGCATGTGGTGTGTGTGATCTAGGGACATCAGTGGTGTACATGCATGCATTGTCTGTGTTATTAATGTTTTGGTTTAGTGTCCAAAGATGCCTACGGCGAGGACCCTCCTGACTGCTCTTCCATCAGCAGACTGGGTGTCCTCTGGCAGGTGGGGACTGTGTGGGTCGGGGGTCAGGTCATCACGTATGTCAATATGCAGGCCTTTTTTCATAGCAAAGTTATGTAGTATGCAACATGCACCGATGATCTGACACACAAAGGTAGGGGAATACAATAGGGTCCCCCCAGACTTATCCAGGCATCGGAAACGGGACTTCATGAGCCCAAATGTTTGCTCCACCACTGCACGGGTTTTGATGTGTGCTTCATTGTATTTTCTCTCTCCTCTGGTTTGGGGGTTCCGGAAAGGAGTCATTAGATGGGGTCCCAGTGCATATGCAGAGTCACCTGGAAGGGAAAAGACAGGAGAATGTTAGTCATGCATGTGCGATTTCTGTTGTGCATCACGGGAGGGGATAGTCATGCCTGACTCCCATGTCACTCACCAACCAGCCAGCTGTCCCCATACATGTTCTGGTTAAATTCTGCTGGGATGGGGCTCTGACGGTATATGAAGCTGTCATGGCTGGACCCGGGGTGTTTGGCACGGACGTGCCATATGAGGCGTTGGGCATCAGCTATCACCTGTATGTTGATGGAATGCCAATGCTTCCGATTGCGGTATATGTGCTCTGTGGCACTGGGGGGCTGTAGGGCCACATGTGTGCAATCAATGGCCCCCACAGTGCGTGGGAATCTGGCAATGCTGTAGAAATCTGTCATTGCCTTCTGCCGCAGCTCCTCAGTGGTGGGTCTGATGAACTGGTTGGACATGCGTCTGAGGATTGCAGGGACAACCTGGTGCACACATCTGCTTATGGAGGACTGTGACATCCCAGCCACCACTCCACTTGTACGCTGGAATGATCCACTTGCAAGGAAATGGAGTGTTGCCAGGACCTTCACCAGTGGCTGCACTGCTTGTGAGCGGTGTGTTGGGCTGGTGATGTCATCCTGCAGGGTTGTGGTTAGTTCAAGTATTGCATCTGGGCTGAATCTGAAGAGGCGATACACCTCCTCATCCCCCATGCCAAAGAGGTTCATACGAGTGCGGTATATCCTCTCACGTGGCCGCCTTCTTGGTTCCAGGGGACCCATCAGTAGTTCTAGGACCACAATTGCCCCTGGCATGTTGGCACACAGAGGTGTTGTCCTCCTTGCAAGTGTTGTTGTTCAGCAAGCTCCTATCGTCGGTAACGCTGCTGTAGCTGCTCTCCTGCTGACCTGTGACCGTCTGGAGTAAAGATAAAGCAGCCTTTTGTAGAAATAACTTTGCGCCGGACGGACCAGATACGCGCGGCGCATGTAGCCAGCGTATGGTGCTAATCCGTTCGTGATTTGGGAAATCTCCCTCATTTGCATATTTGCAGGGGAAATCAATGGGCGCGACTGATGCGCCCAGCGAAAATAAACGCTGACGATACTCTGGCGTCGGAACGTTCCGCCGGTCGCAAATGACCCGTTATTGGGCGCATCTAGTTTGGTGGGTACGGGCACATAGAAACGACGGCGCATCATCACAGTTACGCGGCGCATATCCAAATACTCCAGCGCAAGTGTTCGTGAATCTGGCCCACCAGGTGTTTGCTGCATTTGTGCTGCATAGTTTTCACCTAAACGTACTTGGCGTCTACTGCACTTGTGCTGTATAATTTGCACATAAACGTACTTGGAGGTTATTGCACTTGTGCTGTATAGTTTGCACCTAAACCTACTTGGTGTATACTGCAAGTGTGCACATTAGTTTGCACATGTCCTCTGCAGTTTGCACCTAAAGCTATGAGGTGTGTGTACTGATTTTGTCCTCTGCAGGTCATTATAATGTCTGGAAGGACAACAAAGAGAGGCAGCAAGTCACAAAGGCAAGCAGGCTCTGCATCTAGAGGCAACAGTGCTGGTGGTGGACATGGTGCATCCTCTTCAGCACGTGGCCGTTGCACACGCTCGTCCTTTTCGCAAGCTGGCCTTGTTGAGCCTCAACATGCAGACAAATTGGTAGAGTGGATGACCAAGCCATCCTCATCCTCCTCATTCTCTCTCACCCAGGCTCAGGGTACTTTGTCTGGCAAATTAGCTGCCAAGGCGTCCTCTTCCCTCTGCAAAATGGCATCACTTACTCCTTCCCTAGTCCCTCCATGTCCTCCTGAGGAGTCCCCCGAACTGTTTCAACACAGAGTTGGGTACATCCTGCCTGAAGGTGCGCAGCGTTTTGAAGGCTCTGATGATGGAACACAGATAGAGGAAGGCAGTAATGTGAGCCCAGAGAGAGGGAGTGCCCGAGAGGGACAGCAATCTGGCAGTGATGTTCCCACAGCTGCAGCATACTGCCAGGTTTTCGACAGTGATGAGGAGGTAGGGGATGATGAGGTCACTGACTCTACGTGGGTGTCTGATAGAAGAGAGGAGGAGGAGGACGAGGTTGGTGGAGGAGGAGGCACAGGCATATCTCCAAAGAGAAAGGATGCCCTCCAGGGCACAGCTAAAGGGCAGCACACCAACTGCATTACATCGCAGAGCTACGCCTGTGCAGGGCGCTGCTGTGTCTCAGCGTTACTGCAAAAGTTCTTTGGTGTGGGCTTTTTTAAAACATGTGTATCGCACCATTGCTATTTGCAACATATGTCTCAAGCGTATCTCGCGTGGCCAAAACATCACCCACTTGGGCACCACATGCTTGACCAGACATATGTCAACCTGCCATGCAGTTCGTTGGCAAGCATACCTGAAAGACCCACACCAAAGAACAAAGCAGACCTCCCCTTACCCCTCATCAGCTGGGATCTCCAGTCACAACCTAGTAGTACATGCGGCCAATCTACTATCTGTACACCAATGTCAGATTGTACCAGCCAACTTTCCCTGCCCCAGCTGCTGCACCGCCAAAAGAAATACTCTCCCAGCCATCCACATGCCCAGCGGTTGAATGCTAGCTTAGCAAAATTTCTAGCACTTCAACTGCTGCCTTTTCAGTTGGTAGATTCTGCCCCCTTCCGTGAGTTTGTGGAATGTGCGGTACCTCAGTGTCAAGTTCCCAAACTCTTGGAAGGCGATTCCGGCTCTCTACTGGCATGTGGAAGGCAATGTCCATGCCTCGCTGGACAGGGCGGTCAGTGGTAATGTGCATATTACTGCTGACTCTTGGTCCAGCAGGCATGGACAGGGACGTTACCTCTCTTTCACGGCACATTGGGTGACTCTGCTGGCAGCTGGGAAGGACGCAGCGCAAGGTACAGTAGTTTTGGAAGTTGTTCCGCCACCACGCCTCCAAAACACTACTCCACCCCCTCCTCTTCTTCCTCTGTGGCCTCTTCCTGTGCTGATGTGTTCTCGGTACCAGCCGTGCTCTGTAGGCGTACGAGGGGCTACGCAGGAATGCAGGCAAAGAGATGCCATGCGGTGCTAGAGCTGGTGTGCTTGGAAGACGGGAGCCACACTGGGGCCGAGGTTCTGTCAGCTCTGCAGAGGCAGGCTCAGAGGTGCTTGTCACCACGCCAGCTTAAGCCTGGAATGGTGGTTAGCGACAATGGCACCAACCTCCTCTCTGCCCTGCGACAGGGACAACTGACCCATGTGCCCTGTTTTGCTCATGTCCTGAATTTGGTGGTGCAGCGGTTCCTAGGCTGGTACCCAGGCTTACAGGATGTCCTAAAGCAGGCCAGGAAAGCCTGTGTGCATTTCCGAAAGTCATATAATGCCAGTGCTTGGCTGACAGATCTCCAAAAGGAATACAACCTGCCAAGAACCGCCTAATCTGCGACATGCCCACCAGATGTAACTCTACATTTGCCATGCTGCAGCGGCTGCACACACAGCAGAGGGCCATCAATGAGTAACTATGCCAATATGGCAGCAGAACTGGGTCAGGGGAGCTTGATTTTTGATGCAGTACTTTGCATGTGGCTCTTTGCTGCGCTCCAATTACAGTATCTGTGAGGGGTTGTAGTGTTGTGGCACCAGCACCAGTGGCTAAGGCCCAATTTTTTTGCCCCTGTTTAACAGGCGCGTGTAATTAGAATTCTTGATCTAATATTTCACAGTAGGGCGTTCCAGCGCCCACCAAGACTAACTGTGAAGGCTTACAGTGTTGTGGCAACACCAACACCTAGGGCCCAAATTTCTGCAGAGTATATACGTCAGGCCCCTACTTTCAAACATCCAACTTACAAACGACTCCTACTTGCAAAGACAACTAGGAAGGGAAATTCTCTTCTGTAAAAAGTGTCTCCTGTCCACTGATGCTTTATCACCAATTCTTGTTTCACCAATAAAAAACATTTTTCTAAAAATAATTTGTCATTGGGACAGAAAGTGAGGTGCAATGTTCTAAACAGATGCACACAGACAGCAAAACAAATGTTACAGGCAGTGTTGCTCATCGTCCTTTAAAAAGTAATTAGTTACAGTTACAAATTACTTGTCCGAAAAAGTAATTGTGTTAGTGACTCAGTTACTACATTGGCAAAGTAATTCTGTTACACAGCAAAGTAACTGACTTTTTTTTTGCCGGCGTATGACGACCCCCTAAATTTTGGCTTTGGGATATACTCACTGTATAAGACGACCCCTCACTGTGCCATCATACATGCCTCACTGTGCCATCTGTAACATGCCTCACTGTGCCACCTGTAACATGCCTCACTGTGCCACCTGTAACATGCCTCACTGACAGTGAGGCGGCGTACAGACGATCGGACATATCCGATGAAAACGGTCCGCGGACCATTTCCATCGGATATGTCCGATCGGGAGTTTGATCCGATGGCGTGTACACACCATCGGATCAAATTCCCCGCCGCCGGACGGCACGGTGACGCGGCGGTGACGTTGACGCCGCCGCGTCACCGCCACGTCACCGCACCAGGAAGTAAAACACTTCCGCGCATGCGCCGAATCCATTCGGCAGCGGCTCGGCAGCGGCGCGGCGGCGGTGGGGGCCGACATGTCTGCTGGTAAGTGTACTAACCAGCAGACATGTCGGGCGGACAGATTCCACCGGATAGATTTCAAAGCTTGCTTTGAAATCTGTCGGGTGGAGAAATCTGTCCGCTAGCCCATACACACGAGCGGAGATGTCTGCTGAAACGGTCCATCGGACCGTTTTCAGCGGACATATCCCCTCGTGTGTCCGCCGCCTGAGGCATGTTACAGGCACAGTGAGGCATGTTACAGGCACAGTGAGGCATGTGAGGCATGTTACAGGCAAAGTGAGGCATGTTACAGGCACAGTGAGGCATGTTACAGGCACAGTGAGGCATGTTACAGGCACAGTGAGGCATGTTACAGGCACAGTGAGGCATGTTACAGGCACAGTGAGGCATGTTACAGGCACAGTGAGGCATGTGAGGCATGTTACAGGCACCGTGAGGCATGTTACAGGCACCGTGAGGCATGTTACAGGCAGAGTGAGTGAGGCATGTTACAGGCACAGTGAGGCACGTTATAGACACAGTGAGGCATGTATGATGGCCCAGTGAGTCACTGGGCCATCATACATGCCTAACTGTGCCTGTAAAATGCTTCGACGACGATCTCCCTACCTTCTCCTGCAACCATCCTCCATTATTTAAAATCTGCGCCTCCCCCTCTGACTGTTCCGTCCGTGATAGGCGGAACAGTAATTTTCCCAGCAGAGCCTCTGTTTAGTGTTCCGCCTATCACGGATGTCCTCTCGTCCGAGGCTGAGGATGAGAAGGCATCCGTGATAGGCTGAACACTATACAGAGGCTCTGCTGGGAAAATTAGTGTTCTGCCTATCACAGATGGAACAGTCAGAGGGGGAGGCGTGCTTTTTTAATAATGGATGGCCGACAGCAACAGCTGAGGCACAGGTAGGTGTAATTACGGTAACGCCGCCCAAGTAATGGGAACGGTGTTGCCGTGAGGGGAAGAGTAATCTGGTAGATTACTCGTTATCCTCAAAAGAGGCATCGTTAGGTAACGAAGTTCATTTTAACTTACAACACTGGTTACATGGGTGATAATAACCCTTCTCTATGTTTTCAGAAAAGCTTAAAAAATTATTTTATGGCTGAAGCTACACTTTAAAGAAGTACCAGTTGAAAATTACAAACAGATTCTACTTAACAACAAAACTAGAGTCCCTGTCTTGTTTGCACCGCCTGTATACTGCTGTGCAAAGTGTATAGGGCCAAAGGGGCTTGTAATGACCTGGGGGGAGTGGTGACGGGGAAACCCATGCTATTTTTTTCAGTGATTTTTATCCATATTGCAGGGACCGAACATTAAAGCTGAAAGGGAGCTGTGGTGGCTTAACGTGATTGGCACTGCGCTGACAAACCGTTCACCTCTGCAGCCAAGGGTTCGGATCCCAGTCTCGGCTACATGTGAATTGAGTTTGGTGGTCTCAGCCCGGCTCCCGGTGGGTGTGCTATGCAAGGTACGCCTGTGCTTAGTATGCCCACCCCCCCCCCCCAAAACCACCACACTTGCACGCACACGAAATTGGTTTAACACTCACGCACTTTGGCCATGAGGTCTACTAAAATAAAGAGAGGCGAAGGACCTACGGGGCTGGCTGGGTGGGCTAGACCCCCTAACTCCCTCATAGGGGGAGTCCCTCTGTCCCGTTGGGCCCCAGTCGGGCTCCCAAGTAGAGCAGGTAGGGCGGGGTGAGTGGGAGGCACCCCCTCACACCCGCCATTGCCCCTGGAGGCATGGAGAAGGATGGCAATTGCCTCCGGGGGGAGGGTCTGCCTACTCCCAACTCCTGCAGTCCAGCTCCTCTCTCTCGACTTCACGCACAAAATACACTTTAAAAAAAATAAAAAATAAAGCTGCAAGCAGTCTTGAATTACTTTTTTCTTTATAGTAGTCTCATTTTGTGCAGGGACAGTTCTAAACACGTGCCAGTACTATAGACACCCAGCAGGTACAATATTTTAAGGAATTTTTCTTTCTTTAAGCATCATTAAAATCGCTGCTCCAGAAAAAACAACAGTTTTTAAAACTTTTTTTTCCATTGATACATGTTCCCTGGGGCAAGACCCGGGTCCCAAAACCCATTTTTCGACAATAACTTGTATATTGGGCTTTAAAATTATGACTTCTGAATTTGAACGTTCGAGTCCCATAGACGTCAATGGGGTTCGATACGTTTGTGCGAACGTGAGGTCCGTTCGAAGGTTCTGGTGCGAACCGAACACGGTGGTGTTCGGCTCATCCCTACTGGTGAGCAGAGAGCAAAGGATGGGCTTGAATCAAGCAGGTGTGTGGCAAAGAGACAGAGTTGCTGCTGCTGAATGAACAGATCCCTGCCAAGAGAACTGAGAACTTTCTCACAGAGGTTGTGATTCGGAATCCTGGTAAAATCAGATTGTATCATACCTCTCAACCATTGTGGATTTGCCAGGACTGTCCTGGGATTTGATGTAATTCCCAGCGAATCAAGGCTTATTTCCGGAGTGGAGCCCAGTGCCGGAAAAAGTTCTGGCAAAGGGCTCCGCTGATTTGTTAGGCAGGGGTGCACTAGTGAGGGCACCAGTAACACCTGTCCTGTAGTTTTTGCAGGGTGTATTGGGTCCTTCATGCCCCAAGCATATCTCTATACAGCAGCCAACATCTCTCACTGCTGGCTACCTCTCACACATACACAGTGTAGAACAGCTAAACTTTCCTTCTCCTCATCCTTGTTTGTGATGTTTTCCTGTACAGACAGGAGGAGGAGGAGGTGAGGGGGAGGCACACCACTCTGCCTGAGCCGTCCTGATCTGTAGTAAATACAACATACATTGGACCTGCAGGGAAGGGAGACATGGGGATGAGGGTGAGGGGGGCACGTTTATAAAGATCACTAGGGATGAGCTTCGCGTTCGATACGAACCTATGTTCGACTCGAACATTGTCTGTTCGTATGTTCGACGAAATTCGAACAAAAGCGGTCGTTCGCGCTAAATTCGAGTGTCGCAAAACGGCCCATAATTCACTGCGGCATTGCGCGCTGATGATTGGCCAAGCATGCTGTCTGTCCCGCATGCTTGGCCAATCGCAACGCGCAAAAAATGGAGAGCCATAATTGGCCAAAGCCAGGGCTTTAGCACACGCCCCATACTATATAGGTGAAATATGAGAATCATTATTGCCTACTTTCTGAAGTGCTTCGTTGTTTTGTTTATCCACTGCCTTCATTACTCAAAGTCACTGACCAGGAACAAGCACGCAGATGAAGAAAGCCAGATAAAAGTCAAATGTTCTAATCTGCATACCTATTTTGGGTCGTGGCTCAAAGTACTGAGGAAAGATAGGCAAGTAGCATTCTCCATGATGAAGAGGTCAGTTATAGCAAGATCCATGCTTTTGTAGCACTACCCCCGTAAGAGATGCTGGTTAGTTTTTGGGTCGGCCGCTACCCCACTGTTCACTATCAGCGCTAGGGGTTACATTGGAGAGTTATCCACAAATGTCTGCACCAAACACTCAGTCTCTTTTTTCAATGCTTTTATTAACAACTTTAAGTAGAGGGATGGAGTGTTAGGGGAGATTCAGATACCTTGCTTTGTGGATCACGGGTACTCCACACTGGATCTAGCAACCACCGGATAGGCCTTTCTCACTGACCTAGCAGCCGATGTGTCGCCCGGTCAAAGTCTCTGCCACAGACTTTATGAATATACAAAATACAAGTCGTTGTACAATCCTCTGGTGAATAAATAAGTAGCACTGCAAAAAAGACACTCTGGATAATTAAACCACAGTGACATGAGTCCATAAATGAGTGAAAAGAACATCAAACACACAAGTCCATCAATTGTAGGTATATGACCACATCATCGTCATGAAGGGGACACTCTGCACGATAACAAAGGAGTAGATGGAATACTCTTACCGGATGGCGTTGATCTGCTTGTCAGCGACAACAGATCATAGGCGCATGGAAAGATTCCACTCAAATCTGCTCAGCTGGATGTAGGCCCCATGGTAGATTCCTCACAGGGTGTCCGGCTGTCTAGCTGTAATCCTGGACTGGAACCTCACCGTGGATACATAGGCACAAACTGAGATAGGTAGCAAAAACCAGAAGGTCTGCTCCCTCCAAAGCGATGGTGGAAACAAAAATGGGTATCCTCTCAGAATAAACACTCATGGAGTATTAAAAACTTGATATCCCGGCAGATCATGCGGAAGGAAGAAAAAACATGCTTCAAATGGTGCAGATAAAAAAGGATAGGTTTTTATTTGTAAAAAACAAATATACATAAAAGTGATCACTATAGCATAAAAAAGTAAAAGCAATATGGGGAGCAGGTGTACCAGGACCGACGAGTTTCGTCCCAATGGACTTCAACTGGGGCATCAGATCCTCTGCCACAGTACTGTCCAACAGAATATGGGCCAGATTCACGAACACTTGCGCTGGAGTATTTGGATATGCACCGCGTAACTGTGATGATGCGCCGTCGTTTCTATGTGCCCGTACCCACCAAACTAGATGCGCCCAATAACGGGTCATTTGCGACCGGCGGAACGTTCCGACGCCAGAGTATCGTCAGCGTTTATTTTCGCTGGGCGCATCAGTCGCGCCCATTGATTTCCCCTGCAAATATGCAAATGAGGGAGATTTCCCAATTCACGAACGGATTAGCACCATACGCTGGCTACATGCGCCGCGCGTATCTGGTCCGTCCGGCGCAAAGTTATTTCTACAAAAGGCTGCTTTATCTTTACTCCAGATGGTCACAGGTCAGCAGGAGAGCAGCTACAGCAGCGTTACCGACGATAGGAGCTTGCTGAACAACAACACTTGCAAGGAGGACAACACCTCTGTGTGCCAACATGCCAGGGGCAATTGTGGTCCTAGAACTACTGATGGGTCCCCTGGAACCAAGAAGGCGGCCACGTGAGAGGATATACCGCACTCGTATGAACCTCTTTGGCATGGGGGATGAGGAGGTGTATCGCCTCTTCAGATTCAGCCCAGATGCAATACTTGAACTAACCACAACCCTGCAGGATGACATCACCAGCCCAACACACCGCTCACAAGCAGTGCAGCCACTGGTGAAGGTCCTGGCAACACTCCATTTCCTTGCAAGTGGATCATTCCAGCGTACAAGTGGAGTGGTGGCTGGGATGTCACAGTCCTCCATAAGCAGATGTGTGCACCAGGTTGTCCCTGCAATCCTCAGACGCATGTCCAACCAGTTCATCAGACCCACCACTGAGGAGCTGCGGCAGAAGGCAATGACAGATTTCTACAGCATTGCCAGATTCCCACGCACTGTGGGGGCCATTGATTGCACACATGTGGCCCTACAGCCCCCCAGTGCCACAGAGCACATATACCGCAATCGGAAGCATTGGCATTCCATCAACGTACAGGTGATAGCTGATGCCCAACGCCTCATATGGCACGTCCGTGCCAAACACCCCGGGTCCAGCCATGACAGCTTCATATACCGTCAGAGCCCCATCCCAGCAGAATTTAACCAGAACATGTATGGGGACAGCTGGCTGGTTGGTGAGTGACATGGGAGTCAGGCATGACTATCCCCTCCCGTGATGCACAACAGAAATCGCACATGCATGACTAACATTCTCCTGTCTTTTCCCTTCCAGGTGACTCTGCATATGCACTGGGACCCCATCTAATGACTCCTTTCCGTAACCCCCAAACCAGAGGAGAGAGAAAATACAATGAAGCACACATCAAAACCCGTGCAGTGGTGGAGCAAACATTTGGGCTCCTGAAGTCCCGTTTCCGATGCCTGGATAAGTCTGGTGGGACCCTATTGTATTCCCCTACCTTTGTGTGTCAGATCATCGGTGCATGTTGCATACTACATAACTTTGCTATGAAAAAAGGCCTGCATATTGACATACGTGATGACCTGACCCCCGACCCACACAGTCCCCACCTGCCAGAGGACACCCAGTCTGCTGATGGAAGAGCAGTCAGGAGGGTCCTCGCCGTAGGCATCTTTGGACACTAAACCAAAACATTAATAACACAGACAATGCATGCATGTACACCACTGATGTCCCTAGATCACACACACCACATGCACATCGCATTGGATTAGCCCAAGTCCAGCATGTAGGAGTTGGGAGCAGTAACGCCAGCGTCAAGGCCCCAATGATGTCACTGTCCATTCACACACCTTTCACACGTCATTCATTCAGCCGTGGGGTTCACTTCACCACCACGGCCGAGGGTGACACCCCTTACTTTCAGGAGTGCCACCCCCTCACATTCACACACCATTCACACTGTCCCCTGCACTCCTGACCGTGTGCAGTACAAAAATAAATTAATAATATCATATCCTGATAATTAAAAGAAACAAAATCTCATAACCTGAGAAAAAGAAAAAATAAACTCATGACCTGAGTATGTCCAAAACAAAAATATAAAACAAGAAAAAAAAAAAAAAGGCCTCATCGGGGATGCCGGGGGCTTCTTCTGGGGGCCCCTCTCTGACTCCGCAGCTGCCTGGATGGAGGGGCATCTGGAGGTGGCTGATCCCCAGGTGGGCCACTCCTGGCAGGTGTGGCCTGCGTGCCCTCCAAGGCCCTGGCTATCCGTCCAAGGTAGGAGTTGGTCTGGGCCTGCATCCGGAGCCGACGGGTGACCTGATAATGCTGGGCCCGCCGACTCAGCCTCCCCTGGTCCCGGATGGCAGCACTGTTGGCCTGGACGGCTGCAGTAAGGTGCCGAATATCCCCCTGCACCTCCCCCAAAGTGGTGACCACTGCAGCGCAGTTGCAGCTTACATCCTGCACTGCGTTGCTGAGGTTGGCAACGGAGCCCAGGCTGTCAGCCACTTTCTCCAAGTGCACCGCTATGGCCCCCATCTGTTCCGTCTGCCTGGCGTGATCCCTCGCCAACTGGTCCTGTACACCATCAGACACCCCCCTGGTCTTCTGGGTCGCCTTCCTGGGGCCAGAAGATGGTTGTCCTCGGGTGGAAGGAGTCGCCCTTGAGGGGCTTCCAAGGATGGGGGAGGGGACGACAGACGGCTCAGGAGAAGGGGAGGAGACAGACAACACTAAGGTAAAGTCCTGCTCTGCCACAGCAGGATCCTCTACAACCACCTCGGCAGGTGTGGTGTGGCCACTCTCCTCCTCCACAACCTCTTCACCACCCAGTGGCTCGGGCACACGATGGCGTGGGGGGGATGGGGTGGAATGCACGCTGACAGATGATGGCCCAGCTCCGTCATCTGTGGATGACACAAAGCAGACACATGTTGGTGGTCCCACACACTTGGCACATGTACCCTCCCCCCCCCCAAATGCAAAACAACAAATAGGGGATTATAAAACACTTACCTGTCCTTGTGCCTTCCTCCACGGAGTCATAGCCTGCGACCCCCTCCACCTGCTCCCTCTCCAGGCAGCGAGAAACCACCTCCTCCTCTGCGGTTAAGGTGACAGGACATGGGGGACCACCACCTGTGCCCCTCTCATACCTCCTGATGGAGGCCACCTTGTCCCTCACCTTGCGCCGCAGGTCATTAATTTTTTTTTGTATGTCCCCAGCAGTCCGGGTGGAGTACCCCAGGACATTGACCCTGGCAGCAATGGACTCCAGGATGCCCTGCTTCCTCTCCCGGCTGGTCTTCCGGCTTTTTTTGCCATGGAGAAAATCATTATCCGTCTCCATTGCCGAAATGATCACTGAGACCTCCTGTGCATTAAAATTCAGGTTCCTCCTCTCTCTGGGGGTAGCGGGAGCAGCCATCACCAAACAAAAGTATCTTCCCTGGGGTGGGGGGAAGCGGAAATACTTTTGCGCCGGAATGGCGTTTCCGCCAGCGCTTTTAAGCGCCCAGCGGAACGCATTGCGCTGACGTTTCCCAGGAAGTGGTGCCGACGGAAGTTGTGAGCATGCGCACAAGGGGGGCGAGTGGAGCCGCACTCACTGCGCATGCTCCGTGGATGATGCGCTGAACGTAAGCCTCTGCGCTGGGCTCCGCCCATCATTTACATATGATCACACCCACTTCCACTTGCGTCGGGTTACGCCAGCGCATTATCGTTACTCTGGCGCAAGTTTACGCGCAACTGCTATGTAAATTACAGGACTTGCGCTGAAAGGGTCTTCAGAGTAACGTAAATGAGAAGCGTTACTCCAGAGGAAAGATACTCTCATCTACCTGAATCTGGCCCGGTATGTTTAGGTGCAAACTATACAGCACAAGTGCAGTAAACACCTGGTACGTTTAGGTGCAAACTATACAGCACAAGTGCAGTAAACTACAAGTAGGTTTAAGTGCAAACTATACAGCACAAGTGCAGTATACACCAAGTAGGTTTAGGTGCAAACTATACAGCACAAGTGCAGTAAACACCAAGTACGTTTAGGTGCAAACTATACAGCACAAGTGCAGTAAACACCAAGTACGTTTAGGTGCAAACTATACAGCACAAGTGCAGTCAACTACAAGTAGGTTTAAGTGCAAACTATACAGCACACGGGCAATACAACACGTTAGAAGACTGCAGCTAGCACAATCAACTGCCTGACAAATAGGAATAGCTGATATAGCTAAACTATACAGTGTATAAATATATGTACAACTCCTGGGATGTATATATATCCTCTACACACTGTAAATTTAACTAGACTGACTAGCCTGCCTGCTCTAGTAAAAAAGACACTGTCTCTCTCTCTAGGACTGATCTTTTCGTTAACACCGCCGAAACACACTACACAAGGCCGCCCAGCAGGCGGTCTTTTATAGTGTGGGGCGTGTGCTAAAGCCCTGATCCAGAATTGGCCAAAGCCACCCTGGCTTTGGCCAATTATTGCTCTCCGTTTTTGCGCGCTGTGATTGGCCAAGCATGCGGGTCATAGTGCATGCTTGGCCAATCATCAGCGTGCAATGCCGCAGTGAATTATGTGCCGTGACGCGTCATTCGAATTAGGCGCGAACGACCCATTTTCTTCGAATTTCGACGAACAATTAAACAGCCAATGTTCGTTTCGAACATGGGTTTGAGTCGAACGCGGAGCTCGTCCCAACTCAACAGTCTGTAGACACACTTTCCTTTGCTCTGTTGCATCAGCCAATCACCAGTTGACCCAGTCAAGGTAGCTTAGTTCTGTTCTGGAGACTCCCCATTGATGAGCATGGAAAAGTGGTTACTGTAAGGATGGCTGTTGCACATCTGCATTAATGAATAAATGGTTTAACCCTGCCCAAACCGCAGAAGATAGATACAGCAACAACAAAGAATTCCACATCAGTTATTAGCTACAGTCTACAGTGTACATTGTAGGCCCTATTTAAATATGTGTAATAATAAAATGTACATAAATAAATAAACTTACATTTGACAAGTAGTTAGGTTAAAGAGGTATCAAATCCAAAATGTAATATATTGTACCTTACCAATCATGGTAACTGCATTCATTTTTTTTGTTTTGTTTGGGCTTTTCCCTCTGTTTTCACCTGGTGATCTGGGCAGGTACAGTAACATATGTAGCGCCCCCCCCCCCTATTTGGTGGGGCGTTACGCTAAAGTTAGTGGGGAATGAGAGAGTTAAGTTGCTCCCACTCACAAATTGGTTAAGTTTAGGCAGCTGTCAGTTTAGAACTGCTTTCTAGGCCAGTCTGCATGCTAGAGGAGGTGTTTTTACCCCTGGGTGACAGTTGGCGCTGAAAGGGGTTCTGACAGACCCCCTTTCTCCCAGCAGCCAATCAGAGGAGGATTTTCCCTCTGGACATGCTGGCGGGAGAGTATATCTGTGGCAGACGCCTGAGAGGAGATGTTCTATGCGGGGCCCGCATTCCAGGTGCAGCATCCACCTTCAGGGTGCGCGCATTCATGGGCCCCGTCATCGAGGCCTGCCTGGCCGAAGCTGTGCACCAAGCGGAGCTTCATCCTAACGTTGAGAGGGGCCCCAGCGACTTGTTGGGTCCAAGATCCTAAGTCGGGAGCTGTACGGTGGGGGATTGGCTCGGGAGGTTGTCAGCGAGGCCTAGACGAACCACCCGGGATCCGGTCATCACTACATGACAGGTACACTTCAACTGTCCTTTAATGACCCTAGAGAAGTGATTTACTGGGAGGATCCATTAGTTCTACCCCTTTGAAAAGTATGAAAATTCCTCAGGCCTGTGGCAGAGGCCCTATTTCCTCCCAGTGACTATCGCAAGTGACCTTTCGGCTGCCAGGCCCAAGTAAACGCCTGTCCGGGGCACTTTACCCACCCTGACGGGAGTGGCGACGTTTAAGAGTGACTGTACTGAGAGCAAGCTGCTCTCTATAATATCCAAGGCCTGATACTGGAGTTTCCTTCCGCTCATCAACCTTCCTGTATAGTGTACCATGTTGATGTTGGCCATGTTGGGCCTTGGAATAAAACTTTGAAAACCCACTCTGATGTCTGGAAACTCGCTTTATTCACTTTCTACAAGTATTCACCCCTAGACAAGTGTAATTGGTAACTTAATACGCCGCCCACGAAATCAACCAGCGGCTCCTTCGGGGATGAGCGCTACACATATCTCCTGTATTATAATGCCTACACTTCAGAATAAAAGAGCACAAGGGCACCTTTGGACAGTAGCATTAGATACACCAACAAATTGAAGCCAAACTCCAGCTAACACTCTATAAGTGGTTACAGCAACAGTTTTTTTCCCCTTTGGGATAAAGATTTTACATAAATAAATAAAAGCTGATGATTGTTCCTCTAACAGCTACATCTACATTGAGAGCTTGTTCTTTTAAAAAACAACAGAGTTCCTGCCCAGATCACCAGTTGAAAGGATGAAAGGAAAGGAAACCTAAAAAAATTAATGCAGCCACCACATCTAAGAAATGGTAAGCTTCAATATAATGTTTTCCTTTGGGTTTAATTTCACTTTAACCGTGAGCTTTATCTAGCCTTTTGGAACACACTATGGGCCAGATTCAGGTAGATGAGAGTATCTTTCCTCTGGAGTAACGCTTCTCATTTACGTTACTCTGAAGACCCTTTCAGCGCAAGTCCTGTAATTTACATAGCAGTTGCGCGTAAACTTGCGCCAGAGTAACGATAATGCGCTGGCGTAACCCGACGCAAGTGGAAGTGGGTGTGATCATATGTAAATGATGGGCGGAGCCCAGCGCAGAGGCTTACGTTCAGCGCATCATCCACGGAGCATGCGCAGTGAGTGCGGCTCCACTCGCCCCCCTTGTGCGCATGCTCACAACTTCCGTCGGCACCACTTCCTGGGAAACGTCAGCGCAATGCGTTCCGCTGGGCGCTTAAAAGCGCTGGCGGAAACGCCATTCCGGCGCAAAAGTATTTCCGCTTCCCCCCACCCCAGGGAAGATACTTTTGTTTGGTGATGGCTGCTCCCGCTACCCCCAGAGAGAGGAGGAACCTGAATTTTAATGCACAGGAGGTCTCAGTGATCATTTCGGCAATGGAGACGGATAATGATTTTCTCCATGGCAAAAAAAGCCGGAAGACCAGCCGGGAGAGGAAGCAGGGCATCCTGGAGTCCATTGCTGCCAGGGTCAATGTCCTGGGGTACTCCACCCGGACTGCTGGGGACATACAAAAAAAAATTAATGACCTGCGGCGCAAGGTGAGGGACAAGGTGGCCTCCATCAGGAGGTATGAGAGGGGCACAGGTGGTGGTCCCCCATGTCCTGTCACCCTAACCGCAGAGGAGGAGGTGGTTGCTCGCTGCCTGGAGAGGGAGCAGGTGGAGGGGGTCGCAGGCTATGACTCCGTGGAGGAAGGCACAAGGACAGGTAAGTGTTTTATAATCCCCTATTTGTTGTTTTGCATTTGGGGGGGGGAGGGTACATGTGCCAAGTGTGTGGGACCACCAACATGTGTCTGCTTTGTGTCATCCACAGATGACGGAGCTGGGCCATCATCTGTCAGCGTGCATTCCACCCCATCCCCCCCACGCCATCGTGTGCCCGAGCCACTGGGTGGTGAAGAGGTTGTGGAGGAGGAGAGTGGCCACACCACACCTGCCGAGGTGGTTGTAGAGGATCCTGCTGTGGCAGAGCAGGACTTTACCTTAGTGTTGTCTGTCTCCTCCCCTTCTCCTGGGCCGTCTGTCGTCCCCTCCCCCATCCTTGGAAGCCCCTCAAGGGCAACTCCTTCCACCCGAGGACAACCATCTTCTGGCCCCAGGAAGGCGACCCAGAAGACCAGGGGGGTGTCTGATGGTGTACAGGACCAGTTGGCGAGGGATCACGCCAGGCAGACGGAACAGATGGGGGCCATAGCGGTGCACTTGGAGAAAGTGGCTGACAGCCTGGGCTCCGTTGCCAACCTCAGCAACGCAGTGCAGGATGTAAGCTGCAACTGCGCTGCAGTGGTCACCACTTTGGGGGAGGTGCAGGGGGATATTCGGCACCTTACTGCAGCCGTCCAGGCCAGCAGTGCTGCCATCCGGGACCAGGGGAGGCTGAGTCGGCGGGCCCAGCATTATCAGGTCACCCGTCAGCTCCGGATGCAGGCCCAGACCAACTCCTACCTTGGACGGATAGCCAGGGCCTTGGAGGGCACGCAGGCCACACCTGCCAGGAGTGGCCCACCTGGGGATCAGCCACCTCCAGATGCCCCCCCACCCCCACCCACTCCATCCAGGCAGCTGCGGAGTCAGAGAGGGGCCCCCAGAAGAAGCCCCCGGCATCCCCGATGAGGCCTTTTTTTTTTTTCTTGTTTTATATTTTTGTTTTGGACATACTCAGGTCATGAGTTTATTTTTTCTTTTTCTCAGGTTATGAGATTTTGTTTCTTTTAATTATCAGGATATGATATTATTAATTTATTTTTGTACTGCACACGGTCAGGAGTGCAGGGGACAGTGTGAATGGTGTGTGAATGTGAGGGGGTGGCACTCCTGAAAGTAAGGGGTGTCACCCTCGGCCGTGGTGGTGAAGTTAACCCCACGGCTGAATGAATGACGTGTGAAAGGTGTGTGAATGGACAGTGACATCATTGGGGCCTTGACGCTGGCGTTACTGCTCCCAGCTCCTACATGCTGGACTTGGGCTAATCCAATGCGATGTGCATGTGGTGTGTGTGATCTAGGGACATCAGTGGTGTACATGCATGCATTGTCTGTGTTATTAATGTTTTGGTTTAGTGTCCAAAGATGCCTACGGCGAGGACCCTCCTGACTGCTCTTCCATCAGCAGACTGGGTGTCCTCTGGCAGGTGGGGACTGTGTGGGTCGGGGGTCAGGTCATCACGTATGTCAATATGCAGGCCTTTTTTCATAGCAAAGTTATGTAGTATGCAACATGCACCGATGATCTGACACACAAAGGTAGGGGAATACAATAGGGTCCCCCCAGACTTATCCAGGCATCGGAAACGGGACTTCATGAGCCCAAATGTTTGCTCCACCACTGCACGGGTTTTGATGTGTGCTTCATTGTATTTTCTCTCTCCTCTGGTTTGGGGGTTCCGGAAAGGAGTCATTAGATGGGGTCCCAGTGCATATGCAGAGTCACCTGGAAGGGAAAAGACAGGAGAATGTTAGTCATGCATGTGCGATTTCTGTTGTGCATCACGGGAGGGGATAGTCATGCCTGACTCCCATGTCACTCACCAACCAGCCAGCTGTCCCCATACATGTTCTGGTTAAATTCTGCTGGGATGGGGCTCTGACGGTATATGAAGCTGTCATGGCTGGACCCGGGGTGTTTGGCACGGACGTGCCATATGAGGCGTTGGGCATCAGCTATCACCTGTATGTTGATGGAATGCCAATGCTTCCGATTGCGGTATATGTGCTCTGTGGCACTGGGGGGCTGTAGGGCCACATGTGTGCAATCAATGGCCCCCACAGTGCGTGGGAATCTGGCAATGCTGTAGAAATCTGTCATTGCCTTCTGCCGCAGCTCCTCAGTGGTGGGTCTGATGAACTGGTTGGACATGCGTCTGAGGATTGCAGGGACAACCTGGTGCACACATCTGCTTATGGAGGACTGTGACATCCCAGCCACCACTCCACTTGTACGCTGGAATGATCCACTTGCAAGGAAATGGAGTGTTGCCAGGACCTTCACCAGTGGCTGCACTGCTTGTGAGCGGTGTGTTGGGCTGGTGATGTCATCCTGCAGGGTTGTGGTTAGTTCAAGTATTGCATCTGGGCTGAATCTGAAGAGGCGATACACCTCCTCATCCCCCATGCCAAAGAGGTTCATACGAGTGTGGTATATCCTCTCACGTGGCCGCCTTCTTGGTTCCAGGGGACCCATCAGTAGTTCTAGGACCACAATTGCCCCTGGCATGTTGGCACACAGAGGTGTTGTCCTCCTTGCAAGTGTTGTTGTTCAGCAAGCTCCTATCGTCGGTAACGCTGCTGTAGCTGCTCTCCTGCTGACCTGTGACCGTCTGGAGCAGGGGTCTCCAAACTGCGGCCCCAGGGCCATATGTGGCCCTTTGCCAGCCTTTATGCGGCCCTCTGGGCACTATTCCTCCAACTGATATGAGGTACTATTTCTTTCACTGACACAAACAAGGGGGCACTATTTCTTCACTGATATCAATGATGGAATACTATTCCTCTTACTGATAGGGGCTCTACTCCTCCTCCTACTGACCACCAACCCCGAGGCCATATTTATTCTCACTGGTGCTGGGCCTGGGACATTTTCTGCCCCTGCTGGCCACAATCCGGCCCTCCTAAAGTCTGCAGGATAATAAAGTGGCCCTTTCTTTGAAAAGTTTGGAGACCCCTGGTCTGGAGTAAAGATAAAGCAGCCTTTTGTAGAAATAACTTTGCGCCGGACGGACCAGATACGCGCGGCGCATGTAGCCAGCGTATGGTGCTAATCCGTTCGTGATTTGGGAAATCTCCCTCATTTGCATATTTGCAGGGGAAATCAATGGGCGCGACTGATGCGCCCAGCGAAAATAAACGCTGACGATACTCTGGCGTCGGAACGTTCCGCCGGTCGCAAATGACCCGTTATTGGGCGCATCTAGTTTGGTGGGTACGGGCACATAGAAACGACGGCGCATCATCACAGTTACGCGGCGCATATCCAAATACTCCAGCGCAAGTGTTCGTGAATCTGGCCCACCAGGTGTTTGCTGCATTTGTGCTGCATAGTTTTCACCTAAACGTACTTGGCGTCTACTGCACTTGTGCTGTATAATTTGCACATAAACGTACTTGGAGGTTATTGCACTTGTGCTGTATAGTTTGCACCTAAACCTACTTGGTGTATACTGCAAGTGTGCACATTAGTTTGCACATGTCCTCTGCAGTTTGCACCTAAAGCTATGAGGTGTGTGTACTGATTTTGTCCTCTGCAGGTCATTATAATGTCTGGAAGGACAACAAAGAGAGGCAGCAAGTCACAAAGGCAAGCAGGCTCTGCATCTAGAGGCAACAGTGCTGGTGGTGGACATGGTGCATCCTCTTCAGCACGTGGCCGTTGCACACGCTCGTCCTTTTCGCAAGCTGGCCTTGTTGAGCCTCAACATGCAGACAAATTGGTAGAGTGGATGACCAAGCCATCCTCATCCTCCTCATTCTCTCTCACCCAGGCTCAGGGTACTTTGTCTGGCAAATTAGCTGCCAAGGCGTCCTCTTCCCTCTGCAAAATGGCATCACTTACTCCTTCCCTAGTCCCTCCATGTCCTCCTGAGGAGTCCCCCGAACTGTTTCAACACAGAGTTGGGTACATCCTGCCTGAAGGTGCGCAGCGTTTTGAAGGCTCTGATGATGGAACACAGATAGAGGAAGGCAGTAATGTGAGCCCAGAGAGAGGGAGTGCCCGAGAGGGACAGCAATCTGGCAGTGATGTTCCCACAGCTGCAGCATACTGCCAGGTTTTCGACAGTGATGAGGAGGTAGGGGATGATGAGGTCACTGACTCTACGTGGGTGTCTGATAGAAGAGAGGAGGAGGAGGACGAGGTTGGTGGAGGAGGAGGCACAGGCATATCTCCAAAGAGAAAGGATGCCCTCCAGGGCACAGCTAAAGGGCAGCACACCAACTGCATTACATCGCAGAGCTACGCCTGTGCAGGGCGCTGCTGTGTCTCAGCGTTACTGCAAAAGTTCTTTGGTGTGGGCTTTTTTAAAACATGTGTATCGCACCATTGCTATTTGCAACATATGTCTCAAGCGTATCTCGCGTGGCCAAAACATCACCCACTTGGGCACCACATGCTTGACCAGACATATGTCAACCTGCCATGCAGTTCGTTGGCAAGCATACCTGAAAGACCCACACCAAAGAACAAAGCAGACCTCCCCTTACCCCTCATCAGCTGGGATCTCCAGTCACAACCTAGTAGTACATGCGGCCAATCTACTATCTGTACACCAATGTCAGATTGTACCAGCCAACTTTCCCTGCCCCAGCTGCTGCACCGCCAAAAGAAATACTCTCCCAGCCATCCACATGCCCAGCGGTTGAATGCTAGCTTAGCAAAATTTCTAGCACTTCAACTGCTGCCTTTTCAGTTGGTAGATTCTGCCCCCTTCCGTGAGTTTGTGGAATGTGCGGTACCTCAGTGTCAAGTTCCCAAACTCTTGGAAGGCGATTCCGGCTCTCTACTGGCATGTGGAAGGCAATGTCCATGCCTCGCTGGACAGGGCGGTCAGTGGTAATGTGCATATTACTGCTGACTCTTGGTCCAGCAGGCATGGACAGGGACGTTACCTCTCTTTCACGGCACATTGGGTGACTCTGCTGGCAGCTGGGAAGGACGCAGCGCAAGGTACAGTAGTTTTGGAAGTTGTTCCGCCACCACGCCTCCAAAACACTACTCCACCCCCTCCTCTTCTTCCTCTGTGGCCTCTTCCTGTGCTGATGTGTTCTCGGTACCAGCCGTGCTCTGTAGGCGTACGAGGGGCTACGCAGGAATGCAGGCAAAGAGATGCCATGCGGTGCTAGAGCTGGTGTGCTTGGAAGACGGGAGCCACACTGGGGCCGAGGTTCTGTCAGCTCTGCAGAGGCAGGCTCAGAGGTGCTTGTCACCACGCCAGCTTAAGCCTGGAATGGTGGTTAGCGACAATGGCACCAACCTCCTCTCTGCCCTGCGACAGGGACAACTGACCCATGTGCCCTGTTTTGCTCATGTCCTGAATTTGGTGGTGCAGCGGTTCCTAGGCTGGTACCCAGGCTTACAGGATGTCCTAAAGCAGGCCAGGAAAGCCTGTGTGCATTTCCGAAAGTCATATAATGCCAGTGCTTGGCTGACAGATCTCCAAAAGGAATACAACCTGCCAAGAACCGCCTAATCTGCGACATGCCCACCAGATGTAACTCTACATTTGCCATGCTGCAGCGGCTGCACACACAGCAGAGGGCCATCAATGAGTAACTATGCCAATATGGCAGCAGAACTGGGTCAGGGGAGCTTGATTTTTGATGCAGTACTTTGCATGTGGCTCTTTGCTGCGCTCCAATTACAGTATCTGTGAGGGGTTGTAGTGTTGTGGCACCAGCACCAGTGGCTAAGGCCCAATTTTTTTGCCCCTGTTTAACAGGCGCGTGTAATTAGAATTCTTGATCTAATATTTCACAGTAGGGCGTTCCAGCGCCCACCAAGACTAACTGTGAAGGCTTACAGTGTTGTGGCAACACCAACACCTAGGGCCCAAATTTCTGCAGAGTATATACGTCAGGCCCCTACTTTCAAACATCCAACTTACAAACGACTCCTACTTGCAAAGACAACTAGGAAGGGAAATTCTCTTCTGTAAAAAGTGTCTCCTGTCCACTGATGCTTTATCACCAATTCTTGTTTCACCAATAAAAAACATTTTTCTAAAAATAATTTGTCATTGGGACAGAAAGTGAGGTGCAATGTTCTAAACAGATGCACACAGACAGCAAAACAAATGTTACAGGCAGTGTTGCTCATCGTCCTTTAAAAAGTAATTAGTTACAGTTACAAATTACTTGTCCGAAAAAGTAATTGTGTTAGTGACTCAGTTACTACATTGGCAAAGTAATTCTGTTACACAGCAAAGTAACTGACTTTTTTTTTGCCGGCGTATGACGACCCCCTAAATTTTGGCTTTGGGATATACTCACTGTATAAGACGACCCCTCACTGTGCCATCATACATGCCTCACTGTGCCATCTGTAACATGCCTCACTGTGCCACCTGTAACATGCCTCACTGTGCCACCTGTAACATGCCTCACTGACAGTGAGGCGGCGTACAGACGATCGGACATATCCGATGAAAACGGTCCGCGGACCATTTCCATCGGATATGTCCGATCGGGAGTTTGATCCGATGGCGTGTACACACCATCGGATCAAATTCCCCGCCGCCGGACGGCACGGTGACGCGGCGGTGACGTTGACGCCGCCGCGTCACCGCCACGTCACCGCACCAGGAAGTAAAACACTTCCGCGCATGCGCCGAATCCATTCGGCAGCGGCTCGGCAGCGGCGCGGCGGCGGTGGGGGCCGACATGTCTGCTGGTAAGTGTACTAACCAGCAGACATGTCGGGCGGACAGATTCCACCGGATAGATTTCAAAGCTTGCTTTGAAATCTGTCGGGTGGAGAAATCTGTCCGCTAGCCCATACACACGAGCGGAGATGTCTGCTGAAACGGTCCATCGGACCGTTTTCAGCGGACATATCCCCTCGTGTGTCCGCCGCCTGAGGCATGTTACAGGCACAGTGAGGCATGTTACAGGCACAGTGAGGCATGTGAGGCATGTTACAGGCAAAGTGAGGCATGTTACAGGCACAGTGAGGCATGTTACAGGCACAGTGAGGCATGTTACAGGCACAGTGAGGCATGTTACAGGCACAGTGAGGCATGTTACAGGCACAGTGAGGCATGTTACAGGCACAGTGAGGCATGTGAGGCATGTTACAGGCACCGTGAGGCATGTTACAGGCACCGTGAGGCATGTTACAGGCAGAGTGAGTGAGGCATGTTACAGGCACAGTGAGGCACGTTATAGACACAGTGAGGCATGTATGATGGCCCAGTGAGTCACTGGGCCATCATACATGCCTAACTGTGCCTGTAAAATGCTTCGACGACGATCTCCCTACCTTCTCCTGCAACCATCCTCCATTATTTAAAATCTGCGCCTCCCCCTCTGACTGTTCCGTCCGTGATAGGCGGAACAGTAATTTTCCCAGCAGAGCCTCTGTTTAGTGTTCCGCCTATCACGGATGTCCTCTCGTCCGAGGCTGAGGATGAGAAGGCATCCGTGATAGGCTGAACACTATACAGAGGCTCTGCTGGGAAAATTAGTGTTCTGCCTATCACAGATGGAACAGTCAGAGGGGGAGGCGTGCTTTTTTAATAATGGATGGCCGACAGCAACAGCTGAGGCACAGGTAGGTGTAATTACGGTAACGCCGCCCAAGTAATGGGAACGGTGTTGCCGTGAGGGGAAGAGTAATCTGGTAGATTACTCGTTATCCTCAAAAGAGGCATCGTTAGGTAACGAAGTTCATTTTAACTTACAACACTGGTTACATGGGTGATAATAACCCTTCTCTATGTTTTCAGAAAAGCTTAAAAAATTATTTTATGGCTGAAGCTACACTTTAAAGAAGTACCAGTTGAAAATTACAAACAGATTCTACTTAACAACAAAACTAGAGTCCCTGTCTTGTTTGCACCGCCTGTATACTGCTGTGCAAAGTGTATAGGGCCAAAGGGGCTTGTAATGACCTGGGGGGAGTGGTGACGGGGAAACCCATGCTATTTTTTTCAGTGATTTTTATCCATATTGCAGGGACCGAACATTAAAGCTGAAAGGGAGCTGTGGTGGCTTAACGTGATTGGCACTGCGCTGACAAACCGTTCACCTCTGCAGCCAAGGGTTCGGATCCCAGTCTCGGCTACATGTGAATTGAGTTTGGTGGTCTCAGCCCGGCTCCCGGTGGGTGTGCTATGCAAGGTACGCCTGTGCTTAGTATGCCCACCCCCCCCCCCCCAAAACCACCACACTTGCACGCACACGAAATTGGTTTAACACTCACGCACTTTGGCCATGAGGTCTACTAAAATAAAGAGAGGCGAAGGACCTACGGGGCTGGCTGGGT
Organism: Rana kukunoris; assembly: GCA_029574335.1. NCBI lineage: Eukaryota > Metazoa > Chordata > Amphibia > Anura > Ranidae > Rana > Rana kukunoris. Next base: position 453,346,048 of record CM056050.1, read on the forward strand.
GGGCTAGACCCCCTAACTCCCTCATAGGGGGAGTCCCTCTGTCCCGTTGGGCCCCAGTCGGGCTCCCAAGTAGAGCAGGTAGGGCGGGGTGAGTGGGAGGCACCCCCTCACACCCGCCATTGCCCCTGGAGGCATGGAGAAGGATGGCAATTGCCTCCGGGGGGAGGGTCTGCCTACTCCCAACTCCTGCAGTCCAGCTCCTCTCTCTCGACTTCACGCACAAAATACACTTTAAAAAAAATAAAAAATAAAGCTGCAAGCAGTCTTGAATTACTTTTTTCTTTATAGTAGTCTCATTTTGTGCAGGGACAGTTCTAAACACGTGCCAGTACTATAGACACCCAGCAGGTACAATATTTTAAGGAATTTTTCTTTCTTTAAGCATCATTAAAATCGCTGCTCCAGAAAAAACAACAGTTTTTAAAACTTTTTTTTCCATTGATACATGTTCCCTGGGGCAAGACCCGGGTCCCAAAACCCATTTTTCGACAATAACTTGTATATTGGGCTTTAAAATTATGACTTCTGAATTTGAACGTTCGAGTCCTATAGACGTCAATGGGGTTGGATACGTTTGTGCGAACGTGAGGTCCGTTCGAAGGTTCTGGTGCGAACCGAACGCGGTGGTGTTCGGCTCATCCCTACTGGTGAGCAGAGAGCAAAGGATGGGCTTGAATCAAGCAGGTGTGTGGCAAAGAGACAGAGTTGCTGCTGCTGAATGAACAGATCCCTGCCAAGAGAACTGAGAACTTTCTCACAGAGGTTGTGATTCGGAATCCTGGTAAAATCAGATTGTATCATACCTCTCAACCATTGTGGATTTGCCAGGACTGTCCTGGGATTTGATGTAATTCCCAGCGAATCAAGGCTTATTTCCGGAGTGGAGCCCAGTGCCGGAAAAAGTTCTGGCAAAGGGCTCCGCTGATTTGTTAGGCAGGGGTGCACTAGTGAGGGCACCAGTAACACCTGTCCTGTAGTTTTTGCAGGGTGTATTGGGTCCTTCATGCCCCAAGCATATCTCTATACAGCAGCCAACATCTCTCACTGCTGGCTACCTCTCACACATACACAGTGTAGAACAGCTAAACTTTCCTTCTCCTCATCCTTGTTTGTGATGTTTTCCTGTACAGACAGGAGGAGGAGGAGGTGAGGGGGAGGCACACCACTCTGCCTGAGCCGTCCTGATCTGTAGTAAATACAACATACATTGGACCTGCAGGGAAGGGAGACATGGGGATGAGGGTGAGGGGGGCACGTTTATAAAGATCACTAGGGATGAGCTTCGCGTTCGATACGAACCTATGTTCGACTCGAACATTGTCTGTTCGTATGTTCGACGAAATTCGAACAAAAGCGGTCGTTCGCGCTAAATTCGAGTGTCGCAAAACGGCCCATAATTCACTGCGGCATTGCGCGCTGATGATTGGCCAAGCATGCTGTCTGTCCCGCATGCTTGGCCAATCGCAACGCGCAAAAAATGGAGAGCCATAATTGGCCAAAGCCAGGGCTTTAGCACACGCCCCATACTATATAAGGCCGCCTGCTGGGCGGCTTGTGTAGTGTGTTTCCGGCTTGTTAATGAAAGCAGTCAGAGAGACAGAGAGATTGTCTTTTTAGATAGCTAGATAGAGCAGGCAGGCAGGCTAGTCAGTCTAGCTTAGTTTTCAGTGTGTAGAGGATATATATACATCCCTAGGAGTTGTACATATATTTATACACTGTATAGCTTAGATAGATCAGTTCTTCCTAACTTACTGGCAGGCAGGTGATTGTGCTATTTAAAGACGTTATCACAGGTATAGACACCCAGCAGGTACAATATTTAAAGGGGTTGTAAAGGTAAAAGTTTTTTTTTCCTTAATGGATCCTATGCATTAAGGTAAAAAAACATCTCACAGCACCGCCCCCCCGAGTCCCCGTTTTACTTACCTTACCGTTCAAAACTCCCGGGCGCGTCCACGTCATCCTCTTTGGTTCCCAGCCTGACCGTTGATTGGCTAGGCTGGGCAGCGCAGCCATTGGCTGGCGCTGCTGTCAATCACAGCGGATGATGCAGCGCGCCGGGGGGCGGAGCCGAGTGATACAGTCGGTGGCTAAGGCCGCCGCTGTATCACGGGAGCGCGCTCGCAAAAGCTTTCCACTGTGCGAGCGCCCTCGCATGAAGATGGAAAGCTTTTGCGAGGAGGAGCCCAGACAGCCGCCGAGGGACCCCAGAAAACAGCTTTCCGGGCCACTCTGTGCAAAACGAACTGCACAGTGGAGATAAGTATAACGTTTGTTATTTAATTTTTTTTTAAAGTCCTGACTTTAGTGTCCCTTTATTTCTTCTGAGAAATGCTCACTTCCTGTTCTTCTGTCTGTAACTCACCACCGTAATGCGATGCTTTCTTCCTGGTGTGGAGAAAGCCTCACATTGTCTGTTCATATGTTTGAAGAATTTTGAACAAACGGGACGTTCGTGCCAAATTCGAGTGACGCGCAACGGCCCATAATTCACTGCGGCATTGCGCGCTGATGATTGGCCAAACATGCACTATGACCCTGCATGCTTGGCCAATCACAGCGCGCAAAAAATGGAGAGCCATAATTGGCCAAAGCCAGTTAGCACACGCCCCACACTATATAAGGCCGCCTGCTGGGCGGCCTCGTGTAGTGTGTTCCAGCGCTGAACTGAGATCAGTCAGAGATACAGAGAGATAGTCTTTTGATATAGCTAGATAGAGCAGGCAGACATGCTAGTCAGTTTAGCTTAATTTACAGTGTGTAGAGGATATATATACATCCCTAGGGCGGCGTACACACGATCGGATATATCCGATGAAAACGGTCCGCGGACCATTTCCATCGGATATGTCCGATCGGGAGTTTGATCCGATGGCGTGTACACACCATCGGATCAAATTCCCCGCCGCCGGAAGGCGCGGTGACGTGGCGGTGACGCGGCGGTGACGTTGACGCCGCCGCGTCACCGCACCAGGAAGTAAAACACTTCCGCGCATGCGCCGAATCCATTCGGCAGCGGCGCGTCGGTGGTGGGAGCCGACATGTCTGCTGGTAAGTGTACTAACCAGCAGACATGTCGGGCGGACAGATTCCCACCGGATAGATTTCAAAGCATGCTTTGAAATCTGTCGGGTGGAGAAATCTGTCCGCTAGCCCATACACACGAGCGGAGATGTCTGCTGAAACGGTCCATCGGACCGTTTTCAGCGGACATATCCCCTCGTGTGTACGAGGCCTTAGAGTTATACATATATTTATACACTGTATAGCTCAGCTAGATCAGTTCTTCCTAATTTACTGGCAGGCAGGTGATTGTGCTATTTAAAGACGTTATCACAGGTATAGACACCCAGCAGGTACATAATTTAAAGGAATTTTTCTTATTTTTTTTTTTTTTAATTTAAGCATCATTAAAATCACTGCTCGTGGAGCAGTGATTTTAATAATGTTTAAATTAAAAAAAAAATATGAAAAATTCCTTTAAATATTGTACCTGCTGGGTGTCTATAGTTTGCCTGTGAAAACGTCTTTGAGAACCCGGGTCTTGCCCAAAGGAACATGTATCAATGGAAAAAAAAGTTTTAAAACTGGTTGTTTTTTCAGGAGTCCTGCTGCTGAAAAAACGACTGTTTTTAAAACTTTTTTACATTTGTACTCAGAGTCTCAGGTAATCGTGCTAGGGAAAGGACTGAGGGGTAACAGGGAAAACGACCTGCGGAGGGAAATGACCTGAGGTATGCCGGGGTCACGTGGTCAGTATGCCTAAAAGGGGGCATACCCAAGTAGAAGTAAAAGAAGAAATAGCAATAAAAAGGGGATGGGTGGGTGGGCCACCAGAAAACCGACGCCCAGAAGGAGGAAGGAGGGTGGGTTTAAATACCTCCCGACTCCTCCTACAAATACAGGCTTGACCTGCAGTCAGCCTTTAAACTTGTACTCAGAGTCTCAGGTAATCGTGCTAGGGAAAGGACTGAGGGGAAACAGGGAAAACGACCTGCGGAGGGAAATGACCTGAGGTATGCCGGGGTCACGTGGTCAGTATGCCTAAAAGGGGCCAAAAAATAACACAGTAGGATGAGCTAGGGAAGGGATTGAAATGAAAGTAACTGAATGTACCACAAGCCCCTAATGCAAGAATGCCTGTGACTGACATGTGAACTGGGATATGTCTGGAAAAGAAAGCTACCTACCGCCCACCTAATTCTTCAACAACAAGAAAACAAACCCCCTACGAATAGCAGCAAAACTGCACCTGTACTGAAACCATGGCCCGGAGTGAATGATGAAGTGCCACCCTAGATAGGAAGCAGGTAATGACTAAATGTCATGCCCTGTGCTAGCAGGGAAGGGGGTACTAGGGAAAAGGAAAAGTGGCCTATCCCTGAGTATGTCCACAACGGTCTAGCGCCCAGAATGTCCTGGACCCAGCTAAAACCTGTTTGAAGCTGCAAGTGGCAAAAGAAAGCAAACGCAAGTAGGTACTGGCATGTTTGTGAGAAAAGAACCCAGGATACCGAGATAGGAACGCCTGGAAGATATCCCAGGCCGAGTCACGAGTTTCCGGGCTGTATTGAAAAGGACTTGAAGATCAAGCTTCGTCTATGACAAAATCGGAATATACAAGGAGGGTGCACAACCATGTGAAAAACCTGTAACTGGAGAAGGATGGATGACGGCACAATCTGCGATATCTGCTGCCCGTGACATGAACTCTGCAAAGAAGCAAGACATTGTTAAACAAAACCAACAAGCCCCAACTTACCTTAGGAAAAGGAAAACCCCTACCTCCCCTTACCCCTACCTACGTAAGTGTCCGTGATTGACACATGCAGTGATGTAGAGCAGGACAGAGAGCGTGTCAGTCTGCGGAACTGACGAGGCTGAGCAACCTGAGGCAAAGCAGGCCAACGGAAAACGTAACACTCAAGCCCAACAACCTGAAGACATGTCGGGTAGGTGATGTAAGTGACGAGATTACGTGACGTATGAAAAATGTAATGAAAGCCGTGAGAAGCGGATGAGGGGACTTGCCACTGCACAAGCCAATTAGAAACGAACATCTCAATCCGACAGTACCTGTAAATGTGACAGGTAACCAGCAGTGGAGAGTGGTCATGAACTAACGTGAGGACATGAATGTGACCTGTATGTATGGACTGTGCAAATGAAACGTGGGTAAGTGTAGGACTAGTGCAGCTGGACTGAGAACGTGACAACCCCATGAATAGCAAAGGCCGAGCGACCTGCCGCGTAGCAGGCAAATTAAAAACGTACACTCAGGCCTGATGAACCTGAAGACGTGTCAGGTTATTGTATGCGAAAAGCCAAGATGCATGAACGTGTGAGAAACGGATGAGGGGACTTGCCACTGCACAAGCCAATTAGAAACGAAACATCTCAATCCGACAGTACCCGTAGACGTGACAGGTAACCAGCAGTGGAGAGGGGCCATGAACTAACATGTATGCCCAGACTATGAAAATTAAATGTGGGTAAATGTAGGACAAGTGCAGCTGGACTGAGAATGTGACAAACCCGTGAATTACCAAGGCCGAGCAACCTGAGGCGTAGCAGGCAAATTAAAAACGTACACTCAGGCCTGATGAACCTGAAGACGTGTCAGGTCATTGTATGAGAGATGAAATGTCAAGATGCATGAAACGTGTGAGAAACGGATGAGGAGACTTGCCACCGTACAAGCCAATTAAAAACGCTCATCTCAATCCGTAAGCACCCATAGACGTGATGGGTGACACACCCCCCCCCCCCCCCCCATCGGTGAACGCCATGAATCAAAATGAACATACCAATGCTACCAACTAGAAAACATCCCAACTGAAACCTGCATGAGAAACGTAAGTTGCATGAAACGCACACACTAGAGAACATGAAAAGCATGGGAAACAAAAACATGAGAAATGTAAATACCTGAGAACATAAAAATACCCTGAGAAACGGAATCGTATGCATCACGACTGAAACCTGTATGAGTAACGTAAACACTTGAGAACATGAATAGCATGAGAAACGTAACGTAAAACGGAAAGTACAAACGTAAAATTGCATGAGAAACGGAAAACATGAGAACAGAAATAGCATGAGCAACGTGAACACCCGAGAACATGAGTAGCAAGAGAAACGTGTACACTTGACAAACATGAATCGCAACCACAAGGCAAGCATGAGCCACGCGATTGCACAGGAACATGACAACCATAAGAAACGTAATCGCATGGGAGAAACCATACGCAATGCAACGCATGAGCCAGGTAATCGCATGAGAGCCAACCAAGAGAAGCGTGAACGCATGAGCAACTACCATGCGAAACGCAATCCCATGAGAACCAGCCATGATAAACGTGATCGCATGAGAACCTACCATGATAAACATGGCCACCACGCGAACGCAACTGCATGAGAACCACCACGCGAACGCAACTGCATGAGAACCACCATGCGAACGCATGAGAACTACCACACGAACGCAAACACATGAGCACCACCACGCGACCGCATGAGAACCACCACGCGACCGCATGAGAACCACCACGCGACCGCATGAGAACCACCACGCGAACGCATGAGAACCACCACGCGAACGCGACCGCATGAGAAACCACCACGCGAAACAAAATCGCCTGCAAAACGTAACCGCATGAAAACTGCAATCGCACCAGAAACGTAATCGCATGAGAACATAATACCATGGAAAACGTAATTGCATGGAAACATAGTCGCATGAAAAACAGTCGCCTGAAAAAATTTAATCGCATCAGAAACATGATACCATGGGAAACGTAATCATATCAGAAACATAATACCATGGGAGACGTAGTCGCATGGGAAACGGAGTCGCATGAAAAAACATAGTCGCATGAAAAAACGTAGTCGAATTAGAAACATACCATGGGAAACGTAGTCACATAAAAAAACGTAAACGAGTCAGAAACATACCACGGGAAACGTAGTCGCATGGGAAACATAACCGCATGAGAAGACACCATGAGAAACGTAATCGCATGGAAACGTAGTCGCATGAAAAAAAAAAAAAGTAATCGCATCAGAATACCATGGGAAACGTAATCGTATCAGAAACATAATACCATGGGAAACGTAGTTGCATGGGAAACGTAATCGAGTCAGAAACATACCATGGGAAACATAGTCGCATGGGAAGCGTAGTCGAATTAGAAACATGATACCATGGAAAACGTAGTCGCATGGAAAACGTAGTCGCATGGAAAACGTAGTCGCATGGAAAACGTAATTGAGTCAGAAACACACCATGGGAAACATAGTCGCATGGAAAACGTAATTGAGTCAGAAACACACCATGGGAAACATAGTCGCATGGGAAACATAGTCGCATGGGAACCGTAACACACGAGGACCGTGATCGCACATGAACATGATCGCATGAGAAACATAATCGCATGAGAACTACTATGCGAAACGTAATCGCATGAGAACCACCATGAAAACCGTGATTGCATGAGAAACGTAACACGATGACCACGATCGCACGCGAACGTGATCGCATGAGAACGTGACCGTACGTGAAACATAATCGCATGAGGACATCACTAGCATAAGAAACACATTGCAGGAGGACATTACTGGCATAAGAACACATAGCATGAGGACATAACTAGCATGAAAAACGTAATCGCCTAACATGAATCGCATAACATGAATCGCATAACATAAGAGAAACATAACCATCAGAAGAACCTTAACTAGCAGGAGAAACTCAGAAACTTTGACGGGGAGCCCTCAGCACCCACTGGGCTGTCACTGGGAGACATGTGTCACAGGGGAGGAAACAGGCCGCGCTGGGGAAGATGCTCCTTCAGCCAAACAGCGCTCAGCTACATGACACAGCTAGGAGGAAGCAGAGTGCGGACAGGGAAAGCACATGCCCACACACTCGACCCCCCCCCCCCGCACCGGGATGTGACCTCTGATGCTGACTGAGCCCACAAAACTACTGCACCTGACCCAACCAACATCCCCCCATGTGAGGTACTAGACTAGCTTGAGGAGCCATGGAGCGGGTGACGTCATAGGAGCAAACGGGGGGCGGGAGGAACAGGCGGGCGGTCTCCATGGAGCCCTGTACCACGTGGACGTGGGTGCCCGGAGGAGTGAGAGGGAGGACGGCTGGCTCCCTTCTCACCGAGTATGCCCGGAGGAGCAGGAGGGAGAATGGAGGGACCCCCCACAGCGTGAGCCCGAGTGGAGAAGCAGGCAGCCCCTATGATGCTGACAAGGGCCTGGCTGACATGGTGGACAGCCCCCCCAATGGTGCCTGCCACAACTACAAACCTGCACCCCCCCTGCAAGCATCGGGAGAAGCGGGGGGGGGCGGTTGGGGTGAGCGGTGCTCAGCTGACAGAGGAGGATGGGGTGCAGACAGTCCGGTCCACTGGGAATCCTGAGGAGAGCACAATGGACACCTGCAGCAGCTGCCTCCATTGCTCTGGACAGAAACAGGAAGTGACGTGCAATACCCAGAAACCCCACACACCAGAAAACCGACGCCCAGAAGGAGGAAGGAGGGTGGGTTTAAATACCTCCCGACTCCTCCTACAAATACAGGCTTGACCTGCAGTCAGCCTTTAAACTTATACATGTTCCCTCGGGCAAGACCCGGGTTTTAAAAGACGTTTTTTACAGGCAAACTATAGACACCTAGCACTGCAGGTACAATATTTAAAGGAATTTTTCATTTTTTTATTTAAACATTATTAAAATCACTGCTCCTGGAGCAGTGATTTTAATGATGCTTAAATTAAAAAAAATTAAAAAAAAAATCCTTTAAATATTGTACCTGCTGGGTGTCTATAGTTTGCCTGTGACAAACCAGAACAATCGAACAGACCGCCCGTTTGTGCAAACATTTAGAACCCCATTGAACTCTATGGGACTCGAATGTTCAAATTCAAAAGTGCCCAATATTCAAGTTATTGTTGGAAAACGTCTTTGAGAACCCGGGTCTTGCCCCAGGGAACATGTATCAATGGGAAAACGTTTTAAAAACGGTTGTTTTTTCAGGAGCAGGACTTCTGAAAAAATGACAGTTTTAAAAAAAAAAATCCATTGATACATGTTCCCTGGGGCAAGACCCGGGTTCTCAAAGACGTTTTCCAACAATAACTTGAAAATTTGGCACTTTTGAATTTGAACATTCGAGTCCCATAGAGTTCAATGGGGTTCTAAATGTTTGCACGAACGGGCGGTCTGTTCGATTATTCTGGTGCGAACCGAACGCGGGGGTGTTCGGCTCATCCCTACTCTTGAGGGAGGAGGGGGCGAGCAGGCAAGTCAGGGCACTCTCTACATTGCAGATAGAGAAAGGAGCTGTGTGTTAGTGGGCGTCCTGACACTCCTGCTCGCCCACTCCCACCTTAAGAGGCCTTCTCCACACCAGAAATAAAGCCTTGCAATACGGTGGTGAGTTACAGACAGAAGAACAGGCAGTCAGGATTTCTCAGAAGAAAAAAGGACATTTAAAAGCAAAATGGAAGGATGAGGTAAGTGAAGGAGGACTGCACTAAGGTAAAGGAAGCTATTTAGGGGGGGGGGGGAATTCTCTTACAACAGCTTTATGGTAACATTGACATCTGCTGCAGATTGTAACTGCAATGTGCTTTGAACTCAAATGAGTAGGGAACATGGACTTCCACGCCCCATTCTGGTGTAAACAGGCTCTTTGGAGGTTTGGAGGATATTGTTCATATCTTGGGAAGGTTCCACCAAAACTGGGACAGTTAGTAAGTATTTATTTATATTAGAAGGAGAGAGAATTTGTGTTTTTAGGGTTTGTACTGGAAGGGGAGTTTTGGTGGGAGGATTTGTGATAGAACTGGGGAGATAATTTGTGCTGGCGTGGGGGATTTGGTGGACGAAGAATTTGTGCTGGGGAGGACGGGGGGAGAGAGAGGATTTGACCCAGGATGGCGGGGATTGGTTGTTATGGAAGGGAGGACTTGGGGGAGAGGATCTGTGCTGAAAGTGGGGAGAGGACCCTGCTGGGTTTTGATGAGGGGCAAGAAGGGTAGGTGCTGGGATGGAGACGTAGGGTGGCTTTGTGCTGGAAGTGGGGAGGGGATTTGGGGGTGTGGAAAAATATTTGTTTGAGGAAACGAGATTTGGGGGAGATGATTTGTGCTAGAAGTGGGGAAAGGATTTACACTGGGAAGAGGAGGATCTGTGTTAGAAGAGGGATTAATAGGGGGTGTTTGTGCTCCAAAGGGGATCAAATTTTTATTGTGAGAGGTCATTTGGGGGGGGGTTGCTGTTCTGGGACAGGGGATTGGGGGAAAGAGGATTTGTGCTGGTGGGGTTTGGAGAGGGGTGCATTGGATGGGAGAGGATTTGTACTGGAATGGGTAGTTGTGCTGGGAAGGAGGATTTGGGGGGGGGGGGGGTTTAGAAATAATTTATTCTGATAAGGGTACTGGGGGCAAGGAAAATGTGTGCTGGGAGGGGGAACTGACTGGTGTGGAGATAAATGATGGATTTTTTTTTGCAGGAGAGGGAGTGGTAAAGTCGGGGGTGGGGGTGTGTATTGCTTGTGTGTGGGGGAGGGATTTTGCACTCTGCTTAACCCTACATTGTCCATTACATACCCCTGACCCCTGCATTTTTTTTGTTTTATACTCCTGACTCCTTCTATGTGTAGCGCTACCCCATTCAGGGGCCACTGATTAGATTGGGATCGGCGGATTAAGTTACCTCTGTGTGGTGTCTAGGGGTGGCTCTAGTAAGCAAAGCAGTAACGAATGTCCAACCTGTAGCTGAAGTTTTCTTAATGCAGTGCACCTGGACAGGCCTCTCACACAGACCTGGCAGCCAGAGTGTCACTGAGAAAGCTGAGAAGGAACAAGTTGCTGCCACCGACTTGGCTCTAGGAGATTAGTAGAGGCCTCTGCCACAGGTCCGGTATTTGAGAGCAATAGAGCACATCCTCTCAATCCTGTCCTCGTGAGATGCGGAACCCCAGTAAGTCGCTGAGGTTCCTCAGTCACTTCAGTGTCTCTGAGCCATGAGGGCCCAGAGTCGGGAACTTCACGTAGCATGGGCCCCGGCCAGGTAGGCCATAGTGGTGGGGCCCGTGATGTGCGCACACCCTGAAGCTGGGTGCCGCACCTGGAATCAGGAACCCGCGAAGAACCCCCGAAAAATGGCGTCTGCCACAGATATACCCCTCCCAGCATGCCCCCCGAGGGAAACGCTCCTCCAATTGGCTTCTGGGGAAAAGCGGCTCTGCCTGAGCCCCTCTGGCGCCACCTGCTGTCCAGAGATGGGACCACATGTCTGGAGCACAGAATTACCCACAGGACAATTCAGGGCTGACAGCTGCCGAATTTGAACAAATCAACCTAGGTGAGAGCAAGTAAGTCTCTCACCCTACTAACTTTAGCGTAGTAAGGGGGCGCTACATATGCATTACACACTCCTGTGCCCTGCATTCTGTGGATAATACTCCTGTCCCCTGCATTAAGTATATTACATACTCCCGACCCCTGCATTCTGTGTATAACATGCCTGTTTCCTGCATTCTGTGCATGATGTGCTCCTGGACTGTGCTTTCTGTGTGTCATGTACTCCTAAACCCAGTACGGGCTACACCTCTCTGTGCATTGCATACCCCTGATCCTTGAACAGATTGCATTACACTCCCTGGATCCCTGCAGTCTATGTATCCTAAACCCAACAGTGACTGCAGCACTCTGTGCACTGGACATCCCTGACCCCTGTGCTTTGCATTACACACTCCTGCAGTATATACACAATCCTGTAAATTACATACTTCACACCAAAGTGTTGGCTGCTATGCAGTTACTGACTATTTTATTTTTGTTAAGATATGTTCAGAAAAAACAATCAAAGCACATTTTTAAAGGTACAAGGAAGCCCTGGTTTTGTTTAACCACACCTCTTATGCCAGTCAGACTGAATATTTTCATTGTGTGTGGGCCCCATCTGACTTTTTTTGTCGGAGTTTAAAAATAGAACATGTTTTTATTTTCTTCTGATGGAAACAATTCCAATCATTTGTGTGGAACTCCGACAGAGAAAAAACCCACGCATGCCCAGAATCAAGTCGACGCATGCTCGGAAGCATTGAACTTAATTTTTCTCGGCTAATCGTAGTGTTTTACGTCACTACGTTCTGGACGGTCGGAATTTAGTACGACAGTGTGTAAAGAAGACTGATGGAAGACAGCTTGAACGGAATTCTGACAGAAAATTCCATCAGATTTTAGCCCATAGGAAATTCCTATCGTGTGTACAGGGCATTAAAGGGTTTGTAAAGGAATTTTTTTTTTTTATCTTAATAGCTTCCTTTACCTTAATGCAGTGCTGTTTTCATGTCCTCATTGTTCGTTTTTGCTCTCAAGTTGCTGTAATTCTTCTCTGATCTCCACACTTCCTGGCTGTCTGTTTCCTGATGACTACAGTGCTGGGAGCTTTCTCTCTGTGGTCACTAACTTCAATTAGGTGTGATTACTGTGTGTCTAGTTTCTAGTTTTCGTTTTCCAAACCATCACTGCTCTATGGCGCTGTATGCTCGGTATAGCACAGAGGCAGGAAATAACATGCAAAAACTAAACTAGATACAAAAACGAAACTAGAAACTACAGCTACATTATATTATTGATTTTTATCTTTTTTTAATCGTTTTTAAAAGGAATCAGTTAACTATTATGTCTCTATACCCCGTAAACAGTAATTTCAGCATAATTTCAGAAAAAAATGTTTTCCTTTACAACTCCTTTAAGCTCCTCTCACTGTTAAGAGTTTGGTCACACATCATTGCTCTCCACAATAAAGGATATTGTCCAGGTACTAATGTCACAAATATGCATTCACTTGGCAATTGCTAGGTTTTTTCATTTGTTTGGAGGAGTTATCCAGTTTAGCGCAGGTTGTGATTTTACAAGGTGGTGTTAAGTATGGGGAACGTTAAGGCATTTAAAGGAGATCAAGATAAAACATTTGGCACAAGATTTATCAGCACAGCAGGCATGAATATGTAATTTCCAGCCTTTTGCCCCTCCTTAGAAAAATCCAATCACCCAACTGTGCAATTCTGTTTGCCTAATAATGGCAGCACAGTTACTGAGAAGGAACAATGATGAAAGATGCAGTTATAATAAAATGGCCCAGCAGATGAAGGCTAAGCTTACATTGTGATGCAGGGAGTGTGCCAATACAATCCTATTTATTTTTCATTTTCACTTTACCCTGGTGAAATGTTTGTACCCCTTGTTACACGACTTAGAAAATATTGATCTTGCCTACTGGGACTTTTCTCTAGATTGATACTTTGAGGCCCCGTACACATGTCCGAGAACCTCGTCGGGCTAAACTCATCGTTCCGCCCGTCGAGGTTCCCGATGAGCGGTCGAAAAGGTCGTCGAGCCAAATTTCCTCATTGAACAACGAGGAAATAGAGAACATGCTCCCTATTTTGGCTCGACGAGGTCCCGATGGTTTGCTCGTCGAAAGTGTACACACGACCGATTTTCTCTGCAGAATACGTCTCCCAGCGAGCTTCTTGCTGGATTCTGCCGAGAAACTCGGTCGTGTGTACGGGGCCTGAGAGTGCAGTTGCTATACCCTATGAATTATTTCACATCTGATTGTGACAGGTTGATGGTTTATGGGGGAGTCGGTGGCTGACATTTTTCCACCAGTTCTCCAATGTCTTTTTAGAAAGCATTTAGAAAGAAAAATCCCAAATATGTAATTTTAAAGCAATTGCTCTTTCTGCTATAATATAAAAGTGGCATCAAAAGATATTTTAGTTTTCTTCCAAAAAATAGCCCATACACATCCACTACTTAAAGGGTTTGAAAAGGATTTTTTTTTTTTATCTTAATAGCTTCCTTTACCTTAATGCAGTGCTGTTTTCATGTCCTCATTGTTAGTTTTTGCTCCCAAGTTGCTGTAATTCTTCTCTGATCTCCACACTTCTTGGTTGTCTGTTTCCTGATGACCACGGTGCTGGGAGATTTCTCTCTGTGGTCACTAATCAAGGAGGTGTGATTACTGTGTGTATAAAACCACACAGCACCAATCAGTTTCGTTTTCCAAACCATCACTGCCCTGTATTGGCTCTGTGGCTCTGTACATCAGAGAAGCAGGAAACATGCAAAAACTAAACTAGAAACTAGTAGAGGTACATAATATGATTGATTTTTATCTATTTTTAATTGTTTTTAAAAGGAATTAGTTAACTAGTATGTCTCTATACCATGTAAACATTTCAGCAAAAAAAATGTGTTCCTTTACAGCTCCTTTAATGGCCCTGTAATCTATTTTTCATAAAATCATGTTTTTTTTACCTCCATATACTGTCCTCTGTGATCTCCTGAACCTCTTATGTTCCCCTCACTTCCATTTTTTTGGGCAGTGCACGTTGGTTGCAGCCATGTAAACTGATTTATGCACACTGCAATCCCATAGTCCTTAGTATATCTCGGGAGTAAGCAAGAGAAGGTTGCTACATTCCTACATACAGTGGTACCCTGGAGAATTAACGACCTGTGGTGGGCGCTCCATTAGGGTTTCAGGGGCACCGCCCCCCTAATCCATTCGCCCGGCCTCTAATCTAAATGCAAGGCGCCAGACGCATGGATTTCAATGTTTTTGTTTTGTTTTGTTTTTAAGCACATAATTATAGCCTGAGGCTCTAATTTGTTTAAAAAAAAAGGTGGGCTTGGGGCACAGAGCACTGCACACTGAGCCTACCCAGTTTGGTGACAATAGAAACTCCTCCAATCAGGAAACTGGTCATAAGACCTGATTGGCCGAGAGGAGAAGTGACCATATTGGTCACCGTGGAGGAAGCCGTGGAGGAGATGCAGGGTGGAGCCGCTGAGCAGTGGGAGATGCATAAAGGATCCAAAGCTGCATGTGACCTAGATAGGTGCGGGGTTGGTGGGTGGACAAACGAGCGAGCAACAGGGGTGAGGTGGGGGGTTTGACTGAAGGTGGACCGACTGACTGAAAGGGGGTGTTTCAGGTGTCCCCCCCCACTCGCCACTATTAACCACCCTGGGATTTAGCTATCCTGGACCACAACAGCAAGAGCAAAGGAATTTGGAGATTTGGAGGAGGCTGAAAGCAATCAAAGGTACCTTTTTAAGCTACGAATGCATACTTAAAATGGTGAGTAAGTCTTCGGGCAAGGTGTTACCCCTGTGCTAGGACGAGTGACCCTGTTCATTGCCTGGCATAGCCCAAAGAACCCACCCTGGGGTAGGCTTCCTATGTGACCCACACTTGGTGCCCAATGAGTTAATAGGAACATGGAGGAATTGTCATCCGCCTGCCCTACACATGTAATTGGCTATTTTTATGACAAGGGCTAGGCTTTGTTTAAGATGAACACTTTGTAAATGTAGGTTGTTCAGAATTGCAAAGTGTCCGTCAAAGAAGTTGCATGGCTGATAGAAATATTTTCAGAAACCTTGCAAGCAGGATGCAAATGTGGCCAACTTCTATGAGAGTTTTTTGCATACTAGTTAAGGGGGAGTGGAGTTGAATTTATACAGCTTAACCAGGGCTCAACTATGTTGATGGGGGTCTTTTCTTATAGTAATCCATAATTCTAATTTCAAACATAGCAATCATATAGAGGTTCTCATACTTTATTGATTAATTTGTCCAAATGTATTTGACAAATGTTATTGTTATCTACATTAATCAATACATGGCCAAACTGTTGTGCCCCCTGTGCTTCTAGGCCCTGTAACAGTTGCATGGTATGCTATCATTATAGTTACATCTTTGAGCTTATAGTTTACCTATCATTAAACTTTTTTACAGTAGTTTTGGATAGATGAGGAAATGATTAAGGCCCCTTTCACATTTATACGACTTGTCTCACGATTTTGGACTGCATTTTCAATGAACACCATTCATACTGGCACGACTTTAAGTAGTGCCGACTTCAAAGTAGTCCCTGCACTACTTTGGTCCGATTTTGATGCCACTTACACAGGCATTCATTGAAATCGCAGCCGCGAATCGCGGCAAAATCGCGGTAAAATCACGGCCTCGAATCGCGGCAAAATCGCGCGACTTTGAAGTCGTATAAATGTGAAAGGGGCCTTACACAGGCATTCATTTAAATCGCGGCCACGAATCGCGGTAAAAAATCGCACGACTTAAAAGTCGTACAAGTGTGAAAGGGACCTTAGTCCCCTTTCACACTTATACGACTTGTCTCACGATTTTGGGCTGCAAAATCTTATGACAAGTCATTCTCCATGATTTTCAATGACTACCATTCATACTGGCACGATTTTAAGTAGTGCCGACTTCAAAGTAGTCCTTGCACTACTTTGGTCCGATTTTGATGCCACTTACACAGGTATTCATTGAAATCGCGGCAAAATCGCGGTAAAATCGCGGCTGCGAAATCGCGGTAAAATCGCGAGACTTTGAAGTCGTACAAGTGTGAAAGGGACCTTAGGCCCCTTTCACATTCATACGACTTGTCTCACGATTTTGTACTGCAAAATCGTATGACAAGTCATTCTCCATGATTTTCAATGAACACCATTCATACTGGCACGACTTTAAGTAGTGCCGACTTCAAAGTAGTCCCTGCACTACTTTGGTCCGATTTTGATGCCACTTACACAGGCATTTATTGAAATCGCGGCTGCGAATCGCGGCAAAATCACGGTAAAATCGCGGCAAAATTGAAGTCGTACAAGTGTGAAAGGGACCTTATAGGACTTGTCTCACGATTTTGGACTGCAAAATCATATGACAAGTCATTCTCCATTATTTCCAATGACTACCATTCATACTGGCATGACTTTAAGTTGTGCCTACTTCAAAGTAGTCCTTGCACTACTTTGGTCCGATTTTGATGCCACTTAGGTCTCTTTCACACTTGTACGACTTCAAAATTACCGCGATTTTGCCGCTATTCGCGCCCGCGATTTCAATGAATGCCTGTGTAAGAGCCCTTTCACACTTACACGACTTGTTCCACGATTTTGGACTGCAAAATCGTATGATAAGTCATTCTCTATTATTTTCAATGAACACCATTCATACTGGCACTATTTTAAGTAGTGCCGACTTCAAAGTAGTCTTTGCACTACTTTGGTCCGATTTTGATGCCACTTACACAGGCATTCATTGAATGGCAAAATCGCGGTACAATCGCGGCCGCGAAATCGCGGTAAAATCGCGTGACTTTGAAGTCGTACAAGTGTGAAAGGGACCTAAGTGGCAACAAAATCGGACCAAAGTAGTGCAGGGACTACTTTGAAGTTGGCACTACTTAAAGTCGTGCCAGTATGAATGGTGTTCATTGAAAATCATGGAGAATAACTTGTCATATGATTTTGCAGTACAAAATCGTGAGACAAGTCGCATAAATGTGAAAGTGACCTAACACAGGCATTCATTGAAATCGCAGCCGCGAATCGCGGTAAAATCCCGGCCGCAAAATCGCGGCCGCAAAATCGCGGTAAAATCGTGCAACTTTGAAGTAGTACAAGTGTGAAAGGGGGCTAAGTCCCCTTTCACACTTATACGACTTGTCCCACGATTTTGGATTGCAAAATCGTATATGACAAGTCATTCTCCATTATTTTCAATGACTACCATTCATACTGGCATGATTTTAAGTTGTGCCTACTTCAAAGTAGTCCTTGCACTACTTTGGTCCGATTTTGATGCCACAGGACACATTTTGTCATCTCTGTTCCACTGGGACACATGGCCTTAAATTCCTGTCCTGTAAACACAGCCAGAAGAGAGAAGACATAAAGTAAAAAATATCCACAATTATAACAGGAACTTAAAGAGGAGCTCCAGGCTCAATCAGAAAAAAAGTCAACAGCTAGAAATACTGTAGCTGCTGACTTAATATTAGGACCTGTCCCTGGATCCAGCGGTGTCCTAACCCCAGATGCTTTTTTAATCGGCTATCGGGTGCTGCCGCTGCCATTTCTTCTAAGAGAAACCGGCAGTGAAGCATTTTGGCTTCACAGCCGGTTCACTACTGCGCTTTGTAAATGGCCTTGCGATAGAGGAAGGAGGGAAGGGTGACTTTGTTGCGGTAAGATCAGCCGGAAATGGGAGCGAGTACCAGTCAAAACAAGGTACCCTCTCCCCCCCGAAAAGTGCCAAATGTGGCAGTGGGGAGGAGGAGGAGGCAAACAAGCAGAGCATCCACTTTTAGGTGAAGCTCCGCTTTAAGTTTAAAGAGGACCTGTAGTCTGCTCACATAATTTGTAATAAACACTTTGCATATTATTTTTTATATACAGTGATTCTGTATTTGCCAAATATGCTGCAGAAATCTCCCTCCACTGAGTCTGGCTGTAACCATTTTAACTGTGGGCAGCACACACACAGGTACACCTCCAGCTCTGCAGCTCTGATTGGCCCTCCTATGACTCATCCCCCTCCCTTCCTGGCAAACTTTTTACGACAGTAGGGCCCTTTCACACTGGTGCGTTTTTGCCGCGCTTTCGCGGTAAAAATAGCGCTATTAAAACGCTCCCCATGCTCCTCTCCATTGAAATGAATGAAAAACGCGGTAAAAACGTGGTAAAATCGCGGTAAAATCGCTGTGTTTTACCGCGATTTTAACGCTCTGTTTTTACCGCGATTTTACCGTGATTTTACCACATTTTTACTGCATTTTTACAGCGTTTTTTTTAATTCATTTCAATGGAGAGGGGCATGAGGGCGTTTTATGAGCGTTTTAATAGCGCTATTTTTACCGCGAAAACGCGGCAAAAACGCACCAGTGTGAAAAGGCCCTAAGAGAGAGCTGTGCATGATGTCATAAGCCTAGGCTAATGACCAGACAAGAAACAGGAAGTGGTCTGTATAAGGTAATTACTGGCAGAAAAAATGTTTTACTATCCAAAGTTTAAACAACAAGGGCAGAAGATTTAATAAATGGAAAGTTGAAAAGTTGAAAAAATGACTGTAGGTCCGCTTTAAATCGGATCTCCCACGCAAAAACAATATTTTTTTGGGGGGGGCCAGTTAAATGCTTATTAGTACTGCGATTAAAAACTCACGTTTCCTGTGTCCTACGGTCGCTCCTCTCTCAGTCTGTGTGAAATATACACTTATATAACGGTGTTCGTCCCATTGCCATTTTAACTGTGGGCATTAGGAGCCCACAGCAGGCACTTCCTTGTCCCAGCAGCCACCGCTCGATCTCGCGCATGCGCACTCTCAACGGAAAACCGTGGCGTCAGCGTCTGTTGTAATGGAGATTTTTGGATGCCCGCCCTCCTACCTTTGTTTATGCCGCGCGTCATCCGAGACACGGTTGGTGGCCGCCCAGAAAGATCTCTCAGTGCTCTATATCGGCGCATATTGGAAGCCCGACCACGTGAGTATCACCCGCAGGATCAGGGGGAGGGTGGTCCAGAGGTTTATTTGACACTCGCTCCCGCTCGGCTAGAGCACCAGCTGCGACTGCATTTGAATAAATACAAATCACGTGTTATTGTACAGAGCCAATCTCAAATGTCAAATTTTAACTTCAGCTCTACAGAGGAACAAAAAAAAAAACGCACAAAGAAGCCACTTAAACAAGGTGAGCTTATCTCTTTCACTTCATTGTTTCTTCCTTAATTGTTGACATCAGACAGGCACTTTCATTTTGGCAATTGACAATTAAGATTTTTCAACGACTTATTTTGAGCATCACCACAAAGCTTGCTTAACAAAGTAAAGGATTCTCGTGAGTGTGTGAAATGCTCTCCTAAAATGCTATGCATAACATTTTTAATCCACCAGCACATTTGTCAGACATCTTGACAATAGATAGTACCGCTATACTTAAAAAGACATGCTATACAAGGTAAACAAAGGTGGCAACAGTTAAAGGAACACTAAAGTCAAATTATTTTTTTTTTTTAAATAACAAACATGTTATACTTATCTCCACTGTGCAGCTCGTTTTGCACAGAGTGTCCTCTAACCCTGTCTTCTGGGGTCCCTCGGCGGCTGTCTCAGGTCCTGAACGCAAAAGCATTCCACCTTAATGCGAGCGAGCTCACACGGTGGAAAGCTTTTGCGAGCGCGCTCCCGAGATACAGCGAGCCGACAACTGTATCACTCGGCCCCGCCCCCCGGCGCACCGCATCATCCGCTGTGATTGACTGCAGCGCCAGCCAATGGCTGCGCTTCTATCAATCCGCCCAGCCTAGCCAATTAACGGCCAGGCTGGGAACCGAAGAGGATGACATGGACGCACCTGGGAATTTCAAACGGTCAGGTAAGTAAAACGGGGGCTCGGGGGGGGCGGTAACATTGGATGTTTTTTCACCTTAATGCTTAGGATGCATTAAGGTAAAAAAAACATTTACCTTTACAACCCCTTTAACTTGGTGGATCACTTATTATTGATGATGGATCAGCGAGTCTTAAACATGTCATATCTGTAAACACATATGAACACAGTGTGGGGTTATTTATGAAAGACAAATCCACTTTGCACTACAAGTGCACTTGTAAGTGCAATCACTGTAGATCTGAGGGGGAAGCTCTAAAATTAGGGGGTGTTCTGCTGATTTTATCATCCAATCATGTGCAAGCTAAAATGCTGTTTTTTATTTTCCTTGCATGTCCCTCTCAGATCTACAGCAACTGTTCTTCCAAGTGCACTTGCGGTATACTTGTAGTGCAAAGTGGATTTGACTTTAGTAAATCAACCCCATTATTTCTTGTGACTGTCAGCTGCTGCATTTTTGCTATAAAACTAAGCTAAAGCCATATGTAAAGCCACTACATCAGATCACTGGATTACGCTATATTGCCAAGCCACATGTATTGTCCATACTTCCTCCTTGTTATGCCAGGATGCACATTTATATGTGTATCATCATTGTGAATCATGATGTTCTAATCCAGAGTCTTACTGGTTAGTGAATTACTGTAATTAGATTTGAGGCAACTTTTATATATTGTGGTGGTGGGACCATGTGCGATCTTAAAGATTGCTGGTTTACGCCAGATTTTGGCGAGAAAGGTACGCTAATTGCACAGCTGTGTGTTGGGCTATTTAGTTCTGACCTGACTATGGCTCAGGGCCCCACCCAACAGACAGGAAGTCTGTGCATGGGAGTCAGGTGGACTCCCATCCCTCTGAGAGGAGTCAGAAGCTGCATGGGTGCAACCAGAGCATGCATGTCTGCAGGAGGCAGATGTCATTGGTGATTGAGCAGCAAGGCACTGATCAGGAGTAAGCTAGGTGTGAGATTAACTCTAGAAAAACTCTGTTTGTTCTGAGGAGCAGACCTAAGGCCTAGGCTAAATGCCTGAAACAGTCGGAAGGCAAGAATGAAAGCCAGGAGGCTAAAGTGTTGAGTGTGCAAGATACAGTAATGGTGGAACCCCCCTGTCAGGGATACTGATGTATTTGTGATCTTTTTTGTGCTTTTAAATAAAAGTGGGCTACCGGGCCCTTAAAAATTCAGTTCTGGATTGTTCTGATCACCCCAATCTTACAATAATAAACTCTGACCATTACACACACTGGACCTGAAAGGGTTGACTGTAGCAAAAGTGCTGGCCCAGTCGAGGCACAATTCTATTCTGATTTCAATGCATTCCACCAGTATCTCTTTGGCATTTCCCAGTTGGCCTTTAAAAAAAACTGAGGAATTGAAGTCAATACATCATCTTTTGATTATTAAGTTGCACTAAACTCCCAGATGATTGATACATAGGTATAGTGAAAAATTGGAAAATGAATATCAGTTAACCACTTCCCGCCCGGCCAATAGCAGATTTACGTCCGGGAAGTGGTTATGAAATCGTGACTAGACGTTCTCAAACGTGTAGCACGATTTCAATGCCGCGCGCGCCCGTGGGGGCGCGCAGCGCGGCGATCGTCGATGCGGGGTGTCAGTCTGACACCCTGCATCACTGATCTCGGTAACGAGTCTCCGGCGGAGGCTCGCTACCACGTGATCAGCCGTGTCCAATCACGGCTGATCACGATGTAAACAGGAAGAGCCGCCGACGGCTCTTCCTCACTCGCGTCTGACAGACGCGAGTACAGGAGAGCCGATCGGCGGCTCTCCTGACAGGGGGGGTTTGCGCTGATTGTTTATCAGCGCAGCCCCCCCTCGTATGCCCATACTAGACCACCAGGGATGCCCACACTGGCAGGGCAAAAAAAAAAACGGAAAAAAAAAACACAGGATTAAAAAAAAAAAAAAAAATACAGGTAAAAAAAAAAAAAGATGCCAGTCAGTGCCCACACATGGGCACTGACTGGCAACATATACATCAGTGCCACCCCTCAAAGTCCATCAGTGCCACCCCACAGTGTGCTTCAGTGCCACCCCTCCGTGCCAATACATGCCCAGTGCCCACCTATCAGTGCCAATCTGTGCCACCCATAAGTACCCATCAGTGCCACCCATAAGTGCCACCCATGAGCGCCATTCTGTGCCGCCTATGAGTTCCAAGTGCCGCCTATGAGTGCCCATTAGTGCCGCCTAAGAGTTCCCATCCGTGCCGCCTAAGAGTGCCCATCAGTGCCGCCTAAGAGTGCCCATCAGTGCCACCTATGAGTGCCCATCAGTGCCGCATACCAACGCCGCCTATCAGTGCCCATCAATGCCACCTCATCGGTGCCCATCAGTACTACCTCATCAGTGCCCATCAGTGCCGCCATATCAGTGCCCGTAATTGAAAGAGAAAACATACTTATTTACAAAAAAGTTAACAGAAAAAAAAAAAAATGTTTTCTAAATTTTAAGTCTGCGCAAAAAATAAAAACCGCAGAGGCGATCAAATACCACCAAAAGAAAGCTCTATTTGTGGGGAAAAAAGGACGCCAATTTTGTTTGGGTGCAGTGTAGCATGACCGCGCAATTGTCATTCAAAGTGCGACAGTCCTGAAAGCTGAAAATTGGCTTGGGCGGGAAGGTGCGTAAGTGCCTGGTATGGAAGTGGTTAAGCAGCGCAGTGCCAAATTGTAAAAAGTCCTCTGGGGCATATCATAAATTGGGTCAATGGACCGATATGGACCATTTTAACTATGCCCATGTCGAGGGATAGGCCCAGAAAGGTCTAAAATTTGGAAACCATAATTGGTTTCCATTATCTGGCCAGGGAGAACTGGGGATTAACAGCAATGAATTGACCAGCATACAAATTAGTTTGGTCCACAATAGATCTATAAAGATCTTCCGTGAAAAACAGCAAATAAGAATCAAGTGACATAAAATAAACTGTTTCCATCTGTTTTCATCTTTTCACTATCTGTCATGCTCAGATTTGCCATTTCCGGCTCTAAATGTACTGGTACAGTAGTAGGATTCACAGGAAAAAAAGCACCTAGGCTGTCAGCAACTGTATCAAACACTACCAAAAAAACCTGTTAGCGATCGCAGGGACCAGGTCTGACTCTGCGAACGCTGCAGTTATGTGTTTAGTGTTTTGTAAGTGACAGTGATCGATCGATACTGCACTTGGGTGGGCTGGGCTGGGCGGAGGGCCAAAACACAGGTGCTAGCCGGTATCTGGGCTGATCCCGCTAACACTGCATTTTTGGGAAACCTAAACTGCTGGGTACGCTAGTATAGATCTGATCAGATCAGATATTGATCCATTCAGATACTATACCACAAAGGGAGGTTGTAATGGTCACCAACGTTTACGACCTTCCATCCACCCACCACAAGCTTTTCCGACACACTGCGACAATCCTGCATACATGATCCATTGCATTTCCCATAATCAAGACGAGACACAAGCTCCGTACTTGTTTCCAAATGAATGAATACTTTATTGGTTTCTTAGCTTGCTTATATATCTAGTACAGCATGTTACAGTTAATCACAGGACAATGCAATCTCCACCCCCCTATTCACACACTATGGCTAAGTCTCTAGCAGACATTTCGGCACCGATACTGACGAGATCTATCACATTCCAAAATACAATTACACAATGCCTTGACCTCAATCCACATATCTAGACAGACGTACTGTCTCTAAAGGGTCTTGACACCTGGGCATCAATAGGCTTTAAACCGTGTTATCAGACAATTGAAAGGTCTAGCAGTAGACCTGTATTAACACCTTTATACAATGGACAATGTAATGTCTAGGAGTAGACGCAATTAACACCTTTCAAAAGCATGTGTGCCCACATTGAATAGCCAACAACTTGTGATATCTCAAGACATCCTGCAAACATGAATTATTATTAATGTCCCATCTCATATAATACATGAATTATGATTTTATTAGCCACCCTACGCCTACAAGGGCACAGGGTGGACTTAGACCCAGGAGTTATTAGTGTCCCTGGCACAGGAGTATCTCTCATCCTTCCAAAGTCTCTGGTTGTCACGGTTCATTCCGTTACAGAGGTGTATTCTGCGTGCGTGGGTGTTAGCGCTACTGCTACTAATCTGACGCTGCCTCGGGAGACGCAGACCCTAACTGACCTTAAAACCTAACTGATATCACCCACCAGGAGATCGGGGGGTTAAACCTTTATTGGGTAATAAACGGCGGGTGCCCTGATGTTATAAAAAACAAACTAACTAACCCCCCGTAACACTTATACGGAGGTCACTGGTGACAGGGGGTGAAAGGGTTAACTAGGGGGCAATCAGGGGGTTAAAACTTGTAATAGGTAATATATAGGGGTACCTGACGCTATAAAAACCTGACAGTGAACCTAAATAACTAAAAGGCTAACTAGCGTCACCCGCGACACTAACACGGTGGTCAGAAAAAAGATTGCTTAGTGACACTGGCGATAGGGGGTGAAAGGGATAACTGGGGGGCAATCAAGGGGTTAAACCTATATTAGGGGGGTTAGGGAAGAAGAAGAAGCTCATTCGTCAGGAGCGATTGTGAGGGGGTGGCCATGAATCAATGGCCTCCCCCTTAGCACGGATCACTCCTGCAACAATGCCGACCGCCTCAGGCACCGTGGGTGCTGCTCGTGCCATTCTGCCGACTTATATCGTCGTGAGGTGGTCGTCAAGTGGTTAAAGGTCTGAACCATCAACAGACATCTTCTCTCACAAGTTAAATGGCATTTTCTTGTAGTGGAGATGATGCGGATTGGGGAAAGACTTTCTCAGGGCTGTACACTATTTTGTTTTTCATTGCTTGAGAACAACACAGAAGTCTCAATGGATTATAATGAATTACAACAGCAGACCTTGAGCTGCCACACCTACTTTCTGTAATATGAACCCTTCCCCCCTCCTTTTACAGAATCACAATTTGTTTTTATTTTTTAGTTTTTTTGCCTAAACTTTGTCCCCCACTTTTGGATTTCTTGCCTAGGCAAAAATAATGTAGGCCTCAAGAGTTAAGTCAGTACCTCAGAAGGCTTCAGGCGAGCAATTGAAAATGCACATGCAATGCAAAGTGGGGCCAACTGTCCCTTCCTGGTTCTTGCAGCCGGCTACCTTGTGACATGTTGCAATACATGTGCATCATCATGGGGTTAGGTACTAGAACCAGGAAGAAACAGCCTACTCAAGGCCGGCCTTTGGGGTGTGCGGGATGTGCAGTCGCACAGGGCACCATAGCAACATGGGCGCCTGGCGACTGGCACAAATTCTTTAATATCACCCGCGTACTAAGTAGTGGGCGGGGGGCGTGCCGGCGCCCCCCCCCCCCCCGCGACTGAAGAGGACCTTGGGCGGCATGGCGTGGTGACAGGCGCCTGGCTTTGCAGGGGGGGTGTGCAAGCTGCACCCGAGCGAGCCGTCGGCACACCCGCAATGATCCCCCTTCTCTGTGACAGCGCCTCAGGTCTGATGAGTCTCGGCTGCCTGTGACTGTCTCACAGTCATGCAGCCGAGCAGTGAAGTTGCATCCCCCCGTTCTGCACTGTGCTGTGTGTTTGCAGCATGCGACAAGCACATTATCTGAGCCTGCTTTAAGGGTCTGAAGGGGGGCTCTGTATTGTAGGGGGGTCGGCACTGTGGGGGGGGTTCTGTATTGTAGGGGTGTCGGCACTGTAGGGGGGTTCTGTATTGTAGGGGGGTCTGTATTGTAGGGGGGTTTCTGTATTGTAATGGGGGTTCTGTATTGTAGGGGGGTCGGCACTGTAGGGGGGTTCTGTATTGTAGGGGGGTCTGTATTGTAGGGGGGGTTCTGTATTGTAGGGGTGTCAGCACTGTAGGGGGGTTCTGTATTGTAGGGGGGGTCTGTATTGTAGGGGGGGATCTGTATTGTAGGGGGGTTGGCACTGTAGGGGGGTCTGTATTGTAGGGGGGGTTCTGTATTGTAGGGGGGTCTGTATTGTAGGGGGGTTCTGTATTGTAGGGGGTCGGCACTGTAGGGGGTTCTGTATTGTAGGGGGGTCTGTATTGTAGGGGGGTTCTGTATTGTAGGGGGGTTGGCACTGTAGGGGGGTCTGTATTGTAGGTGGGGTTCTGTATTGTAGTGGGGGTTCTGTATTGTAGGGGGGTCGGCACTGTAGAGGGGTTCTGTATTGTAGTTGGGCCTGTATTGTAGGAGGGGGTGTTCTGTATTGTGGGGGGTCTGTATTGTAGGGGGGTCTGTACTGTAGGGGCGTCTGCTCTTTAGGGGTGAATCTGCATTGTAGAGGGGGTTCTGTATTGTAAGGAGGGGTCTGTATTGTAGGTGAGGGGGGTCTGCACTGTAGGGGTGGTCTTTATTGTAAGGGGGGTCTGCACTGTAGAGGGAGGGGTCTGCACTGTAGGGAGGTGTCTGTGTAACATACAGGTGTCTAGAGCTGTGGGGGGCTGTGTAATGTAAAGGGGTGCAGGGTGCTGTGTAATGTATAGGGGTCAAGAGATGCAGGGTGCTATGTAATGTAAGGGGGTTTAGTGGTGCAGGGTGCTGTGTAATGTAAAGGGGTCCAGAGGTGCAGGGTTAATGTGTAATGTAAAGGGGTCCAGAGGTGCAGGGGGCTGTGTAATGTAAAGGGGTCCAGAACTGTGGGGTGCTGTGTAATGTAAGGAGCCCAGTGGTGCAAGGTGCTGTGTAGTGTAAAGGGGTGCAGAAGTGCAGGGTGCTGTGTAATGTAAGGGGTCCAGAGGTGCGGTGCTGTGTAATGTAACGGGGTCCAGAAGTGCGGTGCTATGTAATGTAAAGGGGCCCAGAGGTGCAGGGTGCTGTATAATGTAAAGGGGCCCAGAGGTGCAGGGTGCTGTGTAACATAAAGGGGCCCAGAGGTGCAGGGTGCTGTGTAATGTAACGAGGTGCATGTTCCTGTGTAATGTAAAGGGGCTCAGAGGTGCAGGGTGCTGTGTAATGTAAAGGGGCCCAGAGGTGCAGGGTGCTGTGTAATGTAAAGGGGTCCAGAGGTGCAGGGTGCTGTGTAATGTAAAGGTGTCCAGAGGTGCAAGGTGATGTGTAATGTAAAGGGGTCCAGAGGTGCAGGGTGCTGTGTAATGTAAAGGGGTCCAGAGGTGCAGGGTGCTGTGTAATGTAAAGGGGCCCAGTGGTGCAGGGTGCTGTGTAATGTAAAGGAGTCCAAAGATGCAGGGTGCAGTGTAATGTAAAGGGGTCCAGAGGTGCAAGGTGCTGTGTAATGTAAAGGTGTCCAGAGGTGCAAGGTGATGTGTAATGTAAAGGGGTCCAGAGGTGCAGGGTGCTGTGTAATGTAAAGGGGCCCAGTGGTGCAGGGTGCTGTGTAACATAAAGGGGCCCAGAGGTGCAGGGTGCTGTGTAATGTAACGAGGTGCATGTTCCTGTGTAATGTAAAGGGGCTCAGAGGTGCAGGGTGCTGTGTAATGTAAAGGGGCCCAGAGGTGCAGGGTGCTGTGTAATGTAAAGGGGTCCAGAGGTGCAGGGTGCTGTGTAATGTAAAGATGTCCAGAGGTGCAAGGTGATGTGTAATGTAAAGGGGTCCAGAGGTGCAGGGTGCTGTGTAATGTAAAGGGGTCCAGAGGTGCAGGGTGCTGTGTAATGTAAAGGGGCCCAGTGGTGCAGGGTGCTGTGTAATGTAAAGGAGTCCAAAGATGCAGGGTGCAGTGTAATGTAAAGGGGTCCAGAGGTGCAAGGTGCTGTGTAATGTAAAGGGGTCCAGAGGTGCAGGGTGCTGTGTAATGTAAAGGGGTCCAGAGGTGCAGGGTGCTGTGTAATGTAAAGGGGCCCAGTGGTGCAGGGTGCTGTGTAACATAAAGGGGCCCAGAGGTGCAGGGTGCTGTGTAATGTAACGAGGTGCATGTTCCTGTGTAATGTAAAGGGGCTCAGAGGTGCAGGGTGCTGTGTAATGTAAAGGGGCCCAGAGGTGCAGGGTGCTGTGTAATGTAAAGGGGTCCAGAGGTGCAGGGTGCTGTGTAATGTAAAGGTGTCCAGAGGTGCAAGGTGATGTGTAATGTAAAGGGGTCCAGAGGTGCAGGGTGCTGTGTAATGTAAAGGGGTCCAGAGGTGCAGGGTGCTGTGTAATGTAAAGGGGCCCAGTGGTGCAGGGTGCTGTGTAATGTAAAGGAGTCCAAAGATGCAGGGTGCAGTGTAATGTAAAGGGGTCCAGAGGTGCAAGGTGCTGTGTAATGTAAAGGGGTCCAGAGGTGCAGGGTGCTGTGTAATGTAAAGGGGTCCAGAGGTGCAGGGTGCTGTGTAATGTAAAGGGGCCCAGTGGTGCAGGGTGCTGTGTAATGTAAAGGGGTCCAGAGGTGCAGGGTGCAGTGTAATGTAAAGGGGTCCAGAGGTGTGAGGTGCTGTGAAATGTAAAGGGGTCCAGAAGTGCGAGGTGCTGTGAAATGTAAAGGGGCCCAGAGGTGCAGGGTGCAGTGTAATGTAAAGGGGTCCAGAGGTGCGAGGTGCTGTGAAATGTAAAGGGGTCCAGAAGTGCAAGGTGCTGTGAAATGTAAAGGGGTCCAGAGGTGCAGGGTGCTGTGTAATGTAGAGGGGTCCAGAGGTGCAGTTGTGGAGAGGGGTACACAGTAGTGACAGAGATATTGAAGGATGCAGGGGGAACAGTGGGGTGTTTTTACATTTTACCGTGGGGGGGCAGATATAGGATCCGCCCCGTGTGGCAAATGCTCTAGGTACGCCTGGCAGGCCGCAGGCGGATTCTGCCGGAAAGACAACGCTAATGTAAAGGGGTCCAGAGGTGTGAGGTGCTGTGAAATGTAAAGGGGTCCAGAAGTGCGAGGTGCTGTGAAATGTAAAGGGGCCCAGAGGTGCAGGGTGCTGTGTAATGTAAAGGGGTCCAGAGGTGCAGGGTGCTGTGTAATGTAAAGGTGTCCAGAGGTGCAAGGTGATGTGTAATGTAAAGGGGTCCAGAGGTGCAGGGTGCTGTGTAATGTAAAGGGGCCCAGTGGTGCAGGGTGCTGTGTAACATAAAGGGGCCCAGAGGTGCAGGGTGCTGTGTAATGTAACGAGGTGCATGTTCCTGTGTAATGTAAAGGGGCTCAGAGGTGCAGGGTGCTGTGTAATGTAAAGGGGCCCAGAGGTGCAGGGTGCTGTGTAATGTAAAGGGGTCCAGAGGTGCAGGGTGCTGTGTAATGTAAAGGTGTCCAGAGGTGCAAGGTGATGTGTAATGTAAAGGGGTCCAGAGGTGCAGGGTGCTGTGTAATGTAAAGGGGTCCAGAGGTGCAGGGTGCTTTGTAATGTAAAGGGGCCCAGTGGTGCAGGGTGCTGTGTAATGTAAAGGAGTCCAAAGATGCAGGGTGCAGTGTAATGTAAAGGGGTCCAGAGGTGCAAGGTGCTGTGTAATGTAAAGGGGTCCAGAGGTGCAGGGTGCTGTGTAATGTAAAGGGGTCCAGAGGTGCAGGGTGCTGTGTAATGTAAAGGGGCCCAGTGGTGCAGGGTGCTGTGTAACATAAAGGGGCCCAGAGGTGCAGGGTGCTGTGTAATGTAACGAGGTGCATGTTCCTGTGTAATGTAAAGGGGCCCAGAGGTGCAGGGTGCTGTGTAATGTAAAGGGGTCCAGAGGTGCAGGGTGCTGTGTAATGTAAAGGTGTCCAGAGGTGCAAGGTGATGTGTAATGTAAAGGGGTCCAGAGGTGCAGGGTGCTGTGTAATGTAAAGGGGTCCAGAGGTGCAGGGTGCTGTGTAATGTAAAGGGGCCCAGTGGTGCAGGGTGCTGTGTAATGTAAAGGAGTCCAAAGATGCAGGGTGCAGTGTAATGTAAAGGGGTCCAGAGGTGCAAGGTGCTGTGTAATGTAAAGGGGTCCAGAGGTGCAGGGTGCTGTGTAATGTAAAGGGGTCCAGAGGTGCAGGGTGCTGTGTAATGTAAAGGGGCCCAGTGGTGCAGGGTGCTGTGTAATGTAAAGGGGTCCAGAGGTGCAGGGTGCAGTGTAATGTAAAGGGGTCCAGAGGTGTGAGGTGCTGTGAAATGTAAAGGGGTCCAGAAGTGCGAGGTGCTGTGAAATGTAAAGGGGCCCAGAGGTGCAGGGTGCAGTGTAATGTAAAGGGGTCCAGAGGTGCGAGGTGCTGTGAAATGTAAAGGGGTCCAGAAGTGCAAGGTGCTGTGAAATGTAAAGGGGTCCAGAGGTGCAGGGTGCTGTGTAATGTAGAGGGGTCCAGAGGTGCAGTTGTGGAGAGGGGTACACAGTAGTGACAGAGATATTGAAGGATGCAGGGGGAACAGTGGGGTGTTTTTACATTTTACCGTGGGGGGGCAGATATAGGATCCGCCCCGTGTGGCAAATGCTCTAGGTACGCCTGGCAGGCCGCAGGCGGATTCTGCCGGAAAGACAACGTGGGCGGCTGTCCTTGCCTTGCTATGAGGAGCAGGGATGAGGAGCTCATGTGCCATGCGCACTGAGAAGACAAAGGAGGGCAAGAATCCACAGAAGCAGGCAGCAGATGTAAAAACTTTTTTCTGTAAGTAGAGCCCCCTTACTTTCAGTACGGGCACTACGCTAAAGTTAGCGGGTGAATGGGAGAGTTACTTTGCTCCCATTCCTAATTTGTCAAATTGCAGGCTGCTGCTATTTCAGAAATGTCCTGTAGGCCGGTCTGCGGCTCCGAGGTGTGATTACACCCCTGGGCGACGGTTGGCGCTAGAGGGGTTCTGACAGAGCCACTTTTCCCCTGCGGCCAATTGGAGGAGTTCTTTCCTCGCTGGGGAGGGGTATATCTGTGGCAGCTGCCGCGTGTTCTGGGTTGTTGTTGTCGTTGTTCTCGTCAGTGGTCGGTTCCTCTTCTCTGCGCGGGGTCCACGTTCCAGGTGCGGCATCCACCTTCAGGGTGCGCGCATCCACGGACCCTGCTCGCATGGCCCCCCTGGCCAGAACCACCTGTTCCATGGAGACCCATTCGGATGTCGATGGGGGCCCCAGTGACTTACTGGGTCCCCAACCTTACTGAGAAGATCCCAGGCTGTGTGCCATTCGGTGGGGGGTCGGCTTGAGGAGAACCCGGAGGCAGGTTATCCAAAAGGGCTTGAACAAACCATCTGGGATCTGGTTACTGGAATTGACAGGTACATGTCAACTGTCAACCGGTGACCCCTTTCATTGCATTTACTGGGAGGATTCGCTTAACCACTTAAGACCCGGACACTTACGCTGCTAAATGACCCAAGGTGTTTTTACAATTCGGCGCTGCGTCGCTTTAACAGACAATTGCGCGGTCGTGCGACGTGGCTCCCAAACAAAATTTGCGTCCTTTTCTTCCCACAAATAGAGCTTTCTTTCGGTGGTATTTGATCGCCTCTGCGATTTTTATTTTTTGCGCTATAAACTAAAATAGAGCGACAATTTTGAAAAAAATCACTATTTTTTTACTATTTGTTATAAAAAAAATCAAATAAACTAAATTTTAGTAAAACATTTAGGCCAAAATTTATTTAGCCACATGTCTTTAGTAAAAAAAAAAATCGTAATAAAAAAAATAGCTACCTAGCGGGAACAGCGACACTAATACAGCGATCAGAAAAATGATCGCTTAGTGACGCTGGCAATAGGGAGAGAAAGGGTTAACTAGGGCGGTGATCAGGGGGTTAAAACTTTATTAGGGGGGGTGGGGGGGCTATCCTGAACCTAACACTAACTGTTTTTTACAGTGCCTGTCACACTGACACTAAATGCAGTGATTAAATCACTGCATTCAGTAACACTGTGACAGGGGGGTGGGGGGGGGGCGATCACAAGGGGTTAATATGCCTATGTGAGTGTGTGTCAGTGTTGTGTTGGTGCACACTTACTTGGCATGTCTTCTCTCATCAGCAGCGCTGGGAAACAGCGCTGCGATGAGAGAAATGATCATTTCCTCCTTCCTGTGTAAACACAGGAGGAGGAAGTGACAGGCTGGGAGCGCGCTCCCATTGGCTGGGAGCGATCGCGGGGGGGGGCGGAAAACACGGACATCCGCCCGCTCGTCGGCGATCGCTCCCAGAGCCAGGGGGACCGCCGCACGCCGCGGAGGGGGTCCCGATGGGACCCCCGAACCGCACTAAGGCGAGGACGTAAATTTACGCCCTTGTGCCTGTACGAGCCATGTTGTGGACGTACATAGGCGTGCGGGGGTCCTTAACTGGTTAATCCGAATTGTTCTCTTGAGTACTGAAGTACTAAGCCTGTGGCAGAGGTTCGAGCCAGGTCTGTCATAGAGACCTGTTCCTCCCAGCAATTTAAAAGTGACATTCCGGCTGCCAGGCTTATAACAGGAGTCTGTCCGGGGGCACTTCACCCACTCTAACGGTAGTGGCGACGAACTGTATCTACTACTACTGAGAGCGAGACTGCTCTATTTCATATCCAGGCCTGATACCGCACTGTTCTCTATTACTTCATCAACCTTTCCTATCTCCCGTTGATGTTGGCCGTTGTTGGGCCCTGGAATAAAGCATTTGAAAATCCATTTGGTGACTGGTTATTCGCTCACTGCTACTACTCACTGCTACTACCCCTAGACACACTTCAAGGTAACTTAATACGCCGATCCCAAACAACAACCAGCGGCTCCTGAGGGGGTAGCGCTACATGTAAGTAATTTTTTTTTTTATAAATGCAGTGTACTGCTTAATGTCTGTTTTGAATAGGGTGTTTCTTAAAGGAACAGTAAATTCAAAAGTTAAAAAATACTTTATTGTAATTATGTTTGATATTTGATAGTCAATTTACAGGTAGTGGTATTATACCATGTGATTTACTTTATATGTGGCGTTATTATACCATGTAATTTACTTTATATGTGGCGTTATTATAGCGTGTGATTTGCAGTACAGGTGGTTTTATTATACCATGTGATTTATAGTATAGGCAGTGTTATTATAGCGTGTGATATACAGTATATGTGGCGTTATTATAGCGTGTAATATACAGTATATCTGGCGTTATTATAGCGTGTGATTTGCAGTATAGGTGGCGTTATTATACAATGTGAATAAAAGTTGTATTTTTATCATAGCTTGTAATCTGTTTTTTGGGAACTTAACGGAATGGAATGCTTTAAATGGAGGCGGTATTAGAGAAATGGGTGTGGACACTGAAAGTGTGTGGTTACTGAGGGGTGCGGTTACCGAGGGGCGCAGTCACTAGGGGCGCTGTAAAGCTTTCTCGCACAGGGCGCCTAAAGGCCTAAGGCCAGCCCTGATCGTGATAGTGGCACTGTACCGAGTGTATTTGGTGGATTACTACAGGATGAAGCTGCATTCACCTTGATGACTGATTATGATTACTAAGCGTAACCCAACAAGCCAGATTGGAGAGAAATGGGTGTAGCACTACCTCAGAAGAAACTGCTAGAATATTTGGGTTCTCTGTTCGTCATTGAGCCCTGGTCAAAGCACCACCCCTGCTGACATCACCAAAGTACTTTGGCCAGGTAGTCTACTGGCTGATACTACTAGAAAAAACAGCAATCAGCGCACAAATGTTACAAATAAAACTAAATTGATTGCAAGCTGAACACCAACAGAGGCAATCACAAAAAAACGAAAAAAATATAAATGACAAATAATAATAAAAGTTCAGCGCAAATAAAGTCCTTGACTGAAGAATCAAGAATGGGAAAGGAAAGAGAGTAGCCGCTTAAGCTCTCCTTTCCTTATGGGTCCACGGCAGGGGCATTTAGGTAGGAAGTGTTTTTCTTTAAAATAGTGTAGGTAAGGTATGCTTAGAGCAGTGAGGTTTCTAAAGGTCAGGTTATGGGGCAAGGTGTCAGTTAATTAAGGGCAGCTGAGTAGAGAGGCTTCTGGAGGTACTGTAGCTTAGGGCTAGTGATTGGGTAGTTTAGATCAGGTGTCTAGGAAAGTAAGTTCTAGAACCAGGTAATAGGCTATATAAAGGTCCATTGCTGCATGGGCTAGGTGACGGTGACCAGGAGATTGCAGCACAAGGAGCTCCCCACCCTACCCCCCTTTTTTCCCGTCGCGGCCGATTCATGTGGTGGCTCACTCGGGCAGGTCGCCTGAGGGGAGAATTAAGAATTTGATGATAAATCAGCTCGAGTCTCAGTGGCTGAGCTGGGGTTTGGTTATGGAGAATTAATTGATTGAAGTGATATGCATTGATGATTTTCGAGTATGGTACATTATCTATATTAAGTTATTAAAACCAATAAATCAGGCCATGGCCAAATTATTTTGCAAACGTTTATATTTTGATTGCAAATAAATATTTTCAAGGATTTTTGCTGTTGGTCTCTTTATTCCTCTATGCACGATTGGTTTATGCATGATGCCTGTGGTCCCATTAAGATGACACCCAGTGAAATAGCAAACTGGCTGACACGCAAAGAAATATATGTACACACTTGTAAAATAAATTATTACGTTGTATTAAGATCAAAGAATAGTATGGCAGGTAAAGAATACAGATAACTGAAATTATTGCTAAGTAAGGTAATACAGTAAAGTAACAATGCAACACAGCACAGTACCCCATTAGGACACCCTCATGCAGGACTGAAGATGTAAACAATATCTCTAAGGCCTCGTACACACGATCAAATCTGTCTGCTGGAAACGGTCCGCTGGACCGTTTCAGCAGACAGATTCGATCGTGTGTACGGCCGAGCCGACGGATTTGGCCACCCGACAGATTTCAAAGCATGCTTTGAAATCTATCGGGTGGGAATCCGTCCGCCCGACATGTCTGCTGGTTAGTACACTTACCAGCAGACATGTCGTCCCGCACCGCCGCCGCACCCCCCGCCGAATGGATTCGGCGCATGCGCGGAAGTGTTTTACTTCCTGGTGCGGTGACGTGGCGGTGTCACCGTCACCGCCACATCACCGACACGTCAGCGCGCCGTCTGCTGGCGGGGATTTTGGTTTGCTCGTGTGTACACGCGAGCAAACCAAAATCCCAGCAGACAGATTTGTTCAAATCTGTCGGACGGACAGATTTGAACAAATCTGTCTGCTCGTGTGTACGAGGCCAAAGACTGAGAATTTTTTCCTCAAGTGAGCAAGAAATGAGTAACAAAAGCACAAGGCTAACTCACTGGCAGACCATCAATCCGAAGAGACTAAGTTTTAGCTTCAGGATGTTTGTGAAAGCTATAACTCTTAGTTGGCGCACAGTGAAGGGTGCAGTCCCTTTAAGAAGCTAAGGAAACAGATTCATCCCTTTTAGTGGTAAAGTAATTTGCAGAGTTCTCCTTAATATGCAGAATTGGTAGGAAATTAATTACTGGTCGCTTTAAGAAAAGAGAAGTGGGGAGGATTGTAAAGCCTCATACACACGATCGGACTTCAAACAAACTTTTCCTTCGATTTTTGTCAGAAGCGAGTTGGCCGGGCACACCCATAGCATACACATGCTCGGACTTTTCTGAAAACTTTTTTAAAACCTTCCCAAAATCACGTGTTTTTTCTGCTCTTTACCGCCACCCTTTGGTCAACTTCTGCTATTGTTGGTTTATTTTAACATTGGTTCTGGGCATGCGAATTTGCACTTTGTACAAAAGTCCGATGGCTTGCTGTACACACGGTCGGACTAGGCACCATCAGACTTTTGTTGCCGAAAATTTTGTCCGTTTGCAGAGCAAACTTTTGTCCGATGAAAACCAGAAAAGTTTGTCCGATGGAGCGTACACACGGTCGGATTTTTTGTAAAACCTGCTCATTTTGAAGTTTGTTGGCAAAAAGTCTGACCGTGTGTACGGGGCTCTAAACTTGGGCTAAAGTATACACAAGTTCTGCCTAGCAGGGGATAGCGGGGTTAACTTATTTAGATAACTGGCAGGCAGTATTGGTTGAAGTGGTTAAAGAGGAAGTAAACCTCCCTCTAATGTTTGTACTTATAGGTAAGCCTATAATAAGGCTTACCTGAGGTACTGTAAATATCCCCTAAACTTGCACCGTTTAGGAGATATTTACTGTATACTTTGTTGATTATGGCATCAACGCATGTGCTCTGAAAGAATGGCCGCTGGTGCTGTTTCTTCAGAGTCTTGTGCCATGACCGTCGGCTCCCATGCACATGCGCAGGAGTGATGTCATGTTTCTCCGGGCAGTCATAGAACCGGAGATCTTCCCCGTCCACAGTCCCCAATCCATCTCCTGATAGTACAGATCCTTGGGGGCACTCTGCATATTCTCGGTATGGTGTGTTTTGCTAGGAGAGCAATTTTTTGGGGGGGGGAGCAGGGGTCAACTCCTAGGGAAAAAAGTGTGTGAACTCCCACCCAAGATCCACTCCCACACCAAAAAAAAAAAAATGATACGCTTATATGCATAATTACTAGACCTCATGTTTTTTTTCCGATCCACTGTACCTTAGTAATCCTTTATGTTACTGGCCACTTTCTGTATATGGATTCATCGGGTAGTGTGCAGGTATTCCGTCACTTCCTCAATGCCGCAATGTCTCCTGGGTGCTTTTGTCATAGTTCCCCGGAGACATTGCGGAGGTCTGCCGCAATATATCGCAGGATTCAGAAAGAAGCAAGTTCTTTTTACTAAGGTTCCCCTGCCCCTGACTCGAGCTGGGCATCGCCGTTTTGTGAAGGATTGGCTCGAGCAGCTCGACTGCTCTCGGCTGCTCTAGTCCTACTGTGAAAAAAGTGCAGGAACTTCGTTCCCACGAGTTCCCGCAGGACTTGAGCCCTGGGGGGGAGGGTGCATGTGATCAGCACAGGGCCAATCAGCACTGTCCAGACAGAGTCATGCAGCCTCATGGGACAATCAATGAAAAATGAAAACTCCTCCTACAAGCTTTAATCAGTGCTCGGCTGGATACTGATAGAAGTCACAGGATTGCTATATACTACTGATGAGAAGTATTTAGCGGTTTATATTTACTAAAATAATAACTGTGCGAGACCAGTTATAGTGAACACTTTAATATAAAATGTGCTTGTATTAAATGGTATCAAAGTGAATACATTATATACTATGGCTTCAGGTAAAATAATTATATATATAAAAATATAAATATGATCAGATTTTGGGTCTGGTGCTTGCATCTTTCGCTAGGAATAGCAAGTAACCCATACAAACTATCTGGGGAGAATCCGTTGAGCCCTTTATGTACTGTTTGACTCCCTGTTGGTATTGTATATCATGCAATGTAAAGCCGAGAATTTTCTACCTTGTTCTGTAATTTTGGAAAAACTTCAATAAACATTATTGAAACATATAAAAATATAAAAAAAAATAATTGTGCTCCCACCAAAAAATGGTAAATTATACGAACTCAAGTGACCTTCAACAATAGTGTTCATACAAAAAACAATAACGTGTAAGTTCATAAATACTAACCTGCTTTAAGTGTTAACAGTGAAGATTCACACCGTTCGCGATATACTGAATTCGGCTTAGACTGGATTCTTCTGCGGTATACTCCTCACAGTCTCACCTGATCCGATCACCAATTCAGTGTAACACTCAGACAGGATAAAAAGAAGAGAGCCTCATGGTGTAGTATGAAGGTTCAAAGGTGTTTGTTTAAAAAACTGCACTGCACTGCAAACACACCGCAAATACACCAAGAGACATGCAAAGATAAAAAAACACAGCCGCGGCTGACAGTCAGATTGGCCCCTGCATGGTGATGTATAGAGTACTGACTCCAACCGACGCGTTTCCTCGTAATAGGATTTTTCTGGGAAAGGAGATTGTATCCATATGTCACTTACCACGACATTTTAAAGGCAAGAAAGGCAAGAAAAGCATCGTGAGACACCGGAAGCCACAAACAAAGTCGGCCCACCGCGCTTCTCTAAAAAAGAGTGCAAAGGGAGCAATGGAAGCACAAAAACCGTCCGTATTCCGTCACACTGCAACTCCAACATCTGCTTATTATGAAATACATATTAATAGAATAACATAATAAAATTACAAAAATACTTTAGAACCAAATCCAACAAAAAATGAAATTTTTGATTTTACATAGTAACTAGGGTTGTCCCGATACCACTTTTTTAGGACCGAGTACAAGTACCGATACTTTTTTTCATGTACTCGCCAATACCGAATACAGATACTTTTTTTTTAAATGTGTCCCCAAATGCAGCCATGTCCCCCACATATTGCAGCCATGTCCCCCGCATATTGCAGCCATGTCCTGTCCCCCACATATTGCAGCCATGTCCTGTCCCCCACATATTGCAGCCATGTCCATGTCCCCCATAGCTGTAGTAGATGCCGCCGCCGCTGCTGCCAGGTTAATCCCCGTGCAATACAGTGTGCATTACAAGCTTTTGTTTGTATACTTGTAATGCCCGTCTCGCCATGTATAGACACTCCTTCTCGGGATTGGACGGATCCGTCCAAACCCGAGCAAGGGGGAGTGTCTATACACGGATCCATGCATAGACACTCCCCCTTGCTCGGGATTGGACAGATCCGTCCAATCCCGAGAAGGGGAGTGTCTATACATGGTGCGGCGGGCATTACAAGTATTCAAACGAAAGCTTGTAATGCGTGCTGTATTGCACGGGGATTAACGCGGCGGTGTGCGGCGGCGGGGGGGGGGGGGGGGGCGGGGGTAGTAGGGAGTATTCTATTTAGGTATCGGGGGTATTCTATTTAGGTACTCCCCAAATACTCGGTATCGGTCCCGATACTAGTATCGGTATCGGGACAACCCTAATAGTAACCAATACATTGATTTTACATAGTCATCCATGCATCTATCAAAAAAAGGGGATTTATAATCATTAATTAAAAATCAATCAATACATAAAAGATGTCACATTAATTGTATAAATTGATAATAAAACACATTTTCCTCAGGGAGCCTGGAGGAGAAAAAACTCCCTCAGACTCTCATATTGGAAATAGATAATATAAAAAGTATTCTGACCAATGCAAAAATGTATATGGATAAAAATATATTTAAAAAAAATGTATATTAAAAAATATATACATAACAAAAGATTTTTAAAAAACTGGTTCTTCTCCCTGAATATCCAAACACAAGAGGAGGAAATTGCAAGATGTCAGAAAGTGTCCCCCATCTTGCAATTTCCTCCTCTTGTGGGTTGTATGTTGTATGTTGACTGAAGATTTAAGGTTTTTTGATTGCAGCACCACTGTATTTATAAATTTATTTTTATTTTTGCAATTTTTCTTGTTTGCAAGTTGGTGTAATTTTTTCATTATTATTTATTTAATAAGGGTTTCAGTGCAGATTTTTTTTCCTTTTGAAAATTAATTATATAGTACAGACAAGAAAAATATTGTGATACCTAGGTTGTCCTCTTGGCTAGAACCCCAAATGGGATTTAACATAAATGTGTTTCTCCAAACACTCCAAACACTTGGAGATTATAGTACCATCCTACAGTTGTAATATACTGACGCACCCCACTGCCTTTTTACTGGATTTGATTGACAGCAGCAGGAGCTAATGACTTCTACTGCTGCCTCTATGTCCAGTAAGGAAAGAGAGAAAGTGAGCAGCACTGCTGCTCTTAGGCACAGAGCTGGATCGAGAATAGAGTCGGGTAAGTATTTGGGACGAGGGGGAGGGGGACTGATCACAGAAGGTTTTCGTTTACCTCAGTGCAGGAAATTAGGTAAAAAAAAATAAATTCTGCCTGTGGAACCTGCTTTAAGAATCCTAGAGCAATGACAAACTGATCAATTGTTTTCCTGAAATTGCTATATTGGGCTATAAAAGCATAAAAGATAGATCCCTTCAGCCGTACTTGCAGTTCCTTAGCTGCTATGAAAAAAAGGGATCACACATCGTCGGTTTCACTTGCAATACGTTTCACTTGAGTGCAGCAGGAAATGCCCCTGGCAGTGAATGTCTCCCTTCTTCTCTTACTCTCTTTCATTCGTAAACAGGGAATGAAAGGGAAAAGGTCCACAGCTGACAAATTGTAATACGTTCTTTTCATCGATCCAAGAGTGTGCAGATGTGATAGCTTCACGTAAGCTGTGAATGACTGAGGCATCCTTTTTCTGCTCTCAGACAGACCCTGCTGTACTTGACAGCACAGCTGGTTCCGCTCCCATCCTCCTCTCACAAAATTACAAATCTAGGCATAGCCAGTTTGGCCGCAGCAGCTGCAGCTATTCACTCTCAGGCCCCAGCAGTATTCAGAGGTGGCACTGGACAGCAACAAAGTAAGTGTAATGTCAGGGGAGTACCCAGGCCCTGCCTTAGGTGTTCAGGCGCCCTGTGTGAGCTAATCCAGTCCCCCCCCTGCTTCTTCACCCCTCGCCCCCTGGTCACCTAAACATAGTAGTAAACATGTTATTTTTATATATTATTTTATTGTATTTTACTTTTTTTTTTTTTTCTTATGTTAAGTCCCTTATATCCTCCTCCCCTTCTGTGTGTAGGTTGGCTATAAAAAGTAAATACTATTTATTTTTTATTGTTATCTGAAAAAGTAGATGCATGCAGGGCCAGGGGCTCAGTGTGACTTACCTTTCGGTGGACGGTGCTGCTTTGTATTTAAAAATGTCGCCATCCGGCGCTTAGACGCCACTGCGCATGCGCTGTCTGCCCGAGAATAGCTGAGCATTTTCGGGCTTTCCCGAGCAGCGCATGTGCAGTGTGCCTGTTGGGGCCGGCAGCAGCCATTTTTTCCAGGTGCCGCAGCCGATGCGCTGCTCTTCACCCAGTCCCAGGACAGGGGGACCTGGCAGCGCCTGCTGCTGTGACTCGTAGGAGTCGGACTCCTGTGATGAACATGTGAGTAACTGACTGCGACTCACATTCTGCGAGCCGTGATGGCCGCATGGCGCTCCTGTTGCCTATGGCGCCCTGTGCGGCCGCACAGCTCGCACACCTCAAAGGCCAGCCCTGGGAGTACCGGTCCACATGCAACATTTGCTTATTTTGATCAGAATATACTGTATATATTTATGCGTTTTACTGTATATAAACAGTAACTCACAAAAGTGAGTACACCTTTCACATTTTTGTAAATATTTTACTATATCTTTTTATGTGACAATACTGAAGAAATTAAAGTAGTGAGTGTAGAGCTTGTATAACAGTGTAAATCTGCTGTCCCCCAAAAATAACTCAACACACAGCTATTAATGTCTAACCCGCTGGGAACAAAAGTGAGTACACCCCTAAGTGAAAATTTCCAAATTGGGCCAAATTAGCAATTTTCCCTCCTAAGTGTCTTGTGACTCGTTTGTGTTACAAGGTCTCAGGTGTAAATGGGGAACAGGTGCGTTAAATTTGGTGTTAATTTTCTCACTCTTTTATACTGGTCACTGGAGGTTCAACATGGCACGTCATGGCAAAGAACTCTCTGAGGATCTAAAAAAAAATTGTTGCTCTACATAAAGATGACCTAGGCTATAAGAAGAATGCCAAGACCCTAAAACTGAGCTGCAGCACTGTGGACAAGACCATACAGCAAGTTTAACAGGACTGGTTCTACTCAGAACAGGCCTCGCCATAGTGGACCAAAGAATTAATTCCAGGTAGAAAAAACTGAATGAATCATCTGCCCTCATCTGGCCTGGACGTTGCAAGAAATGCTAGGGGGTTGTTTTTCAAAGTGATTTCTCAGCTTAATAAAACATGGTAAAGCATGGAGACATGGTTAGTTTGCTGCAGATATTAAAATTGATTTGTGGTGCTGAGATACATTTTCCGCTTTAATAATACTGTGTATATTGAAAGTCTGTTTTTTTGTTGTGTAACCAAGGCCAGTGCTGCAAGGGTTAAGCATTGATGTAGTCAGTAGCTATTGTGCATTGAAAGCAATCTATCAAGCTGAACTTCAATACCCTGCACCCTCCCATCAGCAGGGGAAGCGGGAGTGCCAGCAGCACCCAATAACTCTGAAGCTGACTGCAGTGGATAATGGGACTTGTCGTTTCGGCCTCTACTACCCAATCAACAAAGTACTGGTGCTACAACCCAAATAAGGTGAAGAAATCTTCAAGAGCATTCGGGTCACAGATTGCACACATAGTATTAAGAAAAACTTGCTCTTAAAAATCAAGGACACCACCCTGAGACCAGAGAGAGAGAAAGAGAACACTTTAGAGCCCAGAGCTGTGACTGTTTTTAACACACGCTGCACTCACATCCAAGCCGTACTGCCGGGTGAACCAGGGCTTAGAGCTACATAGTACGGGGCAATGTACTGTAGTTTTCAAGTGGTGGGAATTTCCACGCTGGGTCTCTAAGTCTGGTGAGAGGGCCTCGTGGCCATAAACTACTGCTATTAGAGAGACTGAGCACTTAGAACCCCCTATCTAGTCCTTTAACCAGTTACTGCCTGCAAGCCTTGCTGTGATTGTCCTGATGTGCACCATTGGTATAATTGGACCCCAACAGTAGTCAGCTGAAAACTCAGGACAAAAGGCAATTTACAATAGCCACATAGAGACATTCATCCCTTGAGTTTGTCTCCAATCTGCTTTGAAAACAAAGCATTTGACCCATCTTGCCTTGCTTGAGCTCTGTCAAAAAAATGTACATATAGGCCGCGTACACACGATTGAATTTGTCCACTCAAACTGGTCCGGCGGACCAGTTCAGCAGACAAATTCGATCGTGTGTATGGGCTAGCGGACATGTCTGACCGGCGGACAAATTTTAAAACATGCTTTAAAATGTGTCCGCCGGAGACATGTCCGTCGGATATGTCCGCTGGCCAGTACACTCACCAGTGGACATATCTTCCCGCACATGCGTCGAATGGATTCGACGCATGCGCGGAAGTATTTTTCTTCCTGGTGCGGTGACATGGCGGCGTCAACGTCACCGCCACGTCAAAGCGATGTCTGCCTGCGGGGATTTTGATCCGATGGTGTGTACACGCCATCGGACCAAAATCCGATGAGACATGTCCGCTCTAAACTGTCCGTCGGACAAGTTTGAGCGGACATATCTCATCGTGTGTACGCGGCCATGAAGATATGTAAATTGGGAGAAACACGCACTACAATATAAGCATTTTAATGTTGGTACTGTGAGATAAAGCTCTGTCTTAAAGCATATGTAAAGGTTTGTCCAGCGTCATTGGATTTGATTGACAGCAGCGAGAGCCAATGGCTGAGCTGCTATAAATCTATCCAATCGGGACCCAAGACACCGGCTGGAGCTGCTGTGCTCGTCCCTGTCGCTAGAAAGACTGTATTCAGATAAGTAAAAGGGGGGCTCAAGGGGCTGCTGCATCACAGGAGGTTTTTCACCTTAATGCATAGAATGCATTAAGGTGAAAAACCTTGAGTGTTTACAAGCCCTTTAAATGCAATGACATTGCTCAAAGATATTTGTAATGAGTTCTAATATATTTCATTATTATTTTTAGTGTCTGAGCCTCTAGTGCGCTTCTCCTTTTTCCTGATATCCTACTGTAATAAAAAAATTGTTGAAATGTAAAAGAAGTCCAATACCAAATGTGGAACTCACTATGGACAAATGCATTGTACAAGGTGTACCAGGGTCAGTAGTGTGCCAGGCAACACAAACACCTTGAGGTAGTCAGGCACAACTCGCTAATCCCCATAGACAGGTTCTTTACA
This sequence comes from Rana kukunoris, assembly GCA_029574335.1. Taxonomy (NCBI): domain Eukaryota; kingdom Metazoa; phylum Chordata; class Amphibia; order Anura; family Ranidae; genus Rana; species Rana kukunoris. Next base: position 453,389,880 of record CM056050.1, read on the forward strand.
CTGGGAGTTGGCAGTCAGCCAGATTAAAAAACCTTGCACATACACAGGAAATTCATGTTTAGTTTATTTCAAGTGGAAGTAAGAGCTAATAACACCAGGTTCAAAACATTGCCTCCTCCCTGCTAAAAACAAATGCTGCATAATGTTTGTAAAACAGCTCATTGTTAATACCATTTTTGTATTCTCATTTGCTGCAATTATGTGATCACCAAACCCCGGCTTCTCTGTGTCAGTTAGATTAAGCTTAGCTGCCGCTGATGGTAGGGAGCGCCAACAACAGGTTAACACTGACATCATGGGTCTGTAAATTCAGCCCTGTTGTCGAGCCGCTCATTTACACAGAGGAGTAGAGCTTAGTAAACACATGACTGCACTAAAAGAGATTAAAGTCTTGCTTTTTATTTATGTAGCATTACCCCCTTAGGGGTTGCATTGAATTGCATGTTTGTCTGCGCCACCTTGACCCTGTGAACTTTCCAGCCCTCCTGACACTCTAGGTTCAGACATGTTGTGTATACCTTTACATAACATACTGACAGAAGGTATATTAATTAGCTCTCTCAAATTTTACTTAACCAAGAGGAGAGTCTTGTAACAGGTATTAGTCAGCCAAATGAACAGCCAAGATTCAGTTGAAAAAGTCCACAAAGCAATTAAATGACAGTTCGAAATGACAAATACATAATATCAAGGCCTACAGAAAGCAAGCAAAAAATTATTCGATCTAAAGAAAGGTTTACTGGTTACTGTATATAATACCACTGATAAAGGGGAACCCCAGGCCAGCCTATTATACCTTTAATCCTAATGATAGATGAAGTAATATTGGTACTAGTGGTGTGTCCCTTTAAATAGTGATAGCATAGCAGTGTTCAAAATGCAAGGCCTTGTGGTCGTCTTCACCTGAAGTTGGAGCTCAAAGAAACAAAACTTCTAAATGTGGCACAGTGATATGCAGTCAAGGCAAAGCAGCTGATTACCGGTAGTAATCCTTAGGGTAATCCAGGTATAAGGTGTCTGTATACAGTGTCCTGTGAGGTATGCTAGTAACTGGTACTGGATTTGTGGGCAAGTGCCAGCTCACCAATCTGGAGACAGTGTAGGATCTCCCTGAAGAGCGATACAAGTTGATTCCTTCCTTCTGCAGAATGGACTGAGGTGACAGTCTGACTGCTGGAACAGTGAATTGTCTGGTCCTGGTGTTTACACCAACTCTACGATGGTGCAAGCAACGTCAGACCTGCCTGGGTCAGAGCTGGGAGTGTCGTGTTGCCGCGTGGTAGGTCGCAGACCTTTTGCACAGCAGCAAGAGTGGAGTGTTTACTTGATTCAGAAAGCAAAAGGGCTTGGGCCTGGTCTGCTGATCCCTTTATAGTCTCCCCCAGAGTTCTCTCCCTGGAGCAGATGGCTTGCTGGGAGGTGTAGTTCATGGATAGTTCTGCAGATCAAGGATGTCTGTTCTGGAGACTACAGTTCCCACAATGCTCTCTGCTTAGCTCAGGAATATGATGCATGTAATCCGAGTCCAGCACTAGAGGAACACAGAGACAGTCTAAGAAAATAAGAGGGTAAGTCTGCAGTGCCAGATAACTGTAGTCCATGGTAAACGTGCCTGCTCTGTGCAGTCGTTTTGCACAGAGCCGCCCAGATCCTCCTCTTCTCTAGTCCCACACCAGCGCTCCTAGCCCCTCCCTCCTGCCGAGTGCTTGCTGCTTACTATGGGGGCACCCAAGCTGAGCCTCTGCTCTGTGTGTCCACTCAGACACAGAGCCGCAGATTGGCCCATCCCCCATCTCCTGATTGGCTTACTGGCTGCTACCAAAAGCCAATTATGAGTGGGAGTCCCCGGAGAGGCAAGGCTCTCCTAGAAACTACTAGATCGTGAGGGGGCTCAGATAAGTATTAGGGGCTGCTGAACACAGGTTTTTTACCTTCATGCATAGAATGCATGAAGGTAAAAAAACAATGTGCCTTTACAACCACTTTAAAGAAAAAAGTATTAATACTGAGCTTTTATTACAAACAGTATGCAGCATGGGTGTGAACACTGGATAGGCATTGATTCAAAGTGAAACTAAAGTTTTGATACTTACCTATCTTTTAAAGGTCAGACGTCCCTTGCCGACACTAGTAATTTCCACCTGGCTTCTTCTGGGTGCCAGGCTGCAGACATCATAATTGGTCAGAGTGGAGTGGTGTCACTCTTGCGCATGTACAGAAGTTCATTCATCCTGCCATACAGACGCTGTGCCATAATCAGTGGCTTATCCTCCATGTGTGCAGTGCATACAGGCGCAAGGAAGGTGGGGCCCCATAGGCGTGTGGACAGGGTGTGCAGGCGTAATCACCTTGTGTGAATGGGAAAGATGGTAAAGATTTCTCTATGAGTCATAAGAGAAGTGTTTAGGCACTTCTCTTTCACTGTGCCATCAAGGAGATCAATGTGCTGGAGCCATATATATGTAGACACACACATGCATGTGTGCTGGACCTTTGTAGTGCATATCCTAATGCAATAGGCCGCACCCACTTATGTGAGGCCCATTGTGCCCTCACACATTGCACAAGTGTGTTGCCCCTTCTCTCTCTCAGCTGTAGCAGAGTAAAGATTACTGTTTAGTTATGCAGGTGAGGGGGAATGTGCTAAAGGCCAGCGTTGGGAGAAGAGGGTGACTATGAGCCTCGCTTGCTAGACCACAGTAGAGAAGGAGGAGAACCCGAGCTGCAGTACCCAAAGTACTGTGAGGAGTCCAGGGAGAAGATGAACAGGGGAGAGCTGCACAAGGGTGGCCCCTTGCACAATTCCTGTACAAGCACCAATGGAAGTTTAGTCTGCAAGTAAGAAGAAGTAAGACAAAGAATCAATCAATTTGTGTGCTGTAAATGTATTTATTTATGAGTGTCCCCCCTTTCCACACTACAACTGGCAACTGGCACAGGGTACATCGTACACTCCTTTAGTTTTAAATGTTAGTCCTAAAGTTTACCTAAAGGGGAATCTTCTAATGGGGACACTAGTTGTGGTGACCCTGGTGACTACCAGGAATTCCCTCACTTTAGCCTCATACACACGATCAGTTTTCTCGATGGGAAAACTGTGAGGAGAGCTTTTGGCCGGGAATTCCGGCCGTATGTATGCTCCTCGTAGTTTTTCCAACAGGAAAACTGCCCAAAATCCGTTGGACAAATAAAGAGAACCAGTTCTCTTTTTTACCATCGGGAAATCCGGCTGACTTTTGTCCGGCTGTTTTTGGCAGCTTTCCTATGGGAAAAACTGTGATTGAGCATACACATGGCTGGGATTACCGGCCAAAGCTCCATTGCAGATTTCCTGTAAGGAAAAAAAAGTTTTGCCTTTAGTTCTACTTTAACCACTTAAGGATCGCCGCATGTACATTTACGCGCGGCTGCAGGAGCGATCCGACAAGAGGGGGTGGCTATTCGTTTTTGTCCGCCCCTCCGGATCGCTCCCAGTCAATGCGCGCGCCCGCCCGCCCTGTCACTTCCTCCTCCTGTGTAAACACAGGAAGGAGGAAGCGATGTGATCTCTCCCTCGGCGGTTTTTTCAACCACCGCTGAGGAGAGATCACCACACAGTAAGTCTGCACTAACACTACACTACAATAACACTACACATAAACACATTTAACCCCCGTGATCGCACCTCCCCCCCTCCCCCCTGTCACAGTGTCACTGAATGCAGTAATCATACATGTATGATTACTGTATTTAGTGTCAGTGTGACAGGCAGTGTGACAGTCAGTTAGTGTTAGGTCCAGGGTAGCCCCCGTACCCCCCTAATAAAGTTTTAACCCCTTGATCACCGCCCTAGTTAACCCTTTCGCTCCCTATTGCCAGCATCACTAAGCGATCATTTTTCTGATCGCTGTATTAGTATATTTTTTTTTTACTAAAGACATGTAGCTAAATAAATTTTGGCCTAAATGTTTGACTAAAATTTAGTTTATTGATTTTTCTTATAACAAAAAGTAAAAAATATTGATTTTTTTTCAAAAACGTCGCTCTATTTTTGTATATAGCGCAAAAAATAAAAATCGCAGAGGCGATCAAATACCTCCAAAAGAAAGCTCTATTTGTAGGAAGAAAAGGACGCAAATTTTGTTTGGGAGCCACGTCGCACGACCGCGCAATTGTCAGTTAAAGCGACCCAGTGCCGAATCGCAAAAAGGGGCAAGGTCCTTTACCTGCATTTTGGTCCGGGTCTTAAGTGGTTAAGTCAGCAGCAAATTGTAAAAAGGAGTTTAAGTCAGCCCAGGAAGGCAGCCCATTCAAGTCTTTAAATGCACATTTGGTCCTTAGGTGAAAGGTGTTTGGGAGTGTGGCCCCAAACACACACTATCTGCATTCGGGGCCACTGACCTGCACACTTGTCACATTAGGACCAGCAGCTGTGTCCATGCAAATGATGCATCCTAATAGACCTGAATGGGCTGCCTGAATGCATCACCTGCCAACTAGGGACATAAACAAACGGCTTGTTCATGGTGTACATCAACATCCATATGAACAAGACCTTATGCCGCGTACACACAACCGTTTTTCGGGTTCTAAAATTTTTTTTTTTTTTTTTATGTCATTAAAATTGATCGTGTGTGGGCTTCAGAGCATTTTTCGGGTTCTAAAAAATGGCCAATTATTTTTCCGAACATACTCTATTTTTTAACAACGTTTTTTAACGTTGTCGTTTTTAGGCTTCATTTCCACTGGCGTTTTTACAGCCACGTTTTTTACAGCTTAAAAACGCCTGTCCATGTTTATTTTAGATAAAAAAAAAAAAATGTTTGTTTTGTTTTCGGAGCTGGAGCTTTAAAAACGCAGTGGCCGCGTTTTTGAGCGTTTATGCGCGTTTTTGAGTGTTTTTTAATGTCTGGCGTTTTTACAGCTCTATTGCTGGAGCTTCAGGACGCACTGGTCCCGCGTTTTTTTTGCAGCTTAGCCATCTACAGCTCAAAAACGTCATGGTGGGCATGATGCCATAGACTAACATGGACAGGCGTTTTTAAGCTGCAAAAAACGCTCAGAAAAGTGGCTGTAAAAACGCCAGTGGAAATGAGCCCTTAAGGTTGTAAAAAATAGTCGTGTGTGGGCTTTAATGACGTGAAAAATCCACGCATGCTCAGAAGCAAGTTATAAGATGGGATCGCTCGTTCTGGTAAAACTACCGTTCGTAATGGAGTAAGCACATTCATCACGCTGTAACGGACAGAAAATCGCGAATCGTCTTTTACTAACACAAAATCAGCTAAAGCAGCCCAAAGGGTGGCATCATCTGAATGGAACTTCCCCTTTATAGTGCCGTTGTACGTGTTGTACGTCACCGCGCTTTGCTAGAGCATTTTTTTTTCATGATCGTGTGTAGGCAAGGCAGTTTTAATGATCGGGTTGGAAAAAATTTGGTCGTGTGTACGCAGCATAATACTTCTTTTTCTGGCAGGTGCTGTGTTAGATTCTCAGTTTCTTGCGGAGCTACAGGTACCTCAGCTATATGACACTTCCAAGTGTGTTGAAAAGTGCATCAGGCACCTTTGTTCTTCCTGCTGGCCAGTACATCATTACTGTGTCCTGTAGTGATGTTGTAGCTGGCGGAAGGAAATATCTCACCCAGCAGGGAAACATAGTATCTGACATATTCATAAGTGTCAGAGAGCAGAAGCATCCGTAACTCTTTGAAAGAACAAAGACTGAACACACCGCCTGTGGGAAAGGTAAGTAAAAACTTCTTCAATAGGGTGCCGCTGACAAATTTCTTAGACTGAAGGATCATTTTCAATTCCTACTAGGGACTCTATCTGCCTGGAGTGTGCATGCTTTCTTGTGCTTAGGTTTTCTTTAGAAGCCCTGAATTCCCATCACTATAAATATAAAGTGTAGACAGCTGAATTTAGCTTTGGTAACTCAAGTCAGACCTGTGAAGAATTGAAATTAAGCAATTTCATTGTGTAATATCAATTACCCAACAAAAACATAGGCATGCGCGGAAAAGCCTTTAGGTAGAAATGAAATGTTAGGTCAAGGAGCGGGAATATTTATTTTGGTGAATTACAGCAAGTTCATGTTTCAATTCAAACCCTTATGCCGCATACACACGATCGGACATTCCGACAACAAAACCGTGGATTTTCTTCCGACAGAATGTGGGCTCAAACTTGTCTTGCATACACACGGTCACACAAATGTTGTTGTAAAATCCTAACATCAAGAACGCGGTCACGTACAACACTACGACAAGATGAGAAAAATGAAGTTCAATAATTCAATAATTTGATTCTGAGCATGCGTAGGATTTTGCGTAAGAACTTTTGTCCTCTGAAAAATTGAGAACCAGCTCTCAAACATTTGTTGTTAGGAATTTGACAGCAAATGTCCGATGGAGCATACACATGGTTGGAACATCTGACCAAAAGCTCACAACGAACATTCGTTTTTGGAAATTCTGATCGTGTGTACGCGGCAATACAAGACTTTTGGATGATGTGATCTGTGCAGGGCTGCTACTCACTCTTTTGGACATAGGACTCCTTTCCATTTACACACCTGTGCTTCACTAAATTTAATAAAACAATCTCTTTCTGGTTTACAGCTCTGAGCATGCAGGTGCCAAACCATTCTGCCACTCGAATCACACTTTGCTACCCATGGATAAGTTAACACCTCTACCATTCAGTATTTTATGCTCTTTTACACGCAGTATTCCAGCAGCGCTAAAATGCAAACCAGTCAACAGCTGTCATCTTTTAATTTCATTTGATATGTATGTGAGAGTGGTAAATTGAACAGAACTAAAATGTGCCAGAAATATGAAGTTATTATGTAATATGAGAGGATCCGTAAGAGCGATAGAGTGCTATATATCATTATAAATATATCCTTAAAAGGATGAATTCCAGTTTATTAACCACTTAAGCCCCCGGACCATTTGGCTGGCCAAAGACCAGGCCACTTTTTGCGATTCGGCACTGCGTCGCTTTAACTGATAATTTGTGATGTGGCTCCCAAACAAAATTGACATATTTTTTACCCTACAAATAGAGCTTTTTTTTTAGACCACCAATTGACCACCTGTTTTTTTTATTTTTTGCGCTATAAACAAAAATAGAGCGACAATTTCGAAAAAATAAGCAATATTTTGTACTTTTTGCTATAATGAATATCCCATTTTTTTTAAAGCTATTTTTGTCTTAGTTTAGGATGATATGTATTTTTCTACATATTTTTTGTAAAAAAATAAATAAGCGTATATTGATTGGTTTGCGCAAAAGTTATAGCGGTAGATTCACATAGAAATGCCTATCTATAGGCATGCCTAGCGTCTGGCTTTTAAACTAGGCCGCCACAACTTTTTCAGGCAAGTGCTTTATTCTCAAATAACTTGACTGTAAAGTTGAGGCGGCGTAGCGTAAAAGAGCCGGCCGAATTCAAATTCGGCAGGTAGGGGGCGTGTATCATTTAAATGTAGCGCATCCCCGCGCCAAACAAACTGCGCATGCGCCGGCTGTGATTGGTTCCCAGTGCGCATGCTCCAAATCTCGACGTCAATTCGACGTGTAAACGACGTGAACGGCACTTACGCAAAACCCTATTCGCGAACGTTTTACTTAACGCCGTCCATACTTAACATTGCTTGCGCCTCATATAGCAGGCATAACATTACGACGGTACTACGCTAACGCAAACGACGTAATTGAATAGCGCCGGCCGGGCGTACGTTCGGGAATCGGCGTATAGGCTTATTTACATATTTTAGACGGGAACGCCACCTAGCGGCCAGCCTAAAATATGAAAATAAGATTAGACGGCGTAATAGACTTACACATGTGTGATCTAAGGAAAATCTATGCTTAACTGATTTTATGAATCAGTGGCATAGATTAGGCACTTAAAACGCAGAGATAAGACGGCTTATCTCCTACCTGAATCTACCCCATAGCGTCTACAAAATAGGGGATAGTTTTATGCCATTTTTATTATTATAAATTTTTCACTAGTAATGGCGGCGATCTGCGATTTTTACCGTGACTGAGACTTTTTGGTGGACACATCGGACACTTTTGATACATTTTTGGGACCATCGTAATTTTTACAGCGATCAGTGCTATAAAAATGCACCGATTACTGTGAAAATTACACTGGCAATGAAGGGGTTAACCACTAGGTGGCGCTGAAGGGGTTAAGTGTGTCCTAGGGAGTGAATCTAACTGTTAGGGGGAGGAGCTAGCAGTGACACGTCACTGATCATTGTTCCCGAACACAGGGAAAATTCGATCAGTGACATGTTACAAAGGCATTCCCCTGTTCTGCCTTTGCCAACCGTAATTGCGGACCGCCCGAGAACATCGAGTTCCTGGGACCCACAAGCTCACTCACGAAGCCGCTGGGTGGCAAATTTAAAGGGACGTACAAGTACGCCCATTTGCCTGCCCGTGCCATTGTGTAGACGTAGATGTGCGTGCGGTGGTCACCATGTGGTTAAAAAATATTTCAACATCTTTTTACATAAAGCTAGAATATATACCTGATTTTGCCTTGATACTAGAATCTTGTATTTCTACATAGTAGGACTAGGTCAGCAATCTGAGCTAATTGTGGCTCTATTTTTTGCATAGTGCTCTAACACAGTTAACACGCTTTCAGGAGAAGGGGAGTGCCATGTACTTCACAATACTTGGAAACTTGCAAGTTTGCAATGGGTAGTGCAGGGTTTTCATTCTTTTTATTGTCCTGTCCAGGCACTGAATTCAGTTCTCTGGCTTTCTCATGAGTAACAGGAGTGATTGCAGGGTCACTCCTGTTAGGCAGAATAGGGACCAAACTCTGGGAGAGAAGAAAACTTAAAACAGACTTTTTGTTTTATATGTATATCAAGCAGCCATACAATTGCAAGGATTTTAGTCTGATAAGTTTCTGGTGTGGCCATGATTAGAGATATTGTAAGTGGTGTGACAGTGATCAGGGATACTGTACCAGGTGTGCAGGTGAGAAGTGATATTGTAACTGGTGTAGTGGTGATCGGGGACAATATGACTGGTATGGTGGGGATCAGGTACATTTTGAATGGTGCGGCAGTGATTAGGGACACTGTGAGTGGGTGGCGGTGATTAGGAATGAGTCGAACACCCCCGCGTTCGGTTCGCACCAGAACGTTCAAACAGACCGCCCGTTCGATCGAACATTTAGAACCCCATTGAAGTCTATGGGACTCGAACGTTCAAATTCAAAAGTGCTCATTTTAAAGACCCATGGCTGGGTACTAGTGAAGGATGTACCTGTACGTGGATGTGCCCAGCCGTGCCATTCTGCTGACGTATATGTGCAGGAGGTGGTCCTTAAGTGGTAATGTGTTTCTTCTTGAGCCACTTCTTTGTTGCCTTGGCTGTGTGTTGTTTGCCATTGTCATGCTGAAATACCCATCCACGACTAATTTCTACTGCCCTGGCTAAGGGAAGGAGGTTCTCACCTAAGATTTGATGGTAGATGGCCGGTCCATCGTCCCTTTAATGCAGTGAAGTTATCCTGACCCCCAGAGATTAATGTTCCCAGCTCCATGTTTGACAGTGGGGATGGTGTTCTTGGGGGTCATAGGAAGCATTCCTCCTCCAAACGGGGCGAGTTGGGTTTATGCCAAAAAGCTTGATTTTGGTCTCATCTGACCACAACGCTTTCACCCAGTTCTCCGTTGAATCATTAAGCTGTTCATTAGCAAACTTCAGACATGCCGAGTTGGATTATGCGACCCATTTTTGACTACCTATAGGAATTGACCTGCCTAAGTCACCATTTATGCTATTACCTGTGGGTTATTTGCTTAACTCAGAATCTGGATGAATGGTGGACCGGGGAGAAGGTCACTTTTGCACTTTTACATGTATTTTATATCCCATGTGTCTAATATCTTGTTACAGATCTAATAAAATATTTTGTTATACATTTTGAAGTATGCCTATAAAGTCCACTCTTTCAAAGGCCTAGCATACATTCTTGGGGTCATAGGCAGTATTCCTTCGCCTCAAAACAGGGCGAGTTGGGTTGATGCCAAAGAGCTTGATTTTGTATTTCCTACATAGTAGGACTAGGTCAGCAATCTGAGCTAATTGTGGCTCTATTTTTTGCATAGTGCTCTAACACAGTTAACACGCTTTCAGGAGAGGAGAGTGCCATGTACTTCACAATACTTGGAAACTCAATACCACGCTGCATTACTCAATACCACGCTGACGCTGCCGGGATCTCCTTCCCTTATTATCTTCACTACCTGACTGTGAGTAAGCTTCTGGGGGGGTTTGGGGGCACCTGGCTGACCGGGTTTTTTTTTGGAGCCCATTCTCATGGCCGCCCAGTCCCTCACTGCTGCTGTGGGGTCCATTGACTGCTCTCTCCCAGATCATGGACACTGGTCTCCTGCACTTCTGCACCCTTGCTGACTTTTGGGGGCTTGGGGGGTCTACATCCCTGTTTTCCATTGCTGACTGACTCTCCAGGTTCTGGGTCTAGGACCCGGAGGTGGAACCCAGGTTTCACGACACATTACGGTTTTACTGGACGGACAACCCGGGTACGGCTGCAGAGACCATGGTGAGGGATGCCTTCAAGGCCTCCTCCCGGAGGCACTACCAGTCGATAATAGCGGGAGTGAGGAGGGAGCACAGGACTGAGCTCACTGGTGTTAAGGGGGAGGCGGTCAGGCAAGAAGCTCTGTATGTTAGTACCCGTGACCCTCAGCAATACTCCCGCCTCCAATCCTTGACTCAGCAGACTGTCCTTTTGCGGATGGCCTTGACGCTGCATTTTTGAGCAAGGGGAGCGGATGGGGAGACTCCTTGCCTGGTTGTCTAGAGAACAGTCGAGTATGACCGCCATTGCATAGATCAGGGACCGGGATGGGGCCCTTCACTCGACTCCACTGGAGATCAACTAATGTTTTGCTACTTACTATTAGTGTTGAGCAGAATATGCCATATTCGATTTCGCGATATATCTAGCTAAATACGAATATTCGTGATATATTTTGGAAATGAAATCATTGCGAATTTTCGCTATCGCGAATGCGAATGCGAATTGCGAATTGCGATTGCGAATGCGAATATTCGAGAAATGCGGAATGGAGCACTCTGATTGGCTCAGAATATTCGTGATATATTACAATATAAAATAATTGCGAATATTCGAGAAATGCGGAATGGAGCACTCTGATTGGCTCAGAATATTCGTGATATATTACAATACACAATAATTGCGAATATTCGGCAAATGCGGAAGGAGCACTCTGATTGGCTCAGAATATTCGTGATATATTACAATACACAATAATTGCGAATATTCGAGAAATGCGGAAGGAGCACTCTGATTGGCTCAGAATATTCGTGATATATTACAATATGATGTTGGGTCTTCAGTATCTCTGCACACTTCTCCTGCTCTCCAGGATTGAGTCTGAAAGAGTGACTCCTCCCCAGGGCTAGAACTGACTCCAGTAGTAATCGGCGTGCGTCCTAACAGTAGGACGTACGGCTCCTGGAGCCAGACAGGCAGGGTTTTCCTCCCCCTGCGTCAGCCGCTGCTGTCTGATCCGTCAGATCTGCTCTGACCCTGAGCCGCCCCTGGATCCCTTGGTTCTCTTCTTTCCCACCGTGAGCCTCAAGGTAAGCCCCTGACATAGGGGCCATCCCCACCACCCCCTCCACCTCCGTGAGCATCCTCCCCAGGTAGGCCCTACCTTCCATCACCTTCCCTGGGACCGATTGGCGGCCGTCCTTATCAGGATAAGCCGCCGAATCGGCTGAACGCTGGGGTCTCCTTCCCTCTCCTTACCCCACATTACCACCCACCTGTCAGTATAACCTTTCCCTCGGAGCCTCCCCGCGATTTCCCGTTTGCTCCCCTGAACCGCGCCGGCCGTCACTGATTCGCGGCCGCCGCGGCTTAGGAAAGGCCGCGGCTTCATCCGCGGCCTAGCGGCGCGCCGCATTTTCGGCCAAATCTTTGGTTGTAGCCCCCAGGAGCTCACCCCCAACCACTGCTGGTACTCATCCACCCCTGGCCTCAACAACCAGCCCCCCCCCCCGGCTCACTAATCCACCCAGCTGGCTACATACCAGCCTGGGTCCCATGCCCTGCTCCTGGTCGGCGGCCATCTTGGTACACCCAGCAGTGTCAGCAGTGTCAGCTTCCCCCCCCACCCCCCCGGTCACAACTTAATTGCACTTGATCCAGGGGCTTGCCCGATCGCCTTTCAGGGATCAGGAAGGAATTTTTTCCCCTACCAAAAGCAAATTGGCATAGCATGGTTAGGGTTTTTTTGCCTTCCTCTGGACCAAGCCGGGAGGATTCACTGAATCCTCTCTTCATCGCCACCAAAAGGAACGACTTTTCCCCCCGTGAATAGCGACCATGGCTAATCTGCGGTACTCCGCAGAAACCATTTGGAATTTGAGGCGTTTCGCCGCAATACTGCCAGCCATCACCAAAATGACCCTAAGAATCGAGCACCTTTTGAGGATCGATCGACGATCGACCGTCAAAAATTTTAGCCGTTTACCCCAACCTAAGCGCATTTCATGTGCTCTGATCAACACAAGATCGGCAGTAAAACACCGACTTGAAATCCATGATTTCATTCTACAACACGACCTAGACTGCCTCTTCATTACAGAGAGCTGGCTCACAGCCGACTGTAACACCATTCTAGGAGAATTGGTGCCAGAAAACTACCGTATTATAACGGAAAACAGAATAGGGCAAAGAGGAGGAGGACTGGCGGTGATCCATAAGACGCGTCTTGCGATCACAAAACCAAGCCTCCAAAACCCTCTTCCATTCATGGAAACCCTTACTCTTCAACTGCAAGTAAACGGCCAGGAGACCGTCCGGATTCTACTCTGCTATAGGCCACCTGGCCCCAAGTCGCAGCTGCTCCCATCTTTGACGGACTTTGTCTCCACTTATACCCTGAATAGCAAACACCTTTTGCTGCTCGGGGATTTCAACCTTTGGGCCAACTCCCCGCAAGACCCCATTGCCGACGCCTGCATCGACCACCTGGAAGGATTAGGGCTTCAGCAACTAGTATGTGGGCCCACACATGCTTCCGGTCATACGCTCGATCTTATTTTCAGACAAGATCTGGAAATAAAAATCTTGGAAAATGAACCTTTGCCATGGACAGATCACCATGCAATTAAATTCATTATTTCCGAATTCCCCCCCTTAACAAAAACATCAAATCCAGTGACAACACACTGGACCAGATGTCAGAGGAAGCTCCATTCGGAACTCTTCAAAGCCACGTTAGGGGGAAAAATAAACACAATTCAGCCGCACCAAACAGCGGAAGAAACACTAGAGGCCATAAACACAGCACTATTGCAGTCAGCTGACTTGATAGCGCCGAAACGAAAGACCCAGATCAGGAAAAACAACTCCGGCTGGTTCAACAACCAGCTGGCGTTACTGAAGCAAGAGCGTAGAAGGGCAGAAGCAGCCTGGAAAAGAAACCCTTCAGATGAGAACCTCGCGATTTACAAGGCAATAACCAGAAAATACTACAAACAAATCTTCGAAGCCAAGAAAAACTATTTTTCTGAGGCTATCAACGGTGCCCTAAACCGCCCCCGCGAACTCTTCAAGCTGGTCACTCAGACCATGAATCCAGGATGCCTTGTAGCCCCCAACTTGGATACACAAGAATTTTGCGATGAGTTATCGGATTGCTTCATTAACAAAATTGAGGCAATCCGGCAAAGCATTCAGCAGAACAATTGCTCTCCCAGCCCCCCCCGTAGTCATTTACACAGCACCGGCAGCAATTCACCACAGTTTGGTGAGTTCACGCTGAAACCCATCTCCATTCAGACCACTAAAAATATCATCGGCACTCTGCGCAACAGCACTGCGCCAAATGATATTATCCCCACCAAACTGCTGAAGGAATGCGCCGACATCCTGGCACCTCCTGTCACGCAGCTTATTAACCAATCCTTCAGGGAGGGCAAAATGCCCTCTCAGCTGAAGGAGGGCTTCATTCAACCCATCTTGAAGAAAGCCACCCTGGATCCTAAGGATCCACTTAACTGGCGCCCCATAACAGGCCTAAATGTTCTCTCCAAGGTAATGGAGAAGGCAGTGGTACAGCAGCTGCAACAGCATCTAGATACCCACAATTTACTCGACCCATTGCAATCGGGCTTCCGTCCCGGACACGGGACGGAAACAGCATTGCTTAAGATATGGGACGACGTTCTGGAGGCCGCAGACGAAGGAGAATCTTCTCTTCTGGTTCTGCTGGACCTAAGCGCAGCCTTTGATACAGTTGATCACAAGCTGTTATTGACCCGGCTGGCTAAAATAGCCAAAGTCGCAGAAAGCGATCTATCCTGGTTCTCCTCTTTTGTGGAAAACCGATCGCAAATAGTTAAGCTAGGACCATTCACTTCGGAACAACGCACATTATCGTGCGGGGTTCCTCAGGGATCTCCCCTGTCGCCGATGTTATTTAACATCTATCTGCGTCCTCTTTTTGAAATCATCAGCAGCCAAAAACTGCTATATCACTCTTACGCAGACGACACGCAACTGTACTTCCGCATTTGCAATAAAAAGGATCACCACCTCAATCTAGAGACATGCCTCTCTGTGATTGAGGACTGGATGACAAAGAGTTATCTCAAACTCAACGGAGCGAAAACAGAACTTCTTCTGTTTCACGCCAAGCGTAGCAATCAATCGATAACAACCTGGATCCCCCCGCCCATTCTGGGCAAAGTCATCACCCCTAGCGCCAAAGTCAAAAGTCTTGGGGTCATCTTTGACTCCGACATGACAATGAACGCACAAATAGGGGCAGTAGTCAGCGGATCTCACTATCTGCTGCGCCTACTACGCCTTTTATTCCCAAGAAAGACATAGCGGTCGTGGTGGGAGCGATTGTAAACTCCAGATTGAACTATGCAAATGCCCTTTACCTCGGACTTCCCAAGTACCAAATCGCTCGTCTTCAAGTCGTTCAAAATACGGCCGCCAGACTTGTGACTGGGAAAAAACCCTGGGAATCAATCTCACCCTCGTTGAGATCCCTTCACTGGCTACCAGTCAAAGACAGAATCACCTTTAAAGCACTCTGTCTAACGCATAGATGTATCCATGGGAATGCTCCCCATTATCTATGCGAAAAATTAAAAATGTACAATCCCAATCGTATTCTACGATCCAATAATCAAAATCGGCTTCAGATACCGAAAGCCAGATACAAGTCCAAAGGAGACAGGAGATTCGCTGTCCAAAGTCCCAGACTATGGAACGCCTTACCAGCCAGCATTCGACTGGAGGAGAACTACTTGGTCTTCAGGAGAAAGATTAAGACTCATCTCTTTTGATCTCAAAAGAGAAAGGAACAACAAGCGCCCAGAGGCGATTTATTTCGCATGTGCTGCGCTATACAAGTTCTTCATTCATTCATTCATTCATTCATTCATAAAATAATTGCGAATATTCGAGAAATGCGGAAGGAGCACTCTGATTGGCTCAGAATATTCGTGATATATTACAATATAAAATAATTGCGAAATTTCGAGAAATGCGGAATGGAGCACTCTGATTGGCTCAGAATATTCGTGATATATTACAATACAAAATAATCGCGCGATATCGCTATTGCCGAATAATCGCATTGTGATTTTTCGGGAATATAAAAGGAGCGCTGCAGCTACTCGGCCCAAGGTCTCTAATCATACCAGCAATGCTTTTACACGTCGATGGGGATCTCTAGGATGTGATCTGTTCTAAAAAAAAATTGAAAAAATACGAATATTCGAAATAGCGAATATTCGCCGCGATATTCGCATTATTCGCGAATACTCGAATATGCAATATTCGTAGCGAATATTCGCAATGCGAATATTCGTGAGCAACACTACTTACTATCAGCATCTATATAGCTCCAGGGTGGATTACAAGTCGGCAGACTTGGTGACATACCTTGAGGCGGTGGACGTCCTTGTCCTCACTCCCTCCTCTGTGCGTAAGTTAGATGCCCCTATTAGACTGGAGGAGATTCAGGCCACCCTGAAAATGATGCAGGGGGGCAAGACTCCAGGGCCGGACGGCTTCCCGGTCGAGTTTTATAAAACATATTTGGAGGAACTGGGCCCTAGGTTACAATCGCTCTTCTCTCAAGCTTCGGAGTCCGGGGCTTGATGTGCGAGTCAGTGATTGTGGTCATCCCCAAGTTTGGTAAGGATCTCACCCTTTGCTCATTATACAACCCCATATCCCTCCTCAACGTTGACGCAAAAGTATTTGCGAAGGTCCTCGCTAACAGACTGAATACGGTCATCGCGGTCTTGGTCCACCCGGGTTTAGGCCGGGTCGCCGTACGGATTTCAAACTTCATCGCTTGCATACCCATCTGGCGGTTGCCGATCCCAATGATCCCGGGGGGTGTTGGCCTCACTCAACGCAGAGAAGGCTTTCGACTCGGTCGAGTGGGGTTACCTGTGGACGGTTCTGTCCCGGTTCGGTTTCGGTCCCCGATTTCTGTCCTGGATACAAAAGCTATATGCTCGCCCCAGGGCACATATCCGCACCAACGGGACCCTGTCGACCTCCTTTGCCCTTGAGAGGGGGACCATACAGGGCTGTGCGCTGTCACTGGCACTGTTTGCCCTGGCATTGGAACCGTTGGCTGCACACATTCAACGCAATTCTGGGGTCCGGGGCGTGAGGGTGGGAAGAAAAGCTGTCATTGTACACGGACGACACCCTGCTGTACTTGGCAGATGCTTCTGCCTCCCTTCGCAACGCGTTGACACACTTTGAGACATTCGGACGGTTTTCGGGTATACGTATCAATTGGAAAAGTCGGTGCTCTTCCAACTCCATTCGTCGCTGACCCGAGCAGACTCTCATATCTTGACTTTTGTACAGTCATTGGTTTGTGTGTATGTTTTGTACCCAAAATAAAAACTTTTACTGTTAAAAAAATACATATTTCACTCATTAAAATGCAAATCAATTTATAACTTTTTTTAAATGCTTTTTTTCTGGATATTTTTGTTGTTATTCTTTTTGTTGTTATTCTGTTGTTATTCTCACTGTTAAAATAAACCTACCAAATAAAATTATAGACTGATCATTTATCAGTGGGCAAATGTACAAATCAGCAGGGGATCAAAAACTTTTTTCCCTCACTGCACACTGTATGGATATTTGTATTATTGTTTTTTTATTATTGTTTGTTTTCACATCTTGTCAGGCCGCATACACACGATCAGACCGGTCCGATGAAACTGGTCTGAAGACCAATTTCATCGGACCAATTCGATGGTGTGTACGGCCCATGGGACCAAAGTTTTAAAACTTGCTTTTAAAAATCTGTCTATTCGATGGTTAGTACACAAAAGCATCGGACCAAAAACCTGCGCATGCTCAGAATCAAGTCGACGCATGCTTGGAAGCATTAAACTTCGTTTTTTCAGCACGTCGTTGTGTTCTACGTCACCGCATTCTGGTCCAATGGGATTTTGGTCTGATGGTGTGTACGCACATCAGACCTTCAGACCGCTTCAGCGTGGTCCGATAAAAACGGTCCGTCGGACCAGTCTCATCGGACCAGTCTGATCGTGTGTACGTTGCCTCACCAGAGTAGTGCAGTAGAGTCACCATAGTGACACTGCACTACTCTACGACTTTGCCTTCAAATCTGATGCCAGACGATGTTTGGAGTTGAATGCTTGAATGCTATTTTATATCATCATCTACAGTATATGAGGGCGAGACTGTGTGAAGTACCTTGGAGTATGGGACATCGAGAGTCTGACAGTGGCTTAAAGGATCCTTATGATTACACACATGCTTTCTATGACCGCTCTTAACCAGAGGGTCATGGCCTTTTGGTAAGCTTCTCTGGGGCTCTATGACACATGTGGTGAATGTGGATAGTGGTCTTTTTTTCTGGGAGAACACGTATTTTACCTTTAGTTGGACACTTCCTTATATATGTTGGAGCACCATTTATTCACTTAATGGAGTTTTTTTTGGGCTAGTGATTACTGAATTGTTTTGTTTATTGGTAAATAGTTTTTCGCTATTGATTGGGAGATAAAGGGCTGCCTATACTTTTTTTGCTATTACAGAGGTCCGTTTTATTCAGACATTAGGATAGCTGCTTAATGATCCACCTTTTTTTGTAGTTTTCTTTCTAAAAAACATCAGAAAAATTAAAACAACAATGTGGAGGCAGGATTGTATCACAATATAAAGTGAAAACAAATCCATCAACACTTTAATTAATTGTGATATTCGTTATTACAAAAAAGTATTAACATAGGGCCAGATTCAGGTAGAGTTAGGCTAGAGTATCAGTGATACTTCAGCCTAACTCACTTTGAGCCGGCGTTTCTGTTTTCTGTAATCAGAAAACAAGAAACGCCGGGTTGGAGTTACTATACGAGCGGCGTAATTGTATTTCGCTGTCGTATCGTAACTTCAAGTTTAAAAATGGCGCGCGGGGCGTTCCCGCTGATTAACGCCGAGAATATGTTAATCAGCGGGAATCGGAAATTCACGATCGTATTCGGGCGCGACGCAAGGACTTTCCGATGTTTCCGTAAGAGATACGCGGCGCAAAGATAAAGCAGCCCCCTAGTGGAGTATCCTATGTTAAGTATGGCCGTCGTCATCGCGTTGAAAAAAAAAAATTGCGTCGTTTGCGTAAAACGTCTGTGAATGGGGATTGACGTCATTGACGTTCCCTGAAAGAATTTGGAGCATGCGCACTGACAGTCGACGCATGCGCAGTACGTTCGCTGCGGGATCGCGCATAGTTAACATAATACACGCCCCCTACCCGCCCAATTTGAATTCTGCCGGCTCATTTTCGCTACGCCGCCGCAACTTTAGGAGCAAGTGCTTTGTGAATAACAGTATTTACTCCTAAAGTTTCGGCGGAGTAACGTAAATGAGAAACGTTACTCCAGATTAAAGATTCGCCCATCTACCTGAATCTGGCCCATAGGCCCCAACATGTAAGAAGAAAGGCCCGGATTCACAAAGCACTTACGCCGACATATCTCGAGATACGCCACGTAAGTGTAAATATGCGCCGTCGTATCTGTGCGCCGTGCCCACAGAACTAAGATACGCCTCAAAACTGACTTCATCCGATGTAACTTGTCTACGCCGGCGTATAGTGGGCGCATAGTTACGCTGGACGCATTTGGCACTCCCATTGATTTTCGATGCAAATATGCAATTGAGGGAGATACGCCGATTCACGAACGTACTTGCGCCCGGCAGAAGGTTTTATGCGTTTTGCGTAAGGGTTACGTCCGGTGTAAAGTTATTCCTCATATTGGAGGCGCAACTCATGCAAAGGTATGGACCAGGTAACGAACGCCGTCAAATTTTACGTTGTTTACGTAGTTCGTGAATAGGGCTGGGCGTAGGTTACGTTCACGTCGTAGGCAGTTATTCGATGTATCTTAGCCAGTTGTTTCGACATGATTGTGAGCATGCGCACTGGGATACGTTAAAGGTACGACGCATGCGCAGTTCATTTTAAGAACTTGTCTGAAGCTCAGTCCATCATTTGCATGGGGTCACGCTTCATTAAAATGTATCACGCCCACTTCCAGCCCACTTCCACTTACGCTGCCTTATGCCTACGACTATACGCTACGCCAGCACAACGGCGTAGCATTTGCTTTGTGAATTCCATGCTTCCCTCTCTGCGTTGCGCCGGCGTAGCGTAAAGAAGATACGCTACAACGGCATAAAGATGCGCCGATGTATGTGAATCCGGGCCAAAGTGTCCAAGTAAAGATGAAAAAAAAAAACGTATCTCCCAGGAAAGAGATCCAGTGTACACGTCCACCACATGTGTAAAAAAGCTTTACAGCAGCTTACCAGAAAACCATAACCCTCTGGTTAAAGTGGAGGTCCACCCTAAAAAAAAAAAAAAAAGCCAAAATGGTTAAAAAAAAATACAAATAAATTATACTTACCAGAAAAAGCTGTTACTAAGCAAATTGTCCTGGTAAATGGAGGTACGCTGCCTTCTGGGACACACAGGACAGTGTGCCCATTCACAAAAAGCCATGTGACTCGCGCATGTGCAGTAGGAAACAGGCTTCACCACCTGTTTCCCTTAGGCTCTATTCACACCTATGCATGTTGCTTTTGAGCGTTTTTGCAGTGCTTTTTTAGTTTAATTTGAACCTGTATATACAGAATTTCTATTTACAGTATAATCATAAATATGTTTGTCAGTTTCCTGAAACAAAATGGAAAACTCCTTAACTGCATAGTAGTGGGGTTCCAAGTGCTTATACCCCTCTGGTATGCTGAGATCCACCCTGGCAGTTCATAGGATTTATTTAGCTGTAACTATACCCATAGCAGACCACATAATTGTTATGTGGCCCAGCAGAACAAGTACTACCTCAGTATTGTATGGATTTGTGTAAATGATTTTACACTGAATTAACATATATTCAGTACTGGCTTTTCTATAGGCTTTGAAGCCAGTCAGTATCATGCAATATAAATAATACCCCCCCAGCAAATAGTCATATCGGAAAAGTCAAGCCTGCAGAACATTACCTATTTCAGTAGCAAGGCTGCCTCTAAAACAAACCTCTAAGATGTTTAGAGTTACTACAAAACTTTTGCATCAAAGTGAAGTTAACCTGTAGTGCCTGCAAGCAGGCCCAAACTGGCCATAGGGCACAGCAGGCATTTGTCCGGTGGGCCGGGGGAGAGTGACCACATGTTTTGGAATGCCTAGGACAGTCCTGCATTTGGCTGGCCTGTCCTTCCTTGGTCCCAGGCACCTCCATTTCCGGGAAAATACAGTGTTCCAGAATTGCCCCCTGGGCTGATCTGATGTCCACTAAAAGGCAGCCGCTCTTGCCGCTGTCACTTAGGCCCCTTTCACATTGAGGCGTTTTTCATGCGGTACAGCGCTAAAAATAGCGCTGCTATACCGCATGAAAAATCATGCCCTGTAGTGTTCAATGTGAAAGCCCGAAGGCTTTCACACTGAAGCGGTGCGCTAGCAGGAACGCTCCAAAAGTCCTGCTAGCCGCATCTTTACCGCGGTATAGGAGCGGTGTGTTCACCGCTCCTATAGCGCGCCTTCCCATTGGAATCAATGGGAAACCGCGGTAATAGCGCGGTAATACCGCCCGCAACGCGGGCGGTATTAACCCTTTTTCGGCCGCTAGCGGGGGTTAAAACCTCACCGCTAGTGCCCGAATATCGCGGTAAACACGACGGTATAGCGGCGCTACAAATAGCGCGGCTATACCGTCACCGCGGCTCCACGCCTCAATGTGAAAGGGGCCTAAGTGTCAATCTCCTGGCCAGCCGTAACGCATTTTACATTGTTCACCACCGACCGCTGGCTCACTACCAGAACTGGTTGCTATCTATGGCTTGCCTAGCGTCTACCAACCAGTGGCCTTACAAGTAGAGTTGAGCGAACACCTGGATGTTCGGGTTCGGCGGGTTCGGCCGAACTTCGGAAAAAAAGTCTGGGTTCGGGACCCGAACTTGACCCGAACCCGAACCCCATTGAAGTCAATGGGGACCCGAATTTTTGACTACTAAAATGTCTCTAAAAACTAAGGGAAAGGGCTAGAGGGCTGCAAATGGCAGCAAAATGTCGGTAAGAGCATGGCAAGTACTCTGCAATCAAATGTGTTTAGGGAAATAACTTAAAATAACATAAAATACATTAAAAAAAATCTTGACAAGCAGGAACCTTCCCCAATGATGGGACACTATTCCTCCCACTGATACCAATGATGGGGCGCTATTTCTCCCACTGACACAAATGATGGGGCACTATTCCTCCCAATGATACCAATGATGGGACACTATTCCTCCCACAGATACCAATGATGTGGCACTATTTCTCCCACTGACACAAATGATGGGCCACTATTCCTCCCAATGATACCAATAATAGGACACTATTCCTCCCACTGATACCAATGATGCGGCACTATTTCTCCCTCTGACACAAATGATGGGACACTATTCCTGCCAATAATACCAATGATGGGACACTATTCCTCCCACTGATACCAATGATGCGGCACTATTTCTCCCACTGACACTAATGATGGGACACTATTCCTGCCAATGATACCAATGATGGGGCACTATTTCTCCCACTGACACAAATGATGTGACACTATTCCTGCCAATGATACCAATGATGGGACACTATTCCTCCCACTGATACCAATGATGCGGCACTATTTCTCCCACTGACACTAATGATGGGACACTATTCCTGCCAATGATACCAATGATGGGACACTATTTTGGTGCAATTAGATTTGTAAAGTAGGACTGACTCCTAACTAATTCTCTCCCTATAAGCACAATCAGGAACCTTTCCCTACAGTAGCTAATGCAGAGTATGTTACAGGAACATGTGCAGTGCTGGTGCAATATGCAGAGTATCTGACAGGAACATATGCAGTGCTTGTGTAATATGCAGAGTATCTCACAGGAACATATGCATTGCTGGTGCAATATGCAGAGTATCTGACAGGAACATATGCAGTGCTGCTGCTATTAGAATTGTGAAGTAGGACTGACTCCTAACTAATTCTCTCCTTATAAGCACAATCAGGAACCTTTCCCTAATGTAGCTAATGCTATGTAGATCGATCGCTGAGTATTGTAATTCGATTTCTGAAGCAGGACAATCCTATCTAAATCTGTCTCTGAGAGCAGCGGCAGCCTTTCCCTACCCTAGCTAAAGCAGAGTGACGAGCTGTGCTGTGTGCCTCTAGCTTATATAGAGGTTGGGTCACATGCTCGGTCACATGCTGCACTGGCCAATCACAGCCATGCCATCAGTAGGCATGGCTGTGATGGCTTCCAAGTCACACAAGTAAAAGAAATGCTGATTGGCTGCCCTGCAACTCGCCGTTACATAGCCGCACATTGAACCTGAACCCGAACTTTCAGAAAATTGTTTGGGTTCGGGTCCGGGTCAAAAAAACCTAAAGTTCGGGTTCACTCAACCCTAATTACGAAGAGGAGAGCGAGGCTGAAGCCCCACAATTCAGTGCCTAGTGCTTAGCTCCATCTACCTCCTCTCTGTATCTTCTCCGGCAGTATGCAGATGAAACATCGTATTGCTGTATTGCAGACTGCAGAGAGGATGGTCAGCAGATGAGTATGCTGGCAGAAGAGGAGAGGACAGATGAAATGACACCCTCGAAGGGATGGGAGGAGGACACATTCTTAGATATTAGGGCAGGGTTCATGCTGGGACTTGGGATGTGACCCCCAAAAGTGAAAGACTACAAGTCCCAACGTGAACCTCTCAGAGCTGAAGATGTGACACCCCCCTGGCTCCCCCGTGTAGGAGGATTCACATTTGCAGCCAGTGGTGGGAGGGGCGTTCACATTCCTGGGGCTCCAATGTGTTGGACTGGTGGCAAGCGGCCAAGTGAATCTACATCTGCTGGCAGGCTATGGGTGGCAAGTAAAAAAATGGGTGGCAAGTAAAAAAATGAGCTCGATGTTGAATAGAACGTAAGTTGGACTCGAACATTGGGTGCTGAACAGCGAATATTATGGGGCGTTCGTGGGCAATTTGAGCACTGTGGAAAGCCCCATAATGCCCTGCGAGATCACAGTGCATTGCTGTATGACGTTTTGCCAAAACATGCACCTGACCTGCATGCTTTGGCCAATCACAGCTTTGGGTGTGAGAGTGAGAGTTTTTCATAGTAAAAAGTGGGTAATCACCCGCTTGTTAATATGGTCCAGATCTGCAGATCATCCCGTCCCCTGCCCTGCTCATAGGATGAAAGCCTCATCAGGGTGAGAGACCCTGAAGAGGAGACTTGGTCTGCCTCTGCACTGCTAAAGATAGGACTGTGCTGGGGAGGCAGAGAGTTAAAGGGGGCACTGTAATTGGAGAGAAAATGGGGGCATGACTGCAAGGGGCACTGTAATTTAAAGGGGACTGCGCTGTTAACCCCCCCTCCCCCCCAGTCCGGGTCTGCCTGCAAGTATGTTTGCTAACCCTTTGGCTGGTTCGCTGTGCTATTTTTGAGGCCCTAGATCCCTGGCCCACACTGACTTCAAGAGGACCCAGTCCTCCACTTCTAGCAAAACACAGTGATAATTCCCACCTACTTGATAGCTAAGCCTCCACCAGCACTTAATGACCCAAAGTTGGAGACTTACTTTGCCATTGAAGGCTTTCACATCTCCCCTTTTAGTGGTAGTGCTCAGCTCTGAGTTGGGACAAACCCAAGGACATTTTAGTGATGGTGCTCGATGCTACGTTGGGCTAGAACTTAAAGAGGAGGTTCACCCTAAACATACTCTTTCCCATGTGATCCAGCATACTGGCGTCAGCGCCAGTATGCTGTTTCTTTTTTTTTTAAATGCCCCACTTACTGTGTAATCTTTAATTTTGATTTATTTCCCCTGTGGAGTATGGCGCCTGTATAGCCCGTCACGGCTTCCGAAAATATCCGATTTAGGACTCGCACAGACCTAGGAGCTGACTGCGCAGGCGACGTATTTCTCTGAGTCCTATAGCTATGGCCCGTCACGCCCTCCGAAAAAAGTCGAAATAGGACTCGGAGAAATACGGCGCCTGCGCAGTCAGCTCCTAGGTCTGTCCGCAGGCGCCGTATTGCGCCGGAAATACCCGAGTCCTAAATCGGGTATTTTCAGAAGCCGTGACGGGCTATACAGGCGCCATACACCACGGGGGAAATAAATCAAAATTAAAGATTACACAGTAAGTGGGGCATTTAAAAAAAAAAAACAGCATACTGGCGCTGACGCCAGTATGCTGGATCACATGGGAAAGAGTATATTTAGGGTGAACCTCCGTTTTAAGGCCAAGTTAAGCTTTCACATTAGACCTTCATATAAAATATACAGTAGAAGCTGTCACAATGGACCTTTTAGTGGTAGGGATTGTTTGTTGTAGGGGCCCTGTAGCTGCACAGAAAACTAGCTGAAAAGTAACAAACATACTTGTGTTGTAAACAACACAAATTGACTCAGTTATTAGACACATTGAACCTTTCACAGGTTGACTGTCATGCTGCGTACAAACGATCGTAATTTCCCACAACAAATGTTCAATGTGTGTATGCTCCATCGGACATTTGCTGTCGGAACAAATGTTTGAGAGCTGGTTCTCAATTTTTCCGACAACAATAGTTCTTGTCAGAATTTCCGATCGTCTGTATGCAATTCCGACGCACAAAAATCCTACACATGATCGAAATCATTGAACTTAATTTTTCTCGGGTCGTCGTAGTGTTATACGTCACCATGTTCTTGCCGTTCAGAATTTCAGACAACATTTGTGTGACCGTGTGTATGCAACACAAGTTTGAGCCAACATTTAGTCGGAATGTCCAATCGTGTGTACGTGGCATTAGAGTTTAAACAGCCATGGGGGTTGAGGGGCTACTATGATAATACTTCACACTTTATTAAGTGGAATGGCAGAGGGTTGGGGGGGGGGGGGGGGTCTTCTGTTTCCTCTTCAAGTTCAAACAAAAAAAAAAACCTCTGGACTAAGTTATACATCGCTGCTGTTCTCTGCTATCTGATAAACAATTCCTTATATTTAGGACTCCCATGGAGTGCAGATTTTATCTAAGCATCTCTTTAGGTTAGAGTGATTTTCCCTGTCACACATAGCATTAGCAAAGTGAATGTGTATAAAAGGCTTTCTCTATTATTTATGACTGCTCGGTGTAACTCTAAGCAGAGCATAGCTTGCAGTTAAAGGGAGAGGTATAGGCTGTTGTACTCAGACAAAAGGCAGAAAATTGAGTGCACAGTGGCCTATACCTGAGGGAATACAGTCTCTGAAGCCTTTGAAATTAGATCATACTCTGAAATTCAGATATGGAACAATATAATGCAGATGTGTGAATGGGTCTTCATGTAAAATAAAAGATGATAAAGGATTTTCTGTGATATTGGTTTGAATATCTTCTATTTAGATACTGCTCATTTATAGAGGTATATTTTTGGTTTATTGGTTCTTATCCATTTATTTGAAAGGCATATTTTAACAGTAAGCAGAACTTATCATTGGCATAGATGAAAGACTGACCATGCAATACATTGTAGAAGGTAGAAACATCAGCATGAAAACTCGAGGGACTTACACTGGCAATAATACAGTATATGCAGATTTTTGTGATTATACATAATTGCAAACATTTGCAAATAATGTTGAAGGACACTTTGTTGATTTATCTAAGGTCAGCATGTTTTATACTGTTTCACAGGTCTGACATTATAAACACTATCATTATCAACATAATGGAAACCTTGGGCCAGATTCACGTACATTGGCGCATTTTTTGACCAGCGTCGCGCACCTCCTTTACGTTAGACCGGCGCAATGTAGAGGCGCAATCACCGTATCCTCATAGTATTTGCGCAGAAATTAGCGCCGGAGTAACGTTAATTCTGAGGCATAAGGCGGAGTAATTCAAATTGGGAAGGACGTGGGCGTGTTTCATTGAAATGAGCCGTGACCCCATGCAAATGAAGGGCCGGCCGGCTCGCGCATGCGCACATGAAGCAGACCATGGTCGGCACCTCTGTGCGCATGCTCACAACTCGGGAACGGCGCAATCAGTGAAATTGGAAGTAGACCCGGGCAACTTAGTGAACTACGCAGACAGCTTAAATAGACAGAGACAAACGCCCGTTCCTTTGCAAAAGTACATCCCTTTGTATCTCTTCCTATACAGCAAGGTGCTTTTGTTCTGTTGTTTGTAGCGTTTGTTTGTTTGTTTGTGACGTGTCTTTGAGATATTTGGGGACTGTTTTGCAGAGTGATTTGTGTCTTTTATGTGTTTTCTTTGTTGTTATTTTTTTTTAATTATATTTTTGCTGGGAATTTTTTATTTTTGCTGGTCAATTTTTTATTTTTTTTTGGTTCTGTTTGTGAATGATTTTGGAATGTGGGGGTGACATTTCTGCCGGAAAAGGGGTGTCACCCTCATTTGTGGTGGAGAAGTGATCCCCAGGTCCGTGTGAATGGTGTATGAATGTACAGTGACATAATTGGAGCCATGGCGTGGCGTTGCTGCTCACAAGTCCTGCATGGTGGGCTTGTGCCAATCCAATGTGATGAGGATGTGGTGTGTGTGATCTAGGGACCACAGTGGTGTGCATGCATGCATTCTCATTGTGCCATGATTAATGTGTGTGTTTAACGTGCAAAGATGCCTTATGTGACCTGGCTCCTGGCTGTTCTTCCCTCAGAAGACGGGGTAGCCTCGGTAAGGGGGGGATTGTCTGGTTCAGGGGTCAGGTCATCACTTATGTCAATCTCCAGGCCCTTTCTCACTGCAAAGTTGTGCAGCATGCAACATGCACCGATGATCTGGCATACAAAGTTTGGGGAATACAACAGGGTACCATGGGGGGTTCCGTATAGGAGTCATGAGATGGGGTCCCAGTGCATATGCAGAGTCACCCTGAAGGGATAAAACAGGAGGATGTTAGTAGTGCATGTGCCCCTTGTGATTTCAGCATCATGGGGGGGACAGTCATGCCTGCCACCCATGTCACTCACCAACCAGCCAGCTGTCCCCATACATGTTCTGTTCGAAATCTGTGGGGATGGGGCTAGGATTGTATATGTAGCTGTCATGGGTGTCATGGGTGGTGTCATGTGTTGGGCTGGTGATGTCCTCCTGCAGGGTTGTGGTTAATTCCAGGATGGCATGAGGGGTGAATCTGAAGATGCGAGACACCTCAGAATCTCTCATGCCAAAGATGTCTATGCGTGTGTGATATATCAAGTGAAGAGTGAGGGGCTTGTATCAGATTAGATTATATCCATCAAGGTTTTAAAGGGCTATTGAAAGATAGTGAGACCTTGTTTGTAATTTTTATGTATGTTATGAATTGAAGTATATATGTATGTATATTTTTTGTAAAAATGTTTATAAAAGCAAAGAATTTTTTTTTGGAGAAAAAAAAAAATTCCTCTACCGTGCCCTCCTCCGTGCCCTCCTCCGTGCCCTCCTCCTTCTTTGCTCCTCTAAAGTCAGTAGTATAGCTATGAGCATGGATGCCACTGGCATGTTGGCATACAGTTTGTTGGGCAGCAAGTGTGACTGCTCAGCTCCTCACTAACAGTGTTGCTTTAGCTGACATGTAGACGGATTGTCTAATTTTATACCACCTTTTATATGGTCTAATTTTAGACAGGACGTGCAGCTGTTGCGCACAGCGCGTAGCCTACGCTGCACCAACGTTCTTTTGTGGATCCCCGCAACTCCCTCATTTGCATATTTGAATAGCAAATCAATGGTGTGTCTAGCGCAGTTTTGCGCGGACGGATACACCGGTCTATCGAAATTACGCCGGTCAAAAAAAAGTAGATTTCTTGCGTATCTCGTTTTGGGGATGCAGCGCATCGAAACGCATGCGCAAATTTAGACTTACGCAGCGCATTTCCTGTAACGCCGGCGTAATCGATCTGTGAATCTGGCCCCTTGTATTTAATTCCATAATTTTTTCATTTAATAAATGTTAAAAGTTAAAAATAACCATCCAGGAATTATCATTGTTATACAACTGAATCGTTGCACCTAAATCTTAATTAAACCCCCAGAAATGCTTACCACCACTTTCCAGGGATGTTACATCCCTCACTAGCCAATGTCATCTTCTTCCTACCAGGTTTTCAGGCTATTAATTGGCCAGTGGGGGAGTGATGTCATCCTGCACATGCACACAAGATTCAGTCATTCTAAGGCACAGTTAAATTAGATACACACTAAACACATTGGGCCAGATTCACAGAGCGATTACGCCTGCGCAACAGGAGATGCGCGTGCGTAAGTCTAAATGTGCGCGTGCGTTTCGATGCACGGCATCCCCAAAACGAGATACGCAAGAAATCTACTTTTTTTTGTCCAGCGTAATTTCGTTAGACAGGCGCATCCGTCCGCGCAAAACTGCGCTAGACAGACCATTGATTTGCTAGTCAAATATGCTAATGAGGGACTTACGGGGATCCACAAAAGAACGTTGGGGCAGCCCAGGCTACGCAGTGTGCGCAACAGCAAAATGTCCTGTCTAAAATTAGACCATATAAAAGCTGGTCTAAAAAGAGAAAAATCGTCTACATGTCAGATAAAGCAACACTGTTAGTGAGGAGCAGACCAGTCACACGTGTTGCACAACAATCTGTATGCCAACATGCCAGGGGCATCGTCGTGCATAGCTATACTACTGACTTTAGATGAACAAAGAAGGATGAGGGCATGGAGGAGGGCACGGGAGAGGATATACCGCACACGCATAGACCTGTTTGGCATGAGTGATTCTGAGCTGTTTCGCATCTTCAGATTCACCCCTCATGCCATCATGGAATTAACCACAACCCTGCAGGAGGATATCACCAGCCCAACACAACGCTCACATGCAGTGCAGCCACTGGTCAAGGTCATGGCAACACTCCATGTCCTTGCCAGTGGCTCTTTTCAGCGTACAAGTGGAGTGGTGGCTGGGATGTCACAATCCTCCATGAGCAGATGTGTGCACCAGGTTGTCCCAGCAATCCTCAGACGCATGGCCAACCAAATCATCAAACCCACCACTGAGGACCTGCGGCTGAAGGCAATGACAGATTTCTGCAGAATTGCCAGATTCCCACGCACCATTGGGGCCATTGATTGCACACATGTGGCACTCCAGCCCCCCCATGAGACAGAGCACATGTACCGCAATCGGAAGCATTGGCATTCCATCAACGTACAGGTGATAGTCGATGCCCAAGGCCTCATATGGCACGTCCGTGCCAAACACCCCGGATCCAGCCATGACAGCTACATCTACAATCAAAGCCACATCCGAATGGAATTCGATCAGAACGTGTATGGGGCCACCTGGCTGGTTGGTGAGTGACATGGGTGGCAGGCATGACTGTACCCCCCCATGATGCACACATCACAAGGGGCACATGCATGACTAACATCCTCCTGTCTTTTCCCTTACAGGTGACTCTGCATATCCACGGGGACCCCATCTCATGACTCCTATCCGGAACCCCCAAACCCCAGGAGAGGAAAGATACAATCAAGCACATGCCCAAACACGTGCAGTGGTGGAGCGCACCTTTGGCCTCCTGAAGTCACGTTTCCGATGCCTGGATAAGTCTGGGGGTACCCTCTTGTATTCCCCAAACTTCGTGTGCCATATCATCGGTGCATGTTGCATGCTGCACAACTTCGCAGTAAGAAAGGGCCTGCAGATTGACCTACGTGATGACCTGACCCCTGAACCAGACAATCCCCCCCTAACCGAGGGTCCCCCGTCTTCTGAGGGAAGAGCAGCCAGGAGACAGCTCACATTGGGCATCTTTGCACGTTAAACACACACATTAATCATGGCACAATGAGAATGCATGCATGCACACCACTGTGGTCCCTAGCACAGACACATCACATCCTCATCAAATTGGATTGGCACCAGTCCACCATGCAGGACTTGTGAGCAGCAACGCCACGCCAAGGCTCCAATTATGTCACTGTACATTCATACACCATTCACACGGACCTGGGGATTACTTCTCCCTGGTCCTGGGGAACCCTACTCCACCAAAATTGAGGGTGACACTAGGCATGTGCATTTCGTTTCGTTCCGAATCGAAATTCGGACGAATTTTCCATTATTCGGACATTCGGATGCATACGAATTTCCGAATTGCTATAATAGCGAAAAATTTCGACCGTTTTCGGAATTCGTTCATTTTCGACCGAATTTCGAAAAAAAAAAAAAAATGGTCGAAATCGATTTTTTTTTTCGAATTCCGAATCGAATACCCGCGGACTAAATTCGATCGGAATTCGAAGAAAAAAAAAAATATTTTCGAATTTAATTCGAAAAAAATTCTATTCGAAAAGAGACTATTTGTTTTCTAATCTGGTTGAAATATTTTCGATTTCGACCGTTTTTTTCGAAATTCGGTCGAAAACGAACGAATTCGAAAAACGGTCGAAATATTTTCGATTTCGACCGTATTTTTCGAAATTCGGTCGAAAACGAACGAATTCCGAAAACGAATTCAACACATGTAACGAACCTAACTTAACGAAATTTATTAAATGACGAATTGAAACAAAACGAAACGAAACGAATTTTTCACTTTTGCACATGCCTAGGTGACACCCATTTTCCGGCAGGAATCTCACCCCCACATTCAAACCCAAAAAAATAAATAAAAACATTACCAGCAAAATCAAAAAATTTCCAGCAAAAAAAAAAAAGGCCAAAAAATACAAGGGAAAAACAAATTAGTGCCCTTGACGTGAGCCACGCCTGGGGCGCCCCCGGCCACGGCCCCGGCTCCTCAGGGGAGACTCATGGGGGAGGGGGAAAAAATGGGGAAGGAGGAGCAGCCCCTGATCTCTGCCCACCTGGCGGCCTGCCCTCCAAGGCCACGGCTATTCTGTCCAGGGCACCACCTAGTGTTGCCGTGTTGGCCTGGATAGCCTGGGTGAGGGCCCTCACATCCTGCCCAACGCCTGCTGATGTAGTCTGCAGGTCGTTAAGGCAGTTTCTGAAAGCCCGGGAGTGGCAGTCCAGGTTCCCCAGCGTATCCTTGATGGAGGACAGGCTCTCCTCCATCCGCACCAATGTCTGGCTGACCTGTCCCAGATGGCGGGTCTGGAGGAACTATTCTCCCTTCTCAGAGTGGCGGACAGGAGATCGGCCACCCCCCTGGTCTTCTGGGTCGCCTTCCTGCCTCCAGCAGATGCTTGTGGCCGGGGAGAAGGGGAGGCCCTTGGGAGGGGAGCCATGTTGGGGGAGGAGGGGGGGGCTCCCCCTTAGGGAGGGCTGGCTGCTGCCAGCCAGAGGGGAAGAGTCCTCCATAACCAAAAGTCCAGTGCCTGACATGGACTCCTCCTCCTCATCAAACTCCTCCTCCTCAACCTTCTCCTCCTCTTCAACCTCCTCCGCGGACTCCGGCCTTGTCGGGGGGGCCTCATTAGGCTGCTGTCCTGGGGATGGTGCGGTCAGGCCAGATGGCCCTGCACCCTCCTGCACATCTGTGGATGACACAAAACATTCACAGGTTGGAGGATCCACACACTTGCCACATATTCCCTTTCACCCCCTCCCCCACACATGCTACACACCTGATATAAAAAAAAACTTACCTGGCACCATGGGCTCCGGACTTGAGTCAAAGCCGGGCAGGCCCTCCACTTCATGCTGATGAAAGGTCAGGGCCACCGCACGCTCCTCCGCTGTCAGCCTAACACGGCATGGTGGCCCTGGCATGGGCAAGCATTTTGGCCAGATTCTTTTTGACCAGACGCCGGAGGTCATTAATCTTTTTATCAATCCCAGACCGGTTCCGTGTCTCCCCCTCCCCCGCTGAATTCACCTGGTCAGTGATCATGTCCAAAATCTCCCTCCTCCTGGCCGGGGTGGTGTTGGCACTGTCCGGGCCGTGGAGGAAACGCCCATAATCGCTAATGGCCCGGGCAAGAATTTGTTTCTCCCCCAAAGTGAAATTTAGTTTTCTCTTTCTCTCTGTCATACTCATACAAAAACTCACTCCCAGTCAACAAAAATCAGTCACAAAAACAAGCACAACCAATCAAGCAAGAACACACACAAAGAGAAAACTAACACCCAAAAAATCACACAAGCACTCAGCAAAAATCAGTCACAAAAACAAACAGCAACAATTAAGCAAGAAAACAAACGACCAGAAATATATCAAACTAACAGTCTCTCAAACACTTATCAAAAAACACTTTCAAAGATCTACTAACAAACACTTGATCACACAGTACACTAATCTGACAAATACAAAACACAACGCAACTAACAACGGAACAAAAGCACTTTGTTAAATGGAAAGGGACAAAGGGATGTACTTTTGCAATGGAAGTGCGTTTGTGTCTGTCTATTTATGCTGTCTGCGTAGTCCTTAGTCCATTTCCAATTTCACTGATTGCGCCTTTCCCGAGTTGTGAGCATGCGCAGAGAGGTGCTGACCATGGTCTCCTTCAAGCGCGCATGCGCGAGACGGCCGGCCCTTCATTTGCATGGGGTCACGGCTCATTTCAATGTAACACGCCCACGTCCTTCCCAATTTGTATTACTCCGCCTTACGCCTCTGAAATAACGTTACGCATGCGCAATTTTCTGCGTAAAAACTACGAGAATAGGGTGATTACGCGGCTACATTGCGCAAGTCTAACGTAAAGGAGGTGCGCTACGCCGGTCCAATAATGCTCATTGCAATGTAACACGCCCACGTCCTTCCCAATTTGTATTACTCCGCCTTACGCCTCTGAAATAACGGTACGCATGCGCAATTTTCTGCGTAAAAGCTACGAGAATAGGGTGATTACGCGGCTACATTGCGCAAGTCTAACGTAAAGGCGGTGCGCTACGCCGGTCCAATAATGCGCAGATGTACCTGAATCTGGCCCATTTTCTTTAGTTTTTTTTTCCTTTCGATTTATCAAAAACATATAATATAAGGTCAAACCTAAACACTTTCAATTTGTATGCAATCAGGCAAGCCCTTGCACTACATAGTTGAAGGTAAATCTAAAGAAAATCAAGCAACAAAAGTTGCATAGCGTGTATCCAGCTTTAGTCAGGTAGCCAGGCTAGTTAGACAGGTTGAAAAAAAGACACAAGTCCATATAGTTCAACCAATAGAAATTTAAAACACACACACACAAACAGAAAACCTCCACGTACACAGTTCAATTTTTACAAGTGATCCAGAGGAAGGCAAAAACAAAAACAAAAAAACAATAAAGCATGATCTAATTTGCTCCAACAGGGAAAAATTCTTTCATGATCCCCCAGGAGGTAATTGGATTTTCGCTGGATCAACTACCCCTGGTACTATTACCTGTAAATATTAGTATCCAATTATAATTTGTGAATTTTTGGAAAGAATCCAATTCTTTGTTTGAAAAAATCTACTGGGCTTGAGAGGACAAGCTTTTAAAGGGTGTCTGTCTATTAGACATTTCACAGCTTTCACTTTGAAGAAGCCTTTCCATATTTGGAGGTCAAATCTCTTTTCTTTCAGATGAAAAGAGTGCCTCTTTGTCCTTTGTGATGACCGTAGCATCAGTAACTTTATACCAAGCTCAATATGTTGACCACAAAGCAAAGAGAAAGGCACCTCAAAATGCAGTGTTTAAAAGATTTATTACAAGCACAATGGGATTAAAAACACTAACAAGATGGTAAGAGGTCATAGGCATATAATGATTTGTCCCCATGTTGATTGCTGTAATCCTTTTCTGGTTGGTGGAGAGAGAGAGATGTCCTGCAGCTGTCAGAGTCCCTGATGATGTGGATTGGCGAGAAGGTGAAGATGTGATGAGTAGGTCCGAGTTCTGGAACTAAGCTGGAACGCACATGGCCGATGTGACATCAGGTGAAGGTGGTGGGCTGTAACGCGTTTCGGAGCATGCACAGCTCCTTCGTCAGACCTTATAAACATACTATCCACTTACATAAAAGATCGGTTTTGTATGCATGGGGAGAGAGTTCCAGATGGGTGGTACACAATCCAGCTATCCTGCTCTTGGCCAGAAACAGAGAGAAAAAAAATGGGACCACTAGGCAAAGCACCACTGGATAGAAGTCGCACTGTAAGCAATGGATAAAGGGAACAAAGCCCCACCACTTCTACATGACAACCACAATTAGTCTGTTTCCATGGTGATGACACCTTTCAAGGCTCTGTCACTTTTTCAAGTCCTCATTTGTTGGGTTTAAGCTATTTTGACTAGCTCACAAAATTTTGCGTTTTCAAGTAAAACTAGGAAAGAAAACTAAGACCAGATGAAAGCATTTTAGTTTTCCTCTTAAATATCCCACTATGGCCTTCACTATACTGTAAAATTAGACATTTGTGCCTGAATCAAGAAAATTCAATACACTAATATGATGCATCAATAGTTTGCATGTGAACGTTTCCTTATGCAAACTAAGCTGTGTCTGTGAAGACAAGTCTAATGAGCCCTAAGCTGTGTGGGAGAATCGGGTGGTCAAAAACCATGACACCCCATTTGTCCAAAACTGGCAAGTTGGTGACAAAAATGGGCAGCCAGGGAATGTAACACATGTCATACATAGTATGTCATAAACCATCTAGGAAGTACTATACATCTGAGAGTCTGAGTTTTGAACTAAGTCCTTTTCAGTCAGACACCAAGCACAGCTATATATATTATATTATATTATAAGGTTAAAAAGGCTAACAAAACACAATATGTTTCACAAGAAGACTATGGGCCAGATTCACGTACATTGGCGCATATTTTGACCACCTCCTTTACGTTAGACCGGCGCAATGTAGAGGCGCAATCACCGTATCCTTGTAGTATTTGCGCAGAAATTTGCGCCGGTGTATCGTAAATTCTGAGGCGTAAGGCGGAGTAATTCAAATTGGGAAGGACGTGGGCGTGTTTCATTGAAATAAGCCGTGACCCCATGCAAATGAAGGGCCGGCCGCATCGCACATGTGCACATGAAGCAGACCATGGTCAGCACCTCTCTGCACATGCTCACAACTCACAATCAGTGAAATTGGAAGTGGACCCGGGCAAATTAGTGAACTATGCAGAGAGCTTAAATAGACAGACACAAACGCCCTTCCTTTGCAAAAGTACATTCCTTGTATCCCTTCCTATACAGCAAGGTGCTTTTGTTCTGTTGTGTGTTCGCGTTTGTTGCGTTGTGACTTGTCTTTGTGATATTTGTTGACTGTTTGAGCTAGTGTTTTGTAGAATATATTTGATAGTGTCTTTTGGTGACTGGTTGTGAGACTTTTTGGTTGATAGATTTTGTTTGTTTGTTTTATTGCTTGATTTTTCCTGCTTGTTTTTGTGAGTGATTTTTGGTGATTGTTTGGGAGAGAGTTGTTGTATGAATATGACTGAGAGGAAGCACAAGAGCAATTTTACTTTGGGGGAGAAACAAAATATTGCCCGGGCCCTTTCCCAATATGGGCATTTCCTGCACGGCCCAGAGAGTGCCAACACCACCACGGCCAGGAAGAAAGAGATTTTGCAGAACATTACCGACCAGGTAAATTCATTGGGGGGGGAGACCCGGACACGCAAGGGGATCGTCAAGAAGATCAATGATCTCTGGCATCTGGTCCGAAAGAAGCTGGCCAAAATGGCAGCCCATGCCAGGGGCACTGGAGGGGGCCCACCATGCCCTGTTAGGCTGACAGCGGAGGAACGTGTGGTGGCCCAGACCTTTAATAGGCAACAAGTGGAGGGCCTGCCTGGCTATGACTCCAGTCAGGAGCCTGTGATGACAGGTAAGGTTTTTTTTTCCCTATCTGGTGTGTAGCATGTGTGGGGGGGGAGGGAATATGTGGCAAGTGTGTGGATCCTCCAACCTGTGAATGTTTTGTGTCATCTACAGATGTGCAGGAGGGTGCTGGGCCATCTGGCCTGACTGCACCATCCCCGGGACACCAGCCTGATGAGGACCCCCAGACAAGGCCGGAGTCCTCGGAGGAGTTTGAGGAGGAGGAGTTTGAGTTGGAGGAGGAGGTCATGTCAGCCAGTGGATTGTTATTTTTGGAGGAGTCTTCCCCTCTGGCTGGCAGCAGCCAGCCCTCCATAAGGGGTAGCCCCTCCCACTCCTCCCCCAACAGGGCTCCCCTCCCAAGGGCCTCCCCTTCTCCCCGGCCACAAGCATCAGCTGAAGGCAGGAAGTCGTCCCAGAAGACCAGGGGGGTGGCCAAGGTTCTGCCCGCCAATCTCAGAAGGGACCAGGCCCTTGAGACCCACCATCTGGGACAGGTCAGCCAGACTTTGGTGCGGATGGAGGAGAGCCTGTCCTCCATAAAGGATACGCTTGGGGACCTGGACTGCCACTCCCGGGCTCTTACAAACTGCCTAAACGAACTGCAGACTACTACAGCAGACGTTGGGCAGGATGTGAGGGCCCTCACCCAGGCTATCCAGGCCAATACGGAAACACTAAGTGCTGGCCTGGACAGAATTGCCGTGGCCTTGGAGGGCAGGCCGCCAGGTGGGCAGAGACCAGGGATGCTCCTCCTTCCCCGGATTACCCCCCCCCCAC
Organism: Rana kukunoris; assembly: GCA_029574335.1. NCBI lineage: Eukaryota > Metazoa > Chordata > Amphibia > Anura > Ranidae > Rana > Rana kukunoris. The sequence continues at coordinate 453,427,026 of CM056050.1, forward strand.
CCATGAGTCTCCCCTGAGGAGCCGGGGCCCCAGGCGTTTGGTTCCCCCCCCCCCTTTTTTTTGTGCTGGACTTTTTTTTTTTTTTTTGCTGGAAATGTTTTGCTTTTTGCTGGACAATTTTTTTTTTGGGGTTGTGAATGATTTCGGAAAAGGGGTGTCATCCTCATTTGTGGTGGAGAAGGGTTCCCCAGGACCAGGGAGAAGTGATCCACAGGTTCGTGTGAATGGTGTATGAATGTACAGTGACATAATTGGAGCCGTGGCGTGGCGTTGCTGCTCACACGTCCTGCATGGTGGACTGGTGCTAATCCAATTTGATGAGGATGTGATGTGTCTGTGCTAGGGACCACAGTGGTGTGCATGCATGCATGCATTCTCATTGTGCCATGATTAATGTGTGTGTTTAACGTGCAAAGATGCCTAATGTGAGCTGTCTCCTGGCTGTTCGGGGGTCAGGTCATCACGTATGTCAATCTGCAGGCCCTTTATCACTGCGAAGTTGTGCAGCATGCAACATGCACCGATGATCTGGCACACAAAGTTTGGGGAATACAACAGGGTCCCCCCAGACTTATCCAGGCATCGGAAACGTGACTTCAGGAGGCCAAAGGTGCGTTCCACCACTGCACGTGTTTGGGCGTGGGCTTCATTGTATCTTTCTTCTCCTGGGGTTTGGGGGTTCCGGATAGGAGTCATGAGATGGGGTCCCAGTGCATATGCAGAGTCACCTGGAAGGAAAAACGAAAAGACAGGAGGATGTTAGTCATGCATGTGCCCCTTGTGATGTCTGCATCATGGGGGGGGACAGTCATGCCTGCCACCCATGTCACTCACCAACCAGCCAGCTGTCCCCATACACGTTCTGTTCGAATTCCATTGGGATGGGGCTCTGATTGTATATGTAGCTGTCATGGCTGGATCCGGGGTGTTTGGCACGGACGTGCCATATGAGGCCTTGGGCATCGACTATCACCTGTACGTTGGTACGTTGATGGAATGCCAATGCTTCCGATTGCGGTATGTGTGCTCTGTCTCACGGGGGGGGGGGGTGGAGTGCCACATGTGTGCAATCAATGGCCCCTACGGTGCGTGGGAATCTGGCAATTCTGTAGAAATCTGTCATTGCCTTCAGCCGCAGGTCCTCAGTGGTTGGTTTGATGATTTGGTTGGCCATGCGTCTGAGGATTGCAGGGATAACCTGGTGCACACATCTGCTCATGGAGGATTGTGCCATCCCAGCCACTACTCCACTTGTTCTTTGAAAAGAGCCACTGCCAAGGAAATGGAGTGTTGCCAGGACCTTGAGCAGTGGCTGCACTGCATGTGAGCGGTGTGTTGGGCTGGTGATCTCCTCCTGCAGGGTTGTGGTTCATTCCAGGATGGCATGAGGGGTGAATCTGAAGATGCGATACACCTCAGAATCACTCATGCCAAAGAGGTCTATGCGTGTGCGTAATATACTCTCCCGTGCCCTCCTCCGTGCCCTCCTCCTTCTTTGCTCCTCTAAAGTCATTAGTATAGCTATGAGCAAGGATGCCCCTGGCATGTTGGCATAAAGTTGGTTGTCCAGCAAGTGTGACTGCTCAGCTCCTCACTAACAGTGTTGCTTTAGCTGACATATAGACGGATTGTCTAATTTTATTCCACCTTTTATATGGTCTAATTTTAGACAGGACGTGCAGCTGTTGCGCACAGTGCGTAGCCTGCGCTGCACCAACTTACTTTTGTGGATCCCCGTAACTCCCTCATTTGCATATTTGAATAGCAAATCAATGGTGTGTCTAGCACAGTTTTGCGCGGACGGATACGCCGGTCTATCGAAATTACGCCAGTCCAAAAAAAGTAGATTTCATGCGTATATCGTTTTGGGGATGAGGCGCATCGATACGCATGCGCAGATTTAGACTTACGCCGCGCATCTCCTGTAACGCCGGCAAAATGGCTCTGTGAATCTGGCCCTATGTATAAGATGCATACCATATTTGGTCTTTAACATATTGTAATTTCATGGTGTTTAATTATATGTTGGTTGTTGAATGGCAAAACCTTGTCAGATGGAGATGATGTACTTGTAATAGTTGACATGATGGGTGTGTCTGAAAGAAACATGAAAAAAGCATATCTATTGACACATGTCTCTATTAATTAGATCTGTGACAATCTTCTCCATGGACAACAATATGCCATTACATCTGTCAACTAACTGCAGCTCCTTATTTAACATCAAATACGAAGGATACTAAGAAAGTTATGTGTTTTTTTAAGAGCTAGAGATGGATACCTAAGTTTGTAGCCATTCTCTTTTATCTATGTAGTTGTTTATTGTCTGTTTTACAATATTTCTGTTAATATTTCTTACACTGTTCTCTTTTTTTTTATTAGAACTGTATTGAAAAATCGTAGAGCAGAATTTCTGAATGCCCTCATTTGAAATTAAAGAACGTTTGCCTCTGTGAAAGGCTACTTTGATATATAAAATATGGACCCTAACAAACTAAATATAAGGACTCTAGCAGTACCCTATTTTTGTAAAAAAAATATCAAAAAACATTTATTATATAATAAAAATTGCACAAGTAAACATATCAAAAAAGCTGCACATGAAACATAACCAAAACCATCTAGTACTTCTTGAATACAGATTCTTGCTGGCTCCCCTATGATGGAGCACAGCGAGTTGCTGTAATTTCGACGCAGTTTGCGTTTCGTAGCAGATAACCCACTTTTTCAGGAAAAGTTTAAGCAAGAACACATACGGTTAATAGTCAAAAACATCAAAATAGAAACACATTAAATGGTCTTCCTACACATGGTCATTGCCACACATATAATGCCACAGAACGGTACTCCTAATTTTCCAAGATAGTCAAATCATATAGTGTACAATGATGATATACAATGTATTATATTAGGGAGGTAAAGAGGTTCCCACCATGTTGTTCCTCAGATCAGCGTGGAGTGAAATATATTATTTGATATAAAACTCTGCTTCATCCCTGTCTGGACATGGCAGCAAGTGTTACATTTCTTAAGGGCATGAATTGCAACTGTGGATGCTGTGAATGATGGATATTTCCATTAAAACATGTGATGGCATCTACTGTCTGTGTGTGTAAAGGGTTAACTGCTCAGTTACCTGCAGGAAAATCTCTACACAGGATGCATGAGTGTGTAATATGTCACATGAATGCAGGGTGGGATCTGAGGCTCAATTATATTTTATTGTGATTTTACCACAATTTTGCTGCAATTTGCGTTTTTATGCTTTTTAAAAAAATAATTGTTGGGCAGATTTAAAAATGCAAATTACGTCGAAATCGCGGCAATGCCAGGGCAACATCACCGTAGAAACACACTGCATGCTTTTCTGCAGCTTCTCCATTGAAATCTACTGAGCCAAAAAAGCACTGTTGCTATTTAATAAGTCCCTGACCCTTTCCAAAAATGCAGAGGCACAAAAAATGTATTGATGTGAACGTATTTCATAGGAACCCATGTTAAAAATAATGTTCTGCTTTCTGCAAAGAGCATGAAAAAAACATATTTGTGTGAATGGAGCCATAACTCCTGAAAGGTATTAAACAATTTGCTGCAAAATGTGCATTTGCATGTGCAAAAATATTTAACATATAAATGTGTAACAGAGTGCTAAATGTTAAAGAGGAGGTCCAGCCTGGGTGAAGAAAATACTGTAGCTCCTGACTTTTAATATTAGGGCACTTACATGTCCAGGGAGCCCACGCTGTCGTCACCCCAGCCAATCTTTGGATCGACTCCCGGGTGCTGCTGCCGCCATTCCTGTGAAGGGAACCAGGCAGTGAAGCCTTTCTGGTTCACTACTAGCTAACTAATGCGCATGCCCGAAGCGCACTGCGTTTTATAATTAGCACGACAGCGGGGAAAGGAGGAGGGGGCCTGTCTCCTGGAAATAGGGAAGGGGACTTGGCAAAATGGGTCCCCATTCCCCCCTCACCCCTGAAAGGTGCCAAATATGACACCCGAAGGGGGGGGCATATAAGCGGAGTTTCCACGTTTGGTGGAACTCCACTGTAAGTGACCTAAAGGGTCACTAAAAGATTTTTTTTTTAAATAACAAACATGTCATACTTACCTCCACTGTGCAGTTTGTTTTGCACAGAGTGCCCCCGATCGCCCTCTTCTGGGGTCCCTCGGTGGCTGTCTATGGTCCTCTCCACAATTAGTAACCACAGTCATGCGAGAGCTCGCATGGTGGTCACTAATTGCGGGCGCGCTCCCGTGATACAGTGAGCGGCCATAGCCCCTTGGCGCGCTGCGTCACTGGATGTGATTGACAGGAGCACCAGCTCCTTTAAGTTCAATTTAATAAGAAGTCAGCATTCACAAGTAGGCCAAAATTAGGCTGGCCATAAATGTTTCAATTTGTTTGTACAATTTTCCTTTAGATTTACCAAAACCATATAATATGAGGTCAAACCTAAACACTTTAAATGTGTATGCAATCAGGCAGGCCTGAAGTAAATTAAATAAGAAAATTGTATGAAAAATGGCCAGCCTCATGCCCCGTACACATGATCGGTTTTACCGTTGGAAAAAGTCTGATGAGAGCTTTTGGTCGGGAATTCCGACTGTGTGTATGCTCCATCAGACTTTTTCCAATGGAAAAACTTCTGGAAAAAGATAGAGAGCAGGTTCTCTATTTTCCCGTCAGGAAAAAATCCGATCAGAATTTCCTATCGCGTCTACAAATTCCGACACATGCTCGGAAACAAATCGACGCATGCTCAGAAGCATAGAACTTCATTTTCTTGGCTCATCATAGTCTTTTACGTCACCACGTTCTTGGCAGTCAAAAGTTTACTGAACTTTTGTGTTACCTTGTGTATGCAAGGCAGGCTTGAGCGGAATTCCGTCGGAAAAAACATCCAACTTTTTTCTGACGGAATTCCGCTCGTATGTACAGGGCATAAGATGACAACAGTGTTGAAATTTTAGAGTAGCAACGTCTTCTCACCTGCATCTATTGCTGGTATTGTCTGCCCTACAAGAGTTATCGCCCACCAACTGAAAAGGCACACGCACCTTCCCAGAGCTGTGGGGTCATGTGACCACTTGGAATAAGATTTAAAAAGGTACTTCCATTGACACTTCTTACAAACTGTATTCAGCAAGTATATAAGTAGTAGGGAGAAAATGCTTAAAACCTAGGTTTTTTATCCTTTCCTTCCACTTTAACAGGTTAGCCCACAGCCATACATAGAATGGAAACCTGTGACAGTATTTGGTGAATAGGGCTCCACCTGCCATAATGAGCAGAAACCTGCAGGATGATGTTTTCTGTAGCTGACCATTTGATCTTAGCCCTTTTTTTTTTTCCTTGTCAAAATAATGTCTGCAGGAGTGGTCCGGATTTTGTTGTCTGTTGTTATAGTAAGTGGAGGTTTGCTAAGGATGGCTGGGCTACCATGGCAATATAACAGCATCAGTATTTACACTGGGTAGAACGTAGTTCAACCAAGGTTTCCATGAACTTTCATATCCGGCTAACGTGTCCTGGTCTATTGCCATCATTTTGGCGTGTGCCGATGCAACATTCATTCTGTTTATTGTTTCGCTGAGGGGTAGATTAGGGGACTTCCACGCTTTAGCCAGTGTTTGTTTTGCGGCTGTGGTAAGCTGTAAGATTAATTTAAATTGTTTGTGTGGGATATTCCCCGGTTTCAGGTTCAATAATGCTAATTTAGGATCAATTGGAACATTGGTTCCCGTGAGTTGGCTTATTATTTTAAAAATTTCCGACCAGAATGAATGTGCTGTTGGGCACGACCACCAGATATGAAAGAACGTTCCTGGGGATGAACAACCCCTGAAACAGTGATCAGGGTAGTTTGGTACAAACTTCGTAATTCTGGTAGGAACTAGATACCACCTTGTAAGTACTTTATAGTTAGTTTCGCACGCTATTACATTTAATGACGCTGATTTAGTGTTGCTCCAAATTTGATTCCAATCTGATGTTTCTAGTTCTTGATCAAGGTCCTTTTCCCACTTGCTTACGTAGGGAAGTTTCTCTGTTGTGGAATTAAGCAGTAGTTGAGCGTATACTATTGAGATCCTACCCCTGGTGGGGGGGTCATTTGTACAAAGCTTTTCAAAGGCAGTTAGGCGAGGGGGGTGGGATGCGGAATCAACGTATGGCTTAAAAAAATTCTTTATTTGTAAATATTTGAATAGTTCAGATTGTGGTATGTTGTATGTATCGCAAATATTGGGGAAGGACTTAAACGTCGATGAGTCCATTAGCTTGTATAAATTTGTGCAGCCCTTCTTGGCCCATTCTTTAAATGAGTTGGGATATACCCAAGCCGGGTAAAATGCCGGGTTTTTGTGAAAGGATAAAAGTGGAATATGAGGGGATAGAAGTTTGTTTTTGGTCTTCAATTTGTCCCAAAGTGAGAGAAAATGCTTAGTGATGGGGTTGTGGATAGATTTGCGCGTTTTGGGGGGGATCCATAATATGTTTGAAATTGAAATAGGGTCGCAGTCCACCGCTTCGATTGATACCCAAAGGGGTGGATCTCGTGTGGCGTGGTATTTCACTAAATCAGTTAATTGCGCTGCTCTATAATAGTTCATGAAGTTGGGTAGCCCCAGTCCGCCATTAGCTTTTGGTAGATGTAAAATTTGGTGTTTAATCCTCGGTCTGGCGGACCCCCATATAAAGTTGGAAACTCTTTTTTGTATCAGCCTTAAGTAATAAGAAGGAATTGGTACAGGGAGTACTCTGAAGAAGTAGAGGAGTTTCGGTAGAATTGACATTTTGGTTACATTAACTCTACCGATCCACGACAAAGGTAGGTGGGCCCAGGAATTTAGGAGGTTTGAGATTTGTTTTAGGAGGGGGGGGTAGTTGGATGAAAATGCATCTGAAAAGGAAGCTGTGAGGTTGATTCCTAAGTATGGTATGCTTTTGTCTGACCATTGGAAAGGAAGACCGGATTTAGCTGCAATTAGTTCCATAGGTGAGAGGGATATGTTGAGTGCTAAGCATTTTTTGGGGTTTATAGCTAGTCCTGAAAGAGATGCAAATTGTTTTAATAGGGATGTTAAATTAGGGCCCGTTACTTGGGGAGATGCGAGAAAGAGTAGGATGTCATCCGCGAACAGGCATAGTTTATGTTTGGGTCCACCTACTTCTATGCCTAGGATTTTGGGGTCCAGCCTTATCTTTTGCGCAAGTGGTTCTATGAGGAGGGCAAATAAGAGCGGGGAAAGCGGGCAACCCTGTCTTGTGCCTCTCTCAATGGAAAACAGGTCTGATCTGTATCCTGCGTATTTGACACAGGCCTTCGGACTATCATATAATTTCCTTGTCCATGTCATGAAATTAGGTCCGAAGCCCCATTTTTGTAATGCAAATTTTAGATAGGACCAGGATACAGAGTCGAACGCCTGTTTTATGTCCAAGGAGAGGAAACATGCAGGGATACCCCTCTTTTTTGCGAAGTGCGCCAACAAACTTGCCCTCCTTATGTTGTCCCCCGCCTGACGGTTAGGGATGAAGCCAACCTGGTCCTGATGGATCAGGGATCCAATTGTTTTGTTTAGGCGGATCGCCAAGATTTTCCCTAGAATTTTGATGTCTGTGTTTAGCATTGAAATAGGGCGAAAATAGGGCAAATCAGATTGTGGTTTCGGGATCATGCAAACTGTGGCTAGGAGTGACTCTTGTCGGAATGACTTATGGATTAGTAAATCATTGAATGCATCAGCTAATCTAGGTGAAAGAAGTTCTGCATACGTCTTGTAGTATTTAGCTGTGAAGCCGTCTGGTCCTGGCCTTTTATTAAGTTTGAGGTCTTTTATCGCGTCAATTACTTCTTTATGCAAGATAGGCGAGTCTAGCTGTGATCTTTGGGGGTCAGACATTTGGGGAAGGTGGAGATCTGCAAAGAAGAGGTCTGCGTCCTGTTCGCAAAATGTATTTGTTTCCGAATATAACTTTTTCAGGTGGGTGCTGAATTTTTGTACGATTTTAAGGGGGTTACTGGATAAGACGCTATTTGCCAATTTCAATTTCATGGGGGAGTAGGATTTGTTGATTGAGTTAAGTGATCTCGCTAAATACGCCTCCTGTTTGTTAGCTGATTTGTAAAAAGTGTGTTTGGATTTATTTAATTGTTTGTTGGCAGATTCAGTAAGAAATAAGTCATATTTTAGGCAGGCTTTGTCCAACCGGTCCTTGGTTCTAGGCGAGTAATTGTTTTGGAAGTCCGAATAGGCTAAGTTAAATTCTGTTTCTAGTTTTATTGCCATTTGTTTTCTTTCTTTTTTGAGGATCCCTATTTGTCTTTGGAAAGTCCCCCTTAGGACTGGCTTGTGGGCTTCCCATAGCGTGAGGGCAGAAATGTCCGGACTCTCGTTGTGAATTAAGTAGTCTCTCAAGGATTGTTCAATTGCTAAGCTTTGAGAGGGGTGGTTGAGTAATATTTCTGGCATGTACCAGGATCGGTCATGTTTTTTGGGGATAGTAGATGCTATAGTTGTGAGTACAGCGTTGTGGTCTGACCATGGAACAGGGATTATGTCTGAGTTGAGGATTTCAGGTATCATTCCGATTGTTAAAAATATGTGGTCTATTCTGCTAAAGGATTGGTGTGGATTAGAAAAGTATGTATAATTGCGTCTTGTGGGGTTCGATTCTCTCCAGGAGTCTACAAGATTGTGTTTTGAAAGAAGATTGGGGAGATTCCATTTGGGTTGTTGTTTCTGTTGAACATAGGGCGACCTGTCTAAAAAAGGGAGAAGAACTTGATTGGAGTCTCCACATATTAGGCCGCGTACACACGAGGGGATATGTCCGCTGGAAACGGTCCGATGGACCGTTTCAGCAGACATCTCCGCTCGTGTGTATGGGCTAGCGGACAGATTTCTCCACCCGACAGATTTCAAAGCAAGCTTTGAAATCTATCCGGTGGGAATCTGTCCGCCCGACATGTCTGCTGGTTAGTACACTTACCAGCAGACATGTCGGCCCCCACCGCCGCCGCGCCGCTGCCGAATGGATTCGGCGCATGCGCGGAAGTGTTTTACTTCCTGGTGCGGTGACGTGGCGGTGACGCGGCGGCGTAAACGTCACCGCCGCGTCACCGCCACGTCACCGCGCTGTCCGGCGGCGGGGAATTTGATCCGATGGTGTGTACACGCCATCGGATCAAACTCCCGATCGGACATATCCGATGGAAATGGTCCGCGGACCGTTTTCATCGGATATGTCCGATCGTGTGTATGGGGCCTGAGAAGTGAACCTATTTTATGGGAGTTGATAGTTTGAAGAAGGTGGGACATAAATGGCATTGGGTTGAGGTTAGGGGCGTAATAAAATACTATCGTGACTGCTGTGTCTAGAATGTAACCTGTTAGAATCAGGTATCTCCCTTCTGGGTCCTTAAGTTCTGAATTTAATGTAAATGGGGTAGAGCGATGGATAGCTATAAGAGTACCTCTCTTCTTTACTGGGGCCGATGCAGTGTATATTTGTGGGTAAGCTGAGTGGAAATATTTAGGGGTCGTGTTCGGGGTAAAATGTGTTTCCTGCAAGCATACTATGTGGGCCTTTTTTGATTGGAAGAGCCTAAATGCTTTGTTCGCTTCTGTGGTACATTCAAACCTTGTACATTGAGAGATAATAGGTTCAGAGGTGCCATGGTAGCCAAACCAAGGTTTTCGTCTTACCGTGATTCCACGTGCGGCTGTTGCCCGGATCACTCCATGCAGACGGGGTAGGGAATGAGGATGGGAAGGTTCCTAGGGAGGAGAACTTGAAAGGGAGAGAAAAAACAACATAGGTTAGAGCATTGTCATGTATCAACTCATAAAGTAAGTGTTCAAAATATCCCCTTGGCTGGGGAAATAGGTCCCTGCCAAGGAAAAGGTGGTCATCGTCGGATCCCCACATATTAGTTTGGGGACCCGAGGTAGACCGGGCGGGGTGCATGTTTTCCCACAGGACAGGAAGCTGCATTCTGTAATGTGTGAAGAAAAGGTAAGAGAGTTCTAAGTGCATGTTCCAAATAATTGTGTTGTCTGCTGAAAGGGAGGGGGTGAGAGGGGACTTTTCCCTACCTAGGTATGTTAAGTGTTACCCAGATGGGACTTGCGGCGATTGGAGCGAGACGGGTTACTCTGGGGCTAGGCCGGGAAGATAGATATGGGATAGGGTTTGAAGAGGAGTGTTGGTTACCTGGGTACTTGTCGTGACGGAGGAATTGTCTCAGTCATGATGGACATCCCAATGGGATAAAGAATCTAAGTTAGTGCGCAGGGGAAGTACCAGGTAAACTATTGTTATAGGGTGTACGAGAGTTGGTTTGAGGGGGGGTGGATGAAAGAATATGTCAGGTCGATTAAGGCTGTTGATAAAGTGTGTGTATGAACACTCAGAGTTTTTCCAAGTCTCTAACTATAATGCTATGTGGGGTGCATATTTCAGTTAAGGAAAGAGGCTGATAGGAGTGAGTTTCTTATGTAATTTAAGGGGTGTGGGATGTAATGTGGTGATCTCAAAGCCTCTGGTTGAGGCAGAGCCGGTTACACTAACTGTGGAGGAAGAAGCAAACAAGAAAAAAGGTAGTCTTTTCAGTAATAGATGACCTAAGGTCCAACCTAATATGGGAAAGAGAATATGTTAGTGGTGATGGAAACTCAGTCCATTGAGTCATCTCGTTCAGGGGGATGCGGGGCGAGTCTGCTACGCTTGCTTGAATGACGGATGTCATCATTTTGATCCTGCTGTGTTGCTTGGCTGCTGGAAGGAGAAAAAGACTGTCTTCTGCGTGCGGTTGAAGTAGCAGAGGGTTGCTCGATTAGCTTGAAGTCAACCAGGGCTTGGTGCAGTTGATCGGGAGCTCTACAGACTATTTTCATTCCTTGTAGCGTGAACCGAAGGGAGAAGGGGAAACCCCATTGGTATTTAACATTTCGTTGCTGCAACTCAATTAGGAGGGGTTTCATAGCTCTTCTTTTAGTGATGGTTAATTGCGAGATCAGCGTTAATCAGCGAAAATTTGATAATTATAGCCTTGGAATGACAAGTTGTTTTTTTCCCTTGCTGCCGTGAAAATTTGCTCTTTAGACTTATAGTAGTGGAACTTGGCTACTATGTCCCTGGGAGGACCATCTGTGTTTTTAGGGGTAAGTGCCCTGTGAATTCTGTCCATTTCTAGACGTTCAACAGGAATACCTGGGAGTAGTTCTTGACATAGAGCTAAGACGGTGGATTGAAGGTCCATTACAGACTCTGGTATGCCCCCAAATCTTAGGTTAGACCTCCTTTCCCGGTTCTCAAAGTCCTCTAATCTATTCTGTAAGGTGAAATTTTCCTCTTTAAGTGCGTCAATCTCAGATATACAGTCCTGTGTGTAAACTTCAATCTCCTCTACCTTGGCTTCCAGGGCATCTGTGCGGCATCCCACTTCTCTTATTTCCTTAGTGAAACTTGAGGTGATTTGTTCTGAGGTCTGTTTAAGGGCTCTGCGAAGCATCCTTTCAAACTGCTTGAGCAGTTCTGAGGGGACTTGTGATATTGTGCTGGCCTCTTCTTCCTCATTTTCTGAGGAAATGTTAGAAAGCGCTGCCATTAGGTTGTCAGGTTTGGCTGCTTTAGCTGCCTTTTGTTTCCTTTGTTTTCCTGAGGGGAGCTGCTCTGAGGCGAGCTGTGTTTTCCTGGCAGCGCTTCCAGTCAGCTGAGCGCTGCATGAGGGGATCGTTTTGGATCTATTCCTCGAGCCTCCCAGCACCATTTTTTTTTTTTGTGGTCCTGTCACCTTCCAGCTGGTATAAGGCTGATTTTCATATGTTTTGAGTCTAATTATCCGCGGCTCCTGTCCCCTGAAGCGGACCTCTAAGCAGGCATGTCCACTCCAGGACTACATTTCCAATGGTACCCGATCTTAGCCCTTTTATAAAGATGAAAAGCATGGCTAAAAAAAGACCAACTTAAAAATTCTTTAGATATAAAGCAGCAGGACCTACAAACTAGTGCCTAAGGACATCACAAACAAGTTGAATCACCAGCATTATTTTATTGCCATCATAAAGAAAATAATAATACACTGCTGTCAGACAGTATAAGTATCATTCTGTCACCAAAACCATGAATGTATATACTACATACTGTATATCCAGTGAGCAATCACAAACATGTAGCAGATTAATAATGACAACTTACTGTACAGTACATAGTTAAAGTAGATTACTGTAAAGTATTGTGCATGCATTTGATAGTGGAACCCATGTATTGCTATTAGTCATAGCAGAATTGCCACCTGGGTGACCAAAGAGCTGGGGATGTACCGTGTCTCTTTAGGCAGAGTATCCCCCTCTGTTCAGCTATTTCACTACATACAGTGCCTTAAAAAAGTTATTCATACACCTTGAAATTTTCCACATTTTGTCATGGATTGAACGGTACTCCATGAGATGTTCAAAGCTTGGTATATTTTCTTATAACCTAACCCTGCTTTAAACTTCTCCACAACTTTGTCCCTGACCTGTTTGGTGTGTTCCTTGACCTTCATAATGCTGTTTGTTCACTAAGGTTCTCTAACAAACCTCTGGGGGCTTCACAGAACAGCTGTATGTATACTGAGATTAAATTACACACAGGTGGACTCTATTTACTAATTAGTTGACTTCTGAAGGCAATTGGTTCCACTATATTTTAGTTAGGGGTAAAGGGAGCTGAATGCAAATGCACGCCACACTTTTCAGAAATGTATTTGTAAAAAAAAAAATTGAAAACCATTTATCATTTATCATATTTGCTTGAAGAATTAACAACATTTATCAGTTCCATGATAACCTATTTAATGTGCCCTTTTGTCTTCTTTCTATTTTTCAGTCCTCTACACAAAGTCAAGAGAGGAGAAATAAAGTCAACATCTCCAAACATCGGCATCGCCCCTCTCACCGCTGTCTGAGTTGAGCATATGTTGGCAGGGTTTAATTTGTCATAAAAGCACATCCTATGCATTAAGGTGAAAAATCACCTTGCAGTCACTGCGTCTGAGCCCCCGTTTAACTTACCTGAGCCCCGGATCTCCATGGGCGCAATCCCACGTTCCTTTCCCCCAGGTCTTGTTGGCTCTTCGTTGGATAATTGATAACAGCACAGCCATTGGCTCCCGCTGTTGTCAATCAAATCCAATGACGCGGCTGACCGGTTGCAGAGCCGAGTCATACAATTGGTGGCTATGGGCGCTAACCCGCTCAGGAGAGAGCTTGTCAGAGGGGGTTAGCTCTTGCGGGGAGGAGCCGTGAGAGCCACCATGGGACCCCAGAAGAGGATGATCAGGGCCACTCTGTGCAAAACGACCTGCAAAGTATATCATGTTTGTTTTAAAAAAAATAATAATAGCGGAACCTTTACAACACCTTTAAGACAATACAGACAAATTATACAAACAAAATCACATAAAAAAAAAAACACAACCCAAGTAAAAAAAAAAAGGAACCCCAACCCCCACCCTGCTCTTGGAGTATATATGGGGGGAAAAAAGAGAAAGAAGGAAAGAAAATAAACAGCATCCAATATTACAAAGTATATAGTACCTATTAGTTTACATGATACCTAGGTCGTAAATTTAAGCCATTTTGACCAGGTAGCATCAAACTTACTCATGAAATTCCTTAGGGAGTATGTATGTTTTTCAAAAAGAATAATCCTATTGAGATTTAAAATCCACTCAGATACGGTCAGCGGATAGGGAGAGGTCCACTTAAGCACTTAAGAGCAATCTGCCTACGGGCAACAAAAAGGCAACCGGAATATTAGTATCCAATAGCCCGTTTAGGGTACCAATCACCTCCGCCCAGTATCTTTGAAGTTTCGGACACCGCCACAAAAGATGTATTAGCGTACCCGTATTACCACATACTTTTAAAGGATGTGCCAACTGAAAAAAAGTTGAGAAACACCGGGATATGATATTCATGGAAGGCGGAAAACATTCCTTTGCCTTACATTTGCAATCTAAGGCCGCGTACACACGAGGAGACATGTCCGATGAAAACGGTCCGACGGACCGTTTTCATCGGACATCTCTCCTGGGATATTTTGGTCTGATGTGTGTACACACAATCAAACCAAAATCCCTGCGGACAGACATCGCGGTGACGTGGCGGTGACGTTGACGCTGCGATGTCCGCAAACCAGGAAGTAAAATGCTTCCACGCATTCGACGAATCCATTCGACGCATGCGGGGGATTTCGGTCCGCTGGTTAGGCGTACTAACCAGCGGACATATCCGACGGACAGTTTTCCAGCAGATAAGTTTTAAAGCATGTTTTAAAACTTTTGTCTGCTGGAAACCTGTCTGCTAAGCCGTACGCACGATCAGATATGTCCGCTGAAACTGGTCTGCGGACCAGTTTCAGCAGATATGTTCGATCGTGTGTACGCGGCCTAAGGGAGGTCATTGATTATGCAATTTGCTTTCCTTTATACTGTAAATAAAATTGCTCAATTCCTATTGTATTCTCACAGTGGTAGGTTTTCCAGCTGTCTGCATTGCTTTGAACGAAATTCGTGATATTTTATCCAAAAAAAAATTCTCGTCAACAAGCGAAAACGGAGATCATTTCCTGGATTACTAAGCTAATATGCACTAAACACTAACTCTACTTACACAAACTTATATAACTAAACTAAAGCTAATTTTTTTTTTTTTTTTTTATACACAAAACACAGAAGGGCAGAGAAAGTATTCGCGAATATTCGTAATACGAATATTCGCATTGCGAATATTCGGCAACATAAAAGGATCGCCTCAGCTACTCGACCCAGGGTCTCTAATCATACCAGCAATGCTTTTAGACGTCGATGGAGATCACTAGGATGTGATCCGTTTTAAAAATAAATTTGAAAAAATACGAATATTCGCAATAGCGAATATTCACCGCGATATTCGATTTATTCGCGAATACTCGAATATGCAATATTCGTAACGAATATTCGCAATGCGAATATTCGTGAGCAACACTAACAATCAGCCTGTCCATAGATAGTTTGAATAGGTTCCTGCTGAACTGGCTAAATTTCGATGCGTCTATTGTAAGGTGACCAGATGTTCAAACCACACAAGTGAGGTATCGCCGTGATCGTTAGAGCGAGAGCAATAATTCTAGCCCTAGACCTCCTCTGTATCTCAAAAAATGCAACCTGTAGAATTTTTTAAACGTCGCCTATCGAGATTTTTAAGGATAAAAGTTTGACGCCATGCCACGAGCGGGTGCAATTTTTAAGCGTGACATGTTGGGTATCATTTTACTCGGCGTAACATTATCTTTCACAATATGTAAAAATATTGGGCCAAATGTATTGTTGTCTTATTTTTTAATTAAAAAAAGTGATTTTTTTTCCAAAAAAAGGGTGCTGCGCAAATACGGTGTGACAAAAAGTATTGCAATGACTGCCATTTTATTCTCTAGGATGTTAGAAAAAAATATATATAATGTTTGGGGGTTTTAAGTAATTTTATAGCAAAAAAAAATGTTTTAGTCTCATAAACACTGAGTCTGAAAAACAGGCTCGGGGCTAAAGTGGTTAATCGGGGTGAATGTCCATACAGCAGGTATCAACAGGTAAATGCAATAAAAATAAAAATATAAATAAACTTCAAAGAATTGCTGGTGTAAAAGCCAAAATGACGTGATGACAAGTTGCAGGTGCTATCTCCAAAATAAGTAAGGATGTCCCCTTACCTTACTGTTGTAAGGTGACAGCAAAAGCAAAGCCCAGGAGCGCTTTTCTGGTTAGGTCCGCTTGTGGTGTCATCCTAATAGAGACTCCTGAAGAAGTCACGTGAAGTGACGAATGCGCGTATGAGGTACCAGAGGTGGAGATAACCAGAGCTTTTTTTCTCAGAAAATAGGTACAGGAACTCAACCACGACCCGTTCAGATTTCACAAACAGTAGAAGGGTCTTAAAGGGGCATTTAATATCAGAATTGCATTACATACAGAGTGCAGAGTTCAAGGGGTTACAAAGCTGTCACTTGCAAACACAGAAACCAGACTTCTGTGTTCACAAGTGATTGTGGTGAGCAGGCACCAAAGGGTCTGAGCCAAAGGTGGTGGAACTGAGTTCCCCCAAGTTCCCCCAGAAAAAAAGCCCTGGAGATAACACCTGCAACTTGTCATCATGTCATTTTGGCTTTTACACCAGCAATTCTTTGAACTTTATTTATATTTTTATTTTTATTGCATTTACCTGTTGATACCTGCTGTATGGACATTCACCCCGATTAACACCGCTGTGTGTTATTTTGGCACTCTGTGCACCGGATTGTCTATTAAGGAATTTACACTTTATATTTTTGCACTGTCATGGTTTTGGCAGCCGGCCTTGGCTGCATTGTAGCACGTTTATTTATTTTGTTACTAATACCACTGTCAATTTTTGAGATTGTTATGTATGATCACTAGTTAGGTTATTCCTACATCAAATGTTCTATATCTAAACTCCGATGGAATTCATCGGAATTTCCGATGAAAAAACTCTGGGGCTACACACGATCGGAATATCTGATGGAAAAAGTCTGCCTGACTTTTTCCATCGGAAATTCTGATCGTGTGTACAAGGCATTACTCCCCAGGCCCCCGGCTACTACTAGCTGAGGAGCGGAGGAAGATCATTCCACCAGGGAAAACAAGACGATAAGCAGGCAGATGGCTGGCCGGGACTTGAGCCAAGGCTGAAGAACATGTGAGAGGAGCTGAATGGGCATGCACCCGAAACTGAAGAAATATTCCCTCCGCTCCGACCAGCACATAACCACCACATCATCAGAAAGAGGCACAGATAATTGAAAAAAATACACCCCCTAAGCTAGTAGGTGCGGTGGAGCAGGGGTGTGTAATTCAGATTTTTTTTTTATTCTGCACTGATTGTCTTTGAAATTGCCCCAGCCCCTATTCAAATCCAATGCGGGGACAGACTTGGTCCAGGACAGTGTCCTCAATCTGGGGACTGACTGTGCGCGGAAACTGGGAATGTCTGATCACCCTAGTCCAGTGATGGCAAACCTTGGCACTCCAGATGTTTTGGAACTACATTAGTTGAGCATCATGCAAATCATCTAGAGTGCCTAGGTTCGCCATCACTGTCCTAGTCTATGGCCTGATTTACTGTTATCATCACACACAAACGTAGACTATGTTTATCAAAGGGACTGCTCCTGCATACTATGTTCACCAGCCAAGTTCAGTCTGACAGAAAATATTTTTTCAAACACCCTGACAAATAGAAGCTAAAGTAGCTAACTATAGATTGTACCGGAAATGTGTTATCTGTTGCCCTGTTCATATACTGGCATGGCCAGTTTGTTACTTGATCTTTCTGGTCCAAGATCAAAGATTCTTCCGTCCATGTACTTTGCCAACCATAAACTTTTCTTCTCCAGTTTGGATGTGTCACCTTATGAAGGAGAAGTAGATCTTCTTTCATCTCACTCCAGTGCAATGTATCTAAGTCTCCTTATCTAGCCTCCCCTATACTCATGCTCTGTCATTGTGAAAGCTATGTATGGATTGCAGTTTTTTTTTATTTTTATTTTTTATAACAATGATACTTTTTTTTTTTTTTTCAAGTCCCCTGTTGCAATCTTTTTCAGCCTCCTTGGCAAGAAGCATCCATCTAATCATCTGCCCTTAAAAAAGGGGAATTGTGAAATTGTTTTGTCCCGTAGAGGAAATCAATTGGTTTTGAGCGGTCTGTTTGAACTCTTTGAAGGAAAGCCATGGCAGGAGTCCACTGCTTTTTTGCTATGTTCCAGTGACCCGTGATCATGTGGTGAAGGGTATTTGGCTCTGTGCACAAGTGAAAGGAATCTCCTGCTTCCTGCAGCTCTCTGATGTTTGGCAGTACTCAGTGTGGTTTCCCTCTCCTGACATACTGTGTTAATAGGATCAGCCCTCGCAGCAACGTACTTTCACATAAGACTGTATACTAGACGTTGCATACACAGAGGCTATGTTTATTGTGTGTTTTTAGACGGTAAAGCTAACTTTTTTTTATTTTTTTTAATACATTAGCAAATATTGAAAAGCTCCTTAGATTCTACTTTTTCTATTTGCATGTTGGAAATTACTAGGATTTTTAGTACTGTGCAAATATAAAGCTGAACTCCAGGTACATGGCTAAATACACAGATGAAATATATACTGTATATGAGAGCTGTTTTACTTGCCAAAAGATTTGTATTTCTCTGAATCCTATCCTGAGATTTGCACAGCTCCCCACATTACAGCCATGCCTAGCAGGGCACCTGATTTTTCTCTGCTGCAGTTTGAGCCCCCGTACACACGACCGAGTTTCTCGGCAGAATCCAGCGAGAACCTCGATGGGAGACGTATTCTGCCGAGAAAACCGGTCGTGTGTACACTTTTCGCCGAGCATCCCGTCGGGAAGCTCGTCGAGCCAAAAAGAGAGCATGCTCTCTATTTCCTCGTTGTTCTATGGGGAAATTTGGCTCGACAAGCTTTTCGACAGCTGAACGGGAACCTCGACGGGCGGAACGATGAGTTTAGCCCGACGAGTTTCTCGGTCGTGTGTACGCGGCCTCACTTTTACTTGAAGGTTCCCACCTCCTGGGCTGTGGAAAAAGAAGCAGCACCTTGATAAGCTCATCTTCCCATCACTGTGGTTTCTCCTAATATCAGCATGCACCTTGTACTGCAGTGTACCTGACTGGCTCATTGTGCTGCTTCTCCTCCCTCGTCTCTGAGCTCTATTGCACAAACTGTACAGGGGATTGCAAGGGGCCTTCTACCAAGTTAATTTTAGGTACTTTCAATGCTTGCAACTAAAAATACATATAATAATGTATTAATTATTACAGAGTTGCATTGATTTATGCATTTTAGGGTCATCCCCAAACTGTTCCCACAAAGTTGGGAGCATGAAGTTGTCCAAAATGTCTTGGTATGCTGGCGCCTTAAGAATTCCCTTCACTGGAACTAAGGGGCCAAGCCCAACCCCTGAAAAACAACCACACACCATAATCCTTCCTCCACCAAATCAGTTGGACCAGTGCACACAGCAAGGTCCATAAAGACATGGATGAGCGACTTAAAGATGGAGGGACTTGACTGGCCTGAATGGAGTCCTAACCTCCACCCGATAGAACACCTTTGGGAGGAATTAAAGCGAAGACTGGGAGACAGGCCTTCTCCTCCACATCAGTGCTTAACCTCACGAATGCTTTTCTAGTAGAACTGTCAAACATTCTCATAAACACATTTCTAAACCTTGTGGACAGCCTTCCCAGAAGAGTTGAAGTTGTTATAACTATAAACTGTTTGTGTGTGTATATATATATATATATATATATATATATATATATATATACACCCACAGGTGATACTCGAAAAAATTGAATATTGTGTAAAAGTTCATTTATTTAACTAATGCAACTTTAAAGGTGAAACTAATATATGAGATATTCATTACATGCAAAGCAAGATGGTTCAATCCATGATTTGGCATAATTGTGATGATTATGGCCTACAGCTCATGAAAACCCCAAATCCACAATCTCAGAAAATTAGAATATTACATACAATCAATAAAACAAGGATTGTACATACAGTAGAGCAATATCAGACCTCTGAAAAGTATAAGCGTGTAAATGTACTCAGTACTTGGTTTGGGCCCCCTTTGCAGCAATTACTGCCTGTGGCGTGGCATGGAAGCTATCAGCCTGTGGCACTGCTGAGGTGTTATGGAAGACCAGGATGCTTCAATGGCGGCCTTCAGCTCTTCTGCATTGTTCGGTCTCATGCATCTCATCTTTCTCTTGGCAATGCCAAGAGAGGTCAGATGAGTTTGCTGGCCAATCAAGCACAGTAATCCCACGGTCCATGAACCAGGTTTTGGTGCTTTTGGCAGTTTAGGGGAGGTGCCAAGTCCTGCTGGAAAATGAAGTCATAGAGCTTGTCTGCGAAAGGAAGCATGAAGTGCCCCAAAATCTCCTGGTAGACGGCTGTGTTGACCCTGGACTTAATTAAGCACAGTAAACCAACACCAGCAGATGACATGGTTGCCCAAATCAACACAGACTGTGGAAACTTCACACTGGACTTCAAGCATCTTGCAGTGTGTGCCTCTCCATTCTTCCTCCATACTCTGGGTCCTTGGTTTCCAAATGAGATGCAAAATTTGCTCTCATCAGAAAAGAGGACTTTGGACCACTGAGCAACAGACCAGGTGTTTTTTTTTTTTTAGCCCAGATAAGACGATTCTGACATTGTTTGTTGTTCCGGAGTGACTTGACACGAGGAATACGACATTTGAAGCCCATATCCAGGATCCTACTGTGTGTGGTGGCTCTTGCACTGATTTTAGCCTCAGTCCACTCCTTGTGAAAGTCCCCAACACTTTTCAATGGCCTTTTCCTGACAATCCTCTCCAGGCTGACATGTATGTTTATGGATTTGTGTTGGGCCGCAATGATAGCTGTCTTGGGCTTGGGACGCAGGGTGGACGCCCCTGGTTTAGATTGTCCTTTCGTTGCTAGCCATTTTGGAGTATCCCATGTCCCAATCCTTCTCCTGTCACAAGTTCTGCAAGCAATAAATCACAAACCCCTTGACTGTTTATTGGAGAAGGACTGAATGAACTGTTGCTTTGATGACGGTTTGGGAAAGAACCAGTTAAAAGGCCCTTGTGGAGGTAGCGCTACACATAGGTTTTGGCTATGCATAAAGATGCATGAAATTAAACTAACTGAAGTTTGATCAAAATGAGCATACACTGTAGGGTTGCTATCTGTCCGGGATTCACACGGACCGTTCGGGTTTAGGAATCATGCGTCGGGGTTTCAGACTGCCTGAAACCCGGACACATTATTCAGACTGAACTGTGGCTTTCCAGAATGGTGGCTGACTGCAGTTGGCTAAGCTGAGAATGTCTGTTGCACTCTTTCATGCTGCCCAAAGCCAGCACTAACAATACCCCCCCTAAACACACACACAGACGGGAGAGGAGAGAGGGCTTGATCTGCACCTCTTCCCCCCATCCTTACCCCTCTGTGTCTGCCCACACTCCAATCCCCAGGGCTGTGCCTCAGAAAAGGAAAAAAAGGGGAGGGGGCCTGGAAATTTAAAGTCCATCAGCCTCAGATACATCTGGATGAGAGATGCTGACTGCCAAGGGGTGAGAGAGCCCACCATCTATCCCTGTCTGTGACTGAAATCTCCCCTTCTCTCACCTGTCTCTGACTGAGTACACTAAGGTAAATCAGGGTTCTGAGAGCACCCCTTACATCAGAGTTCCCCTTAATACCAGAGGCCACAGTGTTCCCCCTTACATCAGAGTTCTCAGTGTTCCGTCCTAAATCAGGGTTCCCAGAGCCTCCCTTATTTTAGAGTCCCCCGGGTTCTCCACTACATCAGAGTCTGCAGAGTCCCCCCTTATAGTGAAAGGGAACTCTGCGAGTTCAGATGTAAAATGTTCAGTGAGGGGGAACTCTGTCACTCTGATGTAAAGGGGGGCTCTTTTTATTAACTTCATATGATTAGAAATTTTATTGTAGCACCCCCTTACTTTCAGTACGGGCACTACGCAAAAGTTAATGGGTGAATGGGAGAGTTATTTTGCTCCCATTCATAATTTGTTAAATTACAGGTTAATGTTATTCCAGAACTGTCCTGTGGGTCAGTCTGTGTTCCAGGGGTGCGATCCCACCCCTGGGCGACAGTTGGTGCTAGAGGGGTTCTGGAAAAATAACTGTTCTACCTTTTCCACTTCCCTTTTGCTGCCACTTCTTTTGCATTTGAATTATGGACTGCGGCAGTACCAGCGCACTGACCGCTAGGGGCAGTGTTCTGCAATGCCACATGCAGGACAGAAAATGTACATACAGTTTGCTAAGTGTTATACTTTTATATTTCTTGCGACAGCAAAGTATTTCTCTTACAGCACTTATACCTTAGGACTCTTTGGGAGGAAGGAAGACTTCACATTCGGGCTCGAGCGTGCAGTCTCAATTCTGACCTGGGAGGTTGTAAAAAGATAAGAAAATGTATGTTGTACCTCAGGATGTGTATTTGTGTATATTTTGTTTCCTATGCAGGTTGTTCTGGACCCACCTACTATCAACACTGCTGAGAATGGGCAGCTAGATAGCTAGGGTTGTGTATGTTTGTTTGTCATGTAGTTTATATGTTATTTACATTGTAATCTTAATATTTTACAATTGTTTTCTCTCTTTTCCTACTTTCTCTATTTGGTTAGCAGTATCAGGTCAGCATTCAGGCTCGAATGCTTTAGGACACTGGGGACAATGTCAATTTAACTGGGGGATATGTAGCGCCCCCTTACTTTCAGTACAGGCACTACGCTAAAGTTAGTGGGTGAATGGGAGAGTTATTTTGCTCCTATTCATAATTTGTTAAATTACAGGTTAATGTTATTCCAGAACTGTCCTGTGGGTCAGTCTGTGTTCCAGGGGTGCGATCCCACCCCTGGGCGACAGTTGGCTAGAGGGGTTCTGGCGGAGCCACTTTTCCCCAGCAGCCAATTAGAGGAGTTTTTCCCTCGCTGGGCATGCTGGGGAGGGGTATATCTGTAACAGGCACCATGATTCTTGGTTCTCTGCGCGGGGTCCACGTTCCAGGTGCGGCATCCACCTTCAGGGTGTGCGCATCCACGGACCCCGTCTGCATGGCCCACCTGGCCGGAGCTGCATGCTCCATGGAGACCCATTCAGATGTTGGAGGGGGCCCCAGTGACTTACCAAAAGGGCTTGAACGAACCATCTGGTCACCAGGATTCGACAGGTACATGCCAGCTGTCAGTCAGTGACCCTTCATTGCATTTACTGGGAGGATTCGCTCAAATCTAATTTGTTCTTTGAAGTACTGAAGTACTAGGCCTGTGGCAGAGGCCAGAGCCAGGCTTGTAACAGAGGCCTGTTCCTCCCAGCAAATTAAAAGTGACACTTCGGCTGCCAGGCTTGTGACAAAGGTCTGTCCGGGGGCACTTCACCCACTCTGGCTAGAGTGGCGACGAACTGTTACTACTACTCTACTCTACTACTACTGAAAGCAGGATTGCTCTGTTTCATATCCAGGCCTGATACCGCAAAGTTCTTTATTGCTTTATCAACCTCTCCTATCCTACTTCCTGTTGATGTTGGCCGTGTTGGGCCTTGGAATAAAGCATTTGAAAAACTCATTGGATGACTGGACATTCGCTCACTGCTACTACTCACTGCTACTACCCCTAGACACACTACCAGGTAACTTAATACGCCAATCCCAAAACAACCAGCGGCTCCTGAATGGGGTAGCGCTACACGATTTATTAGAAAAATGTATGTATAGAAAAAAATTGCTGCGCGCCGCTAAAGTGTTCGGGTTTGACTTGAAGAAAAGGTGGCAACCTTAATACACTGCTGCTTGACAGTTAAAGAAAAGAACTCTGTGAAGAACTTTGGACAAGAGCATTTTTTTTCTGTTCTGACTGAAAGACTGAAAGAATACAGAATGTTACAGAAAAGACTTGATTAAATTGCAGTGTAGATTAAATTGCAGGGTACACACATTACTACATAAAGGACAAATGTCTCTGTGTCCCTTTCTTGAAGTACCGGTATATCTCTTTATATTTTAAGACTTAGCTAACAATCAGAATTTTGAGGGATAAAAAAAAAAAATCTTGCTAATGATAATGAAGTGTTTATCGTAACATGATGAACTCGAATTTAGTGATGTTTCGCTGTCTGATAATCAAAGAGGTTCAGGTATGGGGGCATCAGTAAACAACTTCAAAGAGGTTTCCTCCCTCTCTTAACTCAGTTGATCGCACATGAACAGGAATTTTTTTTTGTGTGTCTTATTAAGCTGGAGAGAAAGCCATTATCTGTAATAAGCTATAGCAATAGCGGCAGATTAGTTCATGTACCATGAATCTAGTCATTAGAATCAGCTGCGGAGAAAAAAATTCTCAGAACTAAACTGAAGAATAAAATGACAATTTTGTTTCTTGTTCGGTGATATAAAATATAATAGGGACTACAGTCCTGAGCATTACCAAACCACATTCTTCCTGATATACTCCTAGCTGAACGGTAACACCAGGCAATTTTATATATATATTTTTTTTTTAAACAAAACATTGTTATCAAGTATTCAATTTACAAATACTACGGGTAAAAACGCAGAACAATCTAATATTTTAAAAGCAAGCTTGCAGTGTTTTTCCATTCTATATGGGCTCATATATACTTGCGGTTGTTGGGCAGTTAAAACCACACAGTTTAGCTGTGTTTTTACTGCACACAAAACGTCTCCCCTAAAGCCACAAAGGCAGTAGACTTGTGCATTCGTTTTCGTTAGAATGCATTTTCGTCCGAAAATCAGTTTTTTTCGTTATCGTTTTAACAAATGATAACGAAAGCGCAAGAAACGAAAACTGAAAGATCTGACATAAAAAATGCTTTATTTTCGTTTTTGTTGCGGTAAAAATTCGATATAGAGAGATTCGACATTATAGGGAAAAGATTTGACATCATAGAGAAAAGATTTGACACTATAGAAATAATAGATTCGACATTACTGAGAATAGATTTTGATTTATGAGAAAATAGATTTGACATTATAGAGAATAGATTCGACATTACTAGTCATACAACATTAGAATTCTTGTAGGCGGAATATTCAAACGGAAATGTACGATTTGACTTAAAGATTCGACGTTCCGTCGAATATTATTTTGACCATTCGACGGAAACCAAGTATTATTGGATTTTCGGACGAAAGCTATTCCACAACAAAAAACGAAATAAATCAAAACGATTTTCGGGAGTAACTAAATAAATTCATTTTTCAAACGAAAAAACGAAATGAAATATTCCAGTCTGCACATGTCTAAAAGGCAGTGGACTGGAATATACATGCTGTGTATCACCTGTTGCATTCAGTGTGTAGTACCAGGCGTTTAAGAGTTAAAAGAGTTAGGAAGGAGGGAACATAATGCTATTGGGGTACAGCGCAGTGGGTTTTCAAGGATTAGAACAGGCATTCAACAAGGGGTACATATTGCTCCCAAGCAGCCTGTAAAATGCCTTTAAAAAGCAATCCACTACAGATATCTTTTCAGAGGGACAGCAATAACATCCATAATGTAAGCACGCCCGTAATGTAGCAGGTGAAAGAGTATGTCACTTGAATGACAGCTCTGCACCTATTGATGCTGCTGTTGACATTACATACAGAAGAGCGGTGCCCATTGGCTATCTTGGCTTGTGGGATGTTTTTACGGGTAAATAAAAGTCCACGATATTACCTATCAATGGTCTTTCACCAATATATTGGAAATATGTGAAATCTTCATTAATCTTCTGATACCTCTCTTCTCCGACCACCCAGTGCAATATACTGTATGTGCTCACCTTCAAGAGTGAACACCAATATAAATCAAGGTTATATGGTCATATATCCTCATAACAGGGGGATGTCTAGAGTGTGGCAACTACATTTACCTATCAAAACAAAACTAAAGCTAAACGATCTAATACCTAGCACCTATCTAGGAGGGTGCTACATCCACCCCCCCTCCCCCACCAAAAATGGCCATTTAAAAAAAAAAAACATGCAATGTTCTCAAAGGACTCTTGCCATGATGGATCCATTCGAAAATTTACAGGAAAATTGACAGGAACAAAAGAACAGCATCCTAACTAACCATCTAACTAACACTAGCAATAACACTCAGACTCTTTGCGATTATTCGCAAATGGAAGAAACACAAAGTAACTGTCACTCTCCCTCTGTCTGGGACTCTATGCAGGATCTCACCTTGTGGAGTTTTAATGATCGTGAGAACGGTGAGGAATCATCCCAGAATTACACGGGAGAATCTTGTCAATGATCTCAAGGCAGCTGGGACCATAGTCACCAAGAAAACAAATGGTAACACACTGCGCTACGAAGGACTGAAATCCTGCAGTGCCCGCAAGGGCCCCCTGTTTAACTAAACAAATGTACAGGCCTATATGAAGTTTGCTAATGAGCATCTGAATGATTCACAGGAGAACTGGGTGAAAGTGTTGTGGTCAGATAAGACCAAAATCAAGCTCTTTGGCATCAACTCAACTCGCCATGTTTGGAGGAGGAGGAATGCTGCCTATGACCCCAAGAACACCATCCCCACCATCAAATGTGGAGGTGGAATCATTATGCTTTGGAGACGTTTTTCTGCTAAGAGAACAGGACAACTTCACCACATCAGAGGGACGATGGACGGGGCCATGTACCGTCATGTGAGAACCTCCTTTCCTCAACCAGGGCATTGAAAATTTGTCGTGGATGGGTATTCCAGCATGACAATGACCCAAAACACATGGCCAAGACAACAAAGGAGTGGCTCAAGAAGAAGCACATTAAGGTCTTGCAGTGGCCTAGCCAGTCTCCAGACCCTAATCCCATAGAAAATATGTGGAGGGAGCTAAAGGTTTGAGTTACCAAACATCAGCCTCAAAACCCTAATGACTTGGAGAGGATCTGCCAAAATCCCTCCTGAGATGTATGCAAACCTGGTGGCCAACTACAAGAAATGTCTGAACTCTGTGATTGCCAATAAGGCTTTTGTCACCAAGTACTGGTTTGCAAAGGGGTCAAATACTTATTTCACTCATTAAATGCAAATCAATTTATAACTTTTTTGAAATGCGTTTTTCTAGATTTTTTTGCTGTTTTTCTGTCTCTCACTGTTAAAATAAACCTACCATAAAAATTATAGACATAATTTTATTCTCAGTGGGAAAACATACAAAATCCACAGGGGTCCATTACTTTTTTTTACCTCACTGTATATACTGATCCAGGCTCTGTAACCCAAAATCCATGAACCCAGAATTAGGCAACTCACCAGGGAATCCTTCCCATATGTCAGGAGAGGGACAAATCTTTGCAAAGTGTCAAAGGAGGATAATTCTTTGCAAAGTGTCCATAAGAAAAAGGGGTTTACCCCATGGGTGTCTGCTCCATTGGGCAAGGGGGGTCGTTTGCCCCCCTGGAATTGCCAGGAGCAGGGTCCTGGGGCCGCTTTAAGCAGCGACTGCAGTGCTCCCCTCCTTCTATCCTCCGGCGCTCATATCGTATGTCATGGAGCTGGGTCTGTATGCAAGGTCCCGTCCCCCTAGTTCGGCTCGCCTGTAAGGCCTCGTACACACGATCGGACATATCCGATGAAAACGGTCCGCGGACCATTTCCATCGGATATGTCCGATCGGGAGTTTGATCCGATGGCGTGTACACACCATCGGATCAAATTCCCCGCCGGACGGCACGGTGACGCGGCGGTGACGTTGACGCCGCCACGTCACCGCACCAGGAAGTAAAACACTTCTGCGCATGCGCCGAATCCATTCGGCAGCGGCACGGCGGTGCGGGACGACATGTCTGCTGGTAAGTGTACTAACCAGCAGACATGTCGGGCGGACAGATTCCCACCGGATAGATTTCAAAGCTTGCTTTGAAATCTGTCGGGTGGAGAAATCTGTCCGCTAGCCCATACACACGAGCGGAGATGTCTGCTGAAACGGTCCATCGGACCGTTTTCAGCGGACATATCCCCTCGTGTGTACGAGGCCTAAGTCTTCTAGTGTTCCGCCTATTACAAGAGCCAAACTAGGGGGGCAGAACCTTGCACACAGACCTAGCTTTGTGACATACGATACGAGCGCCAGAGGACAGAGGGAGGGGAGCGCTGTTTGAGATTGTTTACCAGGTCTGTGCATTTTCCAACATCTGTTGCCACAGGTAACACTAGACTATTTTCTGATGTGTTTTTAGCAAGTCTGGAAACGCAGAGCAAACACAACACAGAGTTGTAGCCTACGGCATAGTTTTTAGTTGTCCCTTATTTAGAGTGCCTGTGCTTCTGGAATCAAATCCATTTGTCCCTCATTCCAAAAGGTTCCTCTTTTAGACCTAAAATAAATATACTGTCAATATAGTGTAGTGTTTCAGTCAAGAGAAAGGGGTGCTGTGTAATGTAAAGGGGGCCAGTGATACAGGGAGCTGTGTAATGTAAAGGGGGCCAGTGATACAGGGTGCTGTGTAATGTAAAGGGGGCCAGTGATACAGGGAGCTGTGTAATGTAAAGGGGGCCAGTGATACAGGGTGCTGTGTAATGTAAAGGGGTCCAGGGTACTGTGTAATGTAAAGGGGTACAGGGTGCTGTGTAATGTAAAGGGATCCAGAGCTGTGGGGTGTTGTGTAATGTAAAGGGGTCCAGAGGTGCAGTTGTGGAGAGGGGGTACACAGTAGTGACACATAGATATTGAAAGATGCAGGGGGCAAAGTGGGGTGTTTTTACATTTTAACATGTGTGGGGGGCGCTTTTAACCCCCACTAGCGGTCGAAGGGTAAAATGCGTCTGTATCGCCGCTGCCGAGGCACAACCCTCTGAAAAAATTTCAGTGGATGCCCATGGTTTACCCCCTCCAGCCTGTAGTCCAGGATGTCTTGATTACTAACAAAAGTCTTTTCTCCAGCTGCTAATGTAGATCCCCTTAAAGGGGGAAAGGTTTTTTTTTTTCTTTCAAATGATTTTTTACAGGATTAGAGGGTTTGTCCCCTAAAACAATGTACGGTATTTAAATTTCTGGCTCAACGGTAAAATTATGGATGTGGTATCTGGACTATCTTGCCATCAGGTCCCCAAATTTTGATGGAACACTCCTGGTCCTGACGTCCTGCCTTGACAACAATTACTTTGTCCATGTGGATGGACGTTCCCAAGTTCCAGTTCTTTTTGTTTTGTTCTGGAACTGCTTAGGTACTGCTTAGGTAGCTGCTTAGGATAAAGTTCCTGACGATCCACTCCAACTGTGTGGATCGCCATTCCTTGATCTGGAACTGCTTAGGTACATATATAAAGTTCCTGGTGATCCACTCCTACTGTGTGGATTGCCATCCCACGATCCACACAGTAACACTTGACAGTCTCTTTTTCTGCCCATTGCTGGTAGCAACTACATTGATATTCTAAGGGAATATCCTCAGATGAGCCTCTAAATGTAGTGCCACTCCTGTAGGAGCTACAGGAAATTTTGCCTAGGTCTTCCCAAACGTTAGCCTTGCAGCAAGACACACAGTTTATTTCACAGTCAGGTGCACACAACAGTTGGATAGGGATGAGGGTAGTGGTGGGATACTCAAAAATAAGTACTATGTACACCGATAACTTACTTTTCCTTTCCTTCTCAAGCAGTAGTACATACATCAAAGCAAAGTCTCTTTAAAGTGGTTGTAAAGGCAGATTTTTTTTTATCCTAATGCATTCTATGCATTAAGATTAAAATCCTTCTGTGTGCAGCAGCCCCTCTAATACTTACCTGAGCCCCCTCTTGATCCAGCGAGATCCACCAATGCTGTAGCCATCTGGGGCTCTCATTACAGACTGGCTGAGACACAGCAGCTGAGCCATTGGCTTTAGCTGCTGTCAATCAAACTCAGTTAGCCAATGAGGAGAGAGAAGGGGGTAGGGTCGAACCGCGTCACCATGTCTGAATGTATACGGAGCTGCGGCTTGGCTCAGGTGCCCCCATACCAAGCTGCTTTCTGTGGGGGCACTCAACAGGAGGGAGGGGCCCGGAAATGCAGTCAGGGACCTGAAAAGAGGAGGATCACTGCACACAGGAGGTAAGTATAACATCATTATTATTATTATTATTGTTATACAAGATTTATATATCGCCAACAGTTTACGCAGTGCTTTACAAGGGGAGGGGAGGAGAGGACAGCACAATTACAGTACAGTTCAATACAGAAGGTACTGGAGGGCCCTGCTTGTATAGCTTACATTCTAAAGGGAGGGGGTGGTTATACAAAAGGTAATAGGTGCAGAGAATGATTTGATGGGGGGTGCCTCGGGACAGTTGTTAGGTGGGTGTAGGATAGGCTTCCCTGAATAAATTATTTTTTAGGGATCTCCTAAAGGTGGACAGTGTAGGGGCCGATCAGACATACCGGGGCTGGGAGTTCCAGAGGATGAGAGAAGTCATGAAGGAAAGCATGGGAGGAGGTAACAAGGGAGCTAGAGAGCAGGAGGTCTTGAGAGAAGTAATAGGATACCCCAAATTTCAGGTCTGGTATGGATTACAATGTACCACATACTTATTCACATGTGTAGTGGGATCTGGGGGCCCCCTTGTTAAGATCCAGTAAGCCCCCCGCCCACAGGCCCCCACAACCACCGGGCAAGGATTGTGCAGATGAGGCTCATTTCCCCATCAACATGGGGACAAGGTGCATGATGAGGGCATGTGGCCTGATACACTTCAGGAGGGCACTTTCTCATCATCCCCCTTTTCCTGCGGCCTGCCAGGTTGCTTGGATAAGGGTCTGGTATGGATTTTGGTAGGGCCCCATGCCATTTTTTTTTTATTTTGGCGTGGAGCACTGGCGTAGCGGAGGGGGGGGCAGGGGGGGCTCACGCACCGGGCGAAAAATTGTGGGGGGCGAAATCCCGGCGTCCGGACCGGGACCGTGCCGTGCGCACGGTGCGTGTCACTTTTTAATCAATATGGTGGGAGACTGGGAGTCATAATGTCCCGACTCCCGAGGCAAGTACGGCCAGGCCACCGCCCTGTGATTGGGCATATGTGGTCATGTGCTCACTCAGTGAGCCTCACTGCCAGCGCGCTGGTCATAGGGTTGCTACCCGTACGGGATTCCTCGTGGACACATTGCAGGAGTGACTGTGCTGTGAGGGGGAGAGACACACCACTCCACTGTCTTCTCCATGCAGAGATACAGCCTCGGACTCTTCCCCTCTCCCCTCTGCTAGACGAGCATGTGACCTGTCTGGACAGCGGGAAGAACAAACACAAAGCCTGCTGTGTGAGATAAGGGGACACCGACAGATGGGTGAGTGCAGAGCTGAGGGGTCTTTACATTCCTGCAGATCAGTTCACAGTCTCTCTCCAGTGTGGGACTTGTCATGCTGCTCTTTCCAGGGACATGGCTGCTAATTAAAGATCAGTCTACTTCTCCCTGCAGTCCCATCCTGGCATATTTACTATATTCTCCTGTGCTTACCCAGTAGTCTTTATCTAATATCTTCTTTCTTCTGTGGATTGCTTGTATTTTAATTTTTTTGGCAATTAAAAGTCCTCTGGTCTACTGACACCGTCCACTGCCCCACTGACACCCTCTACTGACACCGTCCACTGCCCCACTGACACCCTCTTCTGACACCGTCCACTGCCCCACTGACACCCTCTACTGACACCGTCCACTGCCCCACTGACACCCTCTACTGACACCGTCCACTGCCCCACTGACACCGTCCACTGCCCCACTGACTGACAGTGTCCACTTTTAAGATAAGCTAGGTTCATATTTTATTAATCTAATCATATTTTATGGGGACACTTTGCTTGTTGTGCACTGAGATTTGGGCCTTCTTTATTTTATTTTTATAATTTTTGCAGCAGCAACTTTAAGGGGCAATTTATAAAAAAAATGTTCGGAGCTACCTGGAAAACTGCACGTACATTTGTTCACATGCGAATGGAGGCGGCATTGGTGCCTGGTGGCAGCACGGAGGTCTGAGTCTCCTCCTCTCTCCCCCAACTAGGTGCTGCTGGTGTGGTGCGGTGCCGAGTGTCAGTGACGGTCACTGACACTCGGCACTGCACCGCCACCACACCAGCAGCACCTAGTTGGGGGAGAGAGGAGGAGACTCAGACCTCCGTGCTGCCACCAGGCACCAATGCCGCCTCCATTCGCATGTGAACAAATGTACGTGCAGTTTTCCAGGTAGCTCCGAACATTTTTTTTATAAATTGCCCCTTAAAGTTGCTGCTGCAAAAATTATAAAAATAAAATAAAAAAGGCCCCAATCTCAGTGCACAACAAGCAAGTTTCAGGGTCGGTCATCTACAGAGTGGAAAAAAATCTGCCCCGGGCGCCCATAACTCTGGTTACGCCACTGGCGTGGAGTTCCCCTTAATATTCATACCTGAAGGGCCTGGTAATGAACTGGGGGGAACCCACATCATTTTTTTCAATGATTTTTTATGTACTGTATATTGTCCGGATCCGACAATATATTACAGCCGCAAGCAATTTTAAATTATTATTTTTCCTTTATAAATGTAATTTTGCTGCGGTACTGTTATAAACATGGGGAACCTGTGCTACTTTACAGGCAGACTAAGGGGAGCCCCAGGTACGATATTTAATTGAATTTTTATTTTATTCTTTACTTTAACCTATTTGTTAAATCACTGCTCCTAAAAAAAACTACCCTTTTAAAAATGTTTTTTTGCATGGATACGTGTCCCCTGGGGCAGGACCCAGGCACCTAAACACTTTTTATGGCAATAACTTGCATATAAGCCTTTAAAAT
The DNA here is from genome assembly GCA_029574335.1 of Rana kukunoris. NCBI lineage: Eukaryota > Metazoa > Chordata > Amphibia > Anura > Ranidae > Rana > Rana kukunoris. The sequence continues at coordinate 453,459,432 of CM056050.1, forward strand.
TAGCACTTTTGATTTTTCATGTTCGTGTCTCATAGACTTTAACAGTGTTCACATGTTCGCACAAATTTTTTGTCTGTTCACATGTTCTGGTGCGAACCAAACAGGAGGTGTTTGGCTCATCCCTACTGTCTAACTGGGACATTTCTCTGACTTTGTAGAGCTTTCCCCTCCCTTCCTTTTATGTCTCTGGGACAGAAAGTAAAGGGAAATCTCCCAGAAAAGGGAGTTTTAATCTTCTAAAACTAAAAAGAAAATGCAGATCGGCAAAATCTCAATTGCCTTTAACTGAGCAAGTACACCCCTCAACAACAGCCCGAATAATTGGTTGACTATAAGAATCTTGGCAAATCAATTCAAGTGATGTCATTGTCAATCAGGACAATAATTCAACAGTGGTTACAAAGGTTGCATGGAGGTCTTCACAAGTGGGTAGAGATAATGACTACTTGCACATAAACCACTTTATTATAAAACCACCTTTGGCACTACGACTGGTTCTACAATAAATGTCAGTGCTTTTCTGCACAAAGATGATATTTGAAGAGGGGTCCATTTTATTTATATTCCTCTTGAGTACTAGTTCAGTACTAAATAGAACAGCATGGTGGACAGGACTTGAGGTCCTTCATCCATGGGAAGAACACTAAACATACACTCAGCTCTTACTGATCTGTACCTTCAGATGCCTGGGGTTCCATGGGGATATAAATGTAATATACGGTAATCAGTCACATGGCAATGGCAGTTAATAGGTAATAAAAGAGTACAGGGAAGCACTGGTCCATAATAATTAAGCATTATTAAGGCCGAAGCTACAGTATAGGCTGGATAAATTGAAATATTACCTACTCCAGACCCCTTAAACGATAACAAGCTACATTGATTTTTAAATGAGAAAATACCTTCCATTAATACAAAGCTGTTCAGGATCCAGGAGGGCAGAGGGTTAATGCCAAATTGCTTTAGTTTCTACAAACTTTGTCCTATATTTTTTTAGAAAAGCAAGCAACAGCTTTAAGTGACAAAGTATCACACCAGAAAAAATATTTATTAAACCTCATCAAGCTTACTTATCACATGCCTTATGTATCACATTTCCTTTAACCACTTAAGCTCCGGACCATTTCACCGGCCAAAGTACTAGTAATAGCGTCGATCTGCGATTTGTATTGTGACTGCGACTTTATGGCGGACATATCGGACACTTTAGACACATTTTTGGCACATTGTCATTTTTACAGCGATCAGTGCTATAAAAAAGCACTGATTACTGTGAAAATTACACTGGCAGTGAAGGGGTTAACCACTAGGTGGCACTGAAGGGGTTAAGTGTGTCCTAGGGAGTGATTCTAACTGTTAGGGCGTGGCTACGTGTGACACGTCACTGATCACTGTTCCTGATGAGAGAGAGCAGACGATCAGTGACAGTGTTACTAGGCAGCTATTTACACTTGCCTCTCCCCATTCTGCAGCTCTGTGACCCAATCGCGGGACACCGGCAGACATCAAGTCCTGCGGGCATGGTCACGGAGCTCGCGGCAGGGGCATGCTCGCCCGCACGGCGGGAATTTCAAAGTGATGTAAATATATGTTACTTTTCCCAGTCATGCCATTCTGCCGACTTTTGGAAACGGTGCGGCGACGCAAATCAGTTGCACTGTTTCGGACGGTGCCATTGCCAGCAATAGGTTCTGATTTGGCAAGCAATTTGATCGGTGGTGCGGTGTATCAGTCTGACGGAGGCTCTTTACCACGTGATCAGCCGTGTCTAAACACGGCTCACGATGTAAACAGGAAGTGCTGTTAATCGACTTTTCCTCACTTGCGTCTGACAGGGGGGGTCTGCGCTGATTGTTTGCCAGTGCAGTCCCCCACGGATGCCCGTACAGGACCACCAGGATGCTGCCGGGACCACCAGGGATGGGCACCCACACTGGACCACCAAGTATGCCCCCTAAACCACCAGGGAAATGCCACTCTGTGCCCAAGCAGCTGCCATACAGTGCCCACCCACTATGCCTACCACTGCCAGTGCCACCAGGGATGCCTATCAGTGGCGAGTATCAGTGCCCATCAGTGCCATGTATCAATGCCCATCAGAGCCCAGCAGTGCCGCCTATCAGTGCCACTCATCTTTGCAGCCTTTCAGTGCCATCAGTGTCGCCTATCAGTGCCCATCAGTGCCCACCAGCGCCACCCATGAGTGCCCATCAATGCCGTCTGTCAATGACCATCAGTGCTGCATATAAATGCCACCCATCAGTGGCGCCTATCAGTGCCCATCAGTGTCACATATCAGTGCCCATCATCATTGGTGCCATCTCATTGGTGCCACCTTATCAGTGCCCGTCAGTGCTGCCTTATCAGTGCCCATCAATGAAGGGGAAAACTTACTTATTTACAACATTTTATAACAGAAACAAAAGCAAAACATAATTTTTTTCAAGATTTTCTGTCTTTTTTTATTTGTTTAGCAAAAAATAAAAACCGCGGTGATCAAATAGCACCAAAAGAAAGCTCTATTTGTAGGAACAAAATGTTAAATATTCTGTTTGGGTACAGCGTAGCTTGACCACGCAATTATCATTTTAACAGTGAGGCCGCCTACACACGAGGAGATTTATCCTATGAAAACCGTCTGACAGACCGTTTTCATCGGACATGTCTGCTGGGCTATTTTGGTTTGATCAGTGTTCACACAATCAAACCAAAATCCCCACGGACAGACAGCGCGGTGACGTGGCGGTGACGTTGACGCCGCCACGTCACCGAACAAGGAAGTAAAATACTGCCACGCATGTGTCGAATCCATTCGACGCATGTGGGGGATTTTTGTCCGCTGGTTAGGCGTACTAACCAGTGGACATGTCGGACAGACAGGTTTCCAGCAGACAAGTTTTAAAGCATGCTTTAAAACTTTTGTCTGCTGGAAACTGTCTGCTAGCCCGTACAGACGATCGAATCTGTCAGCTGAAACTGGTCTGTGGACCAGTTTCAGCAGATATATTCGATCGTGTGTACGCGGCCTGACAGTGCAGAAAGCTGAAAATTGGCTTAGGCAGGAAGGGGGGTAAGTGCCTGGTATTGAAGTGGTTAAAGAAAACAAACCATAATACTTTTCACACCTTTTGTTTTGCTATACCTGGATTGTATTTAGCGGATTTTTAAACATTAATTTCAACTGGGCTTTAAACAAATATGCACGGGTAGAAATAAGCAACTGCATCGATGGTCAACCAAACTAAATCTGACAACAAATGTTCGATGGGAGCTCGTTGTCGGAAATTCTGACCGTGTATGCTCCATCGGACATTTGCTCTCCGAATTTCCGACCAAAAAAATTGGAGAGCTGGATCTCAAATTTTCCGACCACAAAATCCGTTCTCATAAATTTTGAGAGTGTATAGTCAATTGCGACGCACAAAATTACACGCATGCTCTGCATGAAGTACGAGACAGAAGAGCTTGGTCTGGTGAAACTAGTGTTCATAATGGAGATAGCACATTCGTTGCGCTGCTAATTTTTTAATCTTTTAATGCAGCGCATTCTCTTCTTCTTTATAATGCTAGAATAATGAAGTTGTTTTCTGCTGATATTCACACAGAGGTCTTATAAACTGATTTCTCTGAGACGCAGAGAGATCAGGAACAGCAGCAGATGACATATAAGCGCGAATCGTCTCTCACCAAACTTCTACTAACACGAGATTAGCAGAAGAAGCCCAAAGGGGGGCACAATTGGTATTGAACGTCCCTTTTATAATGCCGTTGTAGGTGATCACGTTCTTTGCAATCGGAATTTATGACAACATTTGTGCGATCGTGTGTATGCAAGACAAGTTTGAGCCAACATCTGTCGGAAAAAAATCCACGGTTTTGTTGTCGGAATGTCCGATCATATGTACGCGGCATTTGTATATCAGGCATTGCGGTTTCACTGGCAAGTTCTGGGTCAGTGACTTAACTGAAGCAAGAGGCACTCATACAAGTAACATTTAAAAATAATGTTTGCAATTTCAGCAACCACACATTTCTTAATACATTTTTTTAATCAAAGCTTAGCTTTTAATTACAACCTAATTAAAGCTTTCTTTTTTACTCAAGCATAGTTATTTTTGTGCATCCTGGGTGTTTAAGTCCTTTCAGTATTATTTAAAGTGTAGAAAAATGTTGATTTAGTATTAGACTGGGGAAGAGTTAAAACCTCTGTCCATCTAGAGGTGCATCTACTTACCTGCAAACGTTTTACTCTTCCCTCTCTGACTCTAAAGAGGAAAAAAATATTCCTATTGGTTAATCACTGTGATCGGATGCCTCACTGGACAATAGAAATGTGTGAGATAGTGCAAATAATACCTGAAAGTGTAAAAGCTTTGCTTGACCAGAACTGAGCAGCATTTTGACATAGAATAGGCAGTGAAAGCTGTTGCAGGCATGAGCAGGTACTTCTAGGGCAGGGGCAATGGCATCCCTAGGGAGGGGGCAGAGGGGACCCTGGCCCCCCCACATATTGCTGTGCCCCACCATGTGCATTTTGCTCAGGCCACCGCTGGAGTAACACAGTCTCTCCTGAGAGGGAGAGCGTCCCCGGTCAGCTGAATGAATGAATGAATGAAAACTTATAAAGCGCAGCACATGCGAACTTAATCGCCTCTGGGCGTTTGTTGTTCCTGTCTCCTTTGGTATCAAAAGAAATGAGTTTTGATCTTTCTCCTGAATGCTAAGTGGTTCTCCTCCAACCGAATGCTGGTTGGTAAAGCGTTCCATAGTCTGGGACCTTGGACCGCGAATTTTCTTTCTCCTTTGGACTTGTATCTGGAGTGAATTTTGATTGGTGGATCGCAGAACGCGATTGGGATTATGAGCTTTTATTTTTTCGCAGAAATAATGGGGAGCATTCCCATGGATACATCTATGCGTTAGACAGAGTGCTTTAAAAGTGATTCTGTCTTTTACTGGTAACCAGTGAAGGGATCTCAGCGAAGATGAGATTGATTCCCAGGGTTTTTTCCCAGTCACAAATCTAGCGGCCGTATTTTGAACGACTTGTAGACGAGCGATTTGGTACTTGGGGAGTCGGAGGTAAAGGGCATTTGCATAGTCCAATCTTGAGTTTACAATTGCTCCCACCACGACCGCTATGTCTTCTTTGGGAATTAAAGGAGTAAGTCTGCATAGTAGGCGCAGATGACCCCGAGACTTTTGACTTTGGCGCTAGGGGTGATGATTTTTCCCAGAATGGGTGGGGGGGTCCAAGTTGTTGCAGGTTGATTCATACGCTTGGCGTGAAACAGGAGAAGTTCTGTTTTCGCTCCGTTGAGTTTAAGATAACTCTTTGTCATCCAGTCCTCTATCAAAGAGAGGGATGTCTCTAGATTGAGGTGATGACCCTTTTTATTGCAAATGCGGAAATACAGTTGCGTGTCGTCTGCATATGAGTGATAGAGCGGTTTTTGGCTGCTGATGATTTCAAAAAGAGGACGAAGATAGATGTTGAATAACACCGGCGACAGAGGGGATCCTTGAGGGACTTTTTTTCAGAAGTGAAAGGTCCCAACTTCACTATTTGCGATCGGTTTTCCAGAAAAGAGGAGAACCAAGATAAATCGTCTTCTGCAACTTTGGCTACTTCCGCTAGCCGAGTCAATAAAAGCTTGTGGTCTACTGTGTCGAAGGCTGCGCTTAGGTCCAACAGAACCAGAAGACAAGATTCTTCTTCGTCTGCGGCCTCGAGAGCATCGTCCCATATTATTAGCAATGCTGTTTCCGTCCCGTGTCCAGGCCGGAATCCCGATTGAAATGGATGAAATGAAATGAAGTAGGTTGTGGGTATCTAGATGCTGTTGCAGCTGTTGTACCACTACTTTTTTCATTACTTTTGAGAGAACATTTAGGCCTGTTATGAGACGGCGGTGGAGTGGATCCTTGGGGTCCAGGGTGCGTTTCTTCAAGATGGGTCGAATTATGCCCTCTTTCAGCTTGGAGGGCACTATGCCTTCCCTGAATGATTGGTTAATAAGCTGCGTGATAGGAGGTGCCAGGATGTCGGCGCATTCCTTCAGCAGTTTGGTGGGGATGATATCATTCGGCGCAGTGCTGTTACGCAGAGTACCGATAATATTTTTAGTGGCATGGATAGAGATGGGTTTCAGTGTGAACTTACCCGGTTGTGGTGAATTACTGCAGGTGTTGTGTAAATAATTACGGGGGGGGGGGGCTAGGTGGGGAATTGTTTTGCTGAATGCTTTGCCGGATTCCCTAAATTTTATTAATGAAGTAATCCGATAATTCATCGCAAAATTCTTGTGAGTCCGAATTGGGATCTTCAAGACAGCCTGGATTCACAGTCTGAGTGACCAACTTGAAGAGTTCGTTGTTGATAGCCTCAGAAAAATAGTTGAGAAATGGGAGTTTGGGGCTGGGTGTAGCAAGATGGCCGCCAATCAGGCAGCAGGATCCAGGCTGGAGGGGTCCCAGTTTGAGTGGATCGGTGCTGCCAGGGGGGCAGGGAACGATGGCCGGGAGGAGCAGGGGCTCTACTGGGGTAGGGGGGGCTTTCTGGTCCATTGGGGCAATTTGCTGAAGGTTTCCGGGGGTGAGGAGCGGTGCGCCACTAGGCCGCCTGTGAAGCCACGGCCTTTCCTAAATCGCGGCTGCCGCGATTCCTTACAGGTCGGCGCGGAGAAACGAAAAGAGGATGGTGAAAATTTCGGGAATAGGTGGCGAAAGGCTAGCCTGAGTGGGGGGTAGTAGTGTGGGGGTACTGGAGGAGAGGTGTGGAGAGGGGGAGAGCCGTGGTGATTAGGGAAGCTGGTGCGGCTTGTCCTAAAAAGGACGGCCGCCTAAAGTTCCAGTGGAATGGCTTACCTGCCTGATTCCCTGGAGAGGGGATGAAGGAGGGAGCCAGGGGGGGTCAAGTGAATGCAGGTAAACCGGGGGAAGCCGGGTGAGTCTCTGGAGGAGTGAAGAGAAGCCTGCCTAGCAGTCTGCCTAGTCCTAGTCTGGCTGTCTGGTCCCTGGCGAGAGCAGACTCGAGCGGAAGGCCGGAGCGTCCTACTCTCCTACTGACACTGACAAACTGAGCACTGCAGGGATTCCTCCTGCTCCCTCTGCTCGCTGACACTGCATAATGCAAGCGCTTACACAACCACAGCTGCCCGGAGAAGAGCGAGTTGCAGGAAGGTAGGGATGAGCCGAACACCCCCGCGATCGGTTCGCACCAGAACGTTCAAACTGACCCACCGTTCGCGCAAACATCTGGAAACCCCATTGAAGTCTATGGGACTCGAATGTTCGAATTCAAAAGCACTCATTTTAAAGCCCAATTTTCAAGTTATTGTTGGAAAACTTCTTTGAGAACCCGGGGCTTGCCCCAGGGAACATGTATCACTGGAAAAAAAGTTTTAAAACAAGTGCGGTAACAGCAACTAGGTTTAAGTGCTATTAAACTGGACAAGTACAGTAACACCGAGTAGGTTTAGGTGCTACTACACAGCACAAGTGCGGTAACAGCAACTAGGTTTAAGTGCTATTAAACTGGACATGTACAGTAACATCAAGTAGGTTTAGGTGCTACTACACCGCACAAGTGCGGTAACAGCAACTAGGTTTAGGTGCTATTAAACTGGACAAGTGCAGGTTTAGATGCTACTACACACTGACTGATCTGACTAATCTCTGTTTAGCGCTGAAACACACTACACAAGGCCGCCCAGCAGGCGTGTGTGGGGCAGGCGTAGTGTGGGGCGTGTGCTAAAGCCCTGAGCCATAATTGGCCAAAGCCACCCTGGCTTTGGCCAATTATGGCTCTCCGTTTTTTGCGTGCAGTGATTGGCCAAGCATGCAGGGTCATAGTGCATGTTTGGCCAATCATCAGCACGCAATGCCGCAGTGAATTATGGGCCGTTGCGCATCACTCGAATTTGGCGCAAACGACCCGTTTTGTTTGAATTTCGTCGAACGTACGAACAGACAATGTTCGAGTCAATCATACGCTCGAATCGAACGCGAAGCTCATCCCTACAGGAAGGACTCCATGAGCACTGTGGTGGGGGGGAGTGGGGCCAAAGCCTTCATCTCAGTCACTGAAAAGTTACCTTAGGACAGAATAACCAGATTCCAAAAGTGGTGACTGCAAGCTGAGCCGAGTGTCAGTCTATGACACTCTTTCACAGCCCAGCAAGTCAAGCCACCCCCCCTCACTCTCTTCACATATGAGCAGGGAGGAATACAGCTCATCCTTTTCCTTCCAGCCCCACCCACACTATCCCGGCGTGCTGAATCTGAAGAGAAGCGATGTGGGTGGGAAATATGAAAATCAGCAGCATTCCTGGCTGTGTGTGAATTAGGCCTCGTACACACGATCGGACATATCCGATGAAAACGGTCCGCGGACCATTTCCATCGGATATGTCCGATCTGGAGTTTGATCCGATGGCGTGTACACACCATCGGATCAAATTCCCCGCCGGCGGACGGCGCGGTGACGTGTCGGTGACGCGGCGGTGACGTTGACGCCGCCACGTCACCGCCACGTCACCGCACCAGGAAGTAAAACACTTCCGCGCATTCGCCGAATCCATTCGGCGGCGGCGCGGCGGCGGTGCGGGACGACATGTCTGCTGGTAAGTGTACTAACCAGCAGACATGTCGGGCGGACAGATTCCCACCGGATAGATTTCAAAGCATGCTTTGAAATCTGTCGGGTGGACAAATCTGTCCGCTAGCCCATACACACGATCGGAGATGTCTGCTGAAACGGTCCATCGGACCGTTTTCAGCGGACATATCCCCTCGTGTGTACGAGGCCTTATACCTGAGATTCTAGCCTGGATCATGGGTAAGTTTGTGTGTAAGTGTGTGCACTGCAGACAGCAGTACACTGTAATCACTAGGGATGAGCCGAACACCCCCGGGTTCGGTTCGCACCAGAACGTTCGAACAGACCGCGGGTTCGCATGAATATTTCGAACCCCATTGAAGTCTATGGGACCCGAACGTTCGAATTCAAAAATGGTCGTTTTAAAGACCAAAATTCAACCAAATGTTGGAAAACGCCGTTCAGAACCCGAGTCTTGCCCCAGGGAACATGTATCAATGGAAATTTTTTTTTTTAAAACTGACGTTTTTCCGGAGCAGCCATTTTAATGATGCTTAAAGTTGGGTGTCTATAGTAGTGGCACGTGTTTAGAAATGTCCCTGCACAACATGAGAGGACTATAAAAAAAAAGTAATTAATGCTACTTGCGCAAGTTCTGTGTGGCAACATTATGTTGAATATTTTAATGGTGGGGGACCATTATTGTTTTGTGAAAGAAATTTTTTAGAAAAAAGGGCACCCCTCAAACATACTGTAATTGGAGCGCAACAAGGAGCCACGTGCAAAGTATTGCATCAAAAATTGTTATTAGGCGCCCCTGTTAAACAGGGGCTGAAAAATTGTGCCTTGGGCACAACACAACACTTGCAACCCCTCCCAATAACTCTAATTGGAGCACTAACACTAACTGCGCTCAGGTGGTATATAACAGCACACGTACAGTGACACTAACTTTGCTCAGGTGGTATATAACAGCACACGTCCAGTGACACTAACTGCGCTCAGGTGGTATATAACAGCACAGGTGCAGTGACACTAACTGCGCTCAGGTGGTATGTAACAGCACAGGTACAGTGACACTAACTGCGCTCAGGTGGTATATAACAGCACACGTACAGTGACACTAACTGCGCTCAGGTGGTATATAACAGCACACGTACAGTGACACTAACTGCGCTCAGGTGGTATATAACAGCACACGTACAGTGACACTAACTTTGCTCAGGTGGTATATAACAGCACACGTCCAGTGACACTAACTGCGCTCAGGTGGTATATAACAGCACAGGTGCAGTGACACTAACTGCGCTCAGGTGGTATGTAACAGCACAGGTACAGTGACACTAACTGCGCTCAGGTGGTATATAACAGCACACGTACAGTGACACTAACTGCGCTCAGGTGGTATATAACAGCACACGTACAGTGTCACTAACTGCGCTCAGGTGGTATATAACAGCACACGTACAGTGACACTAACTGCGCTCAGGTGGTATATAACAGCACACGTACAGTGACACTAACTGCGCTCAGGTGGTATATAATAGCACAGGTGCGGTGACACTAACTGCGCTCAGGTGGTATATAACAGCACACGTACAGTGACACTAACTGCGCTCAGGTGGTATATAACAGCACAGGTGCGGTGACACTAACTGCGCTCAGGTGGTATATAACAGCACAGGTGCGGTGACACTAAATGCGTTCAGGTGGTATATAACAGCACACGTACGGTGACACTAACTGCGCTCAGGTGGTATATAACAGCACACGTACAGTGACACTAACTGCGCTCAGGTGGTATATAACAGCACACGTACAGTGACACTAACTGCGCTCAGCTGGTATATAACAGCACACGTACAGTGACACTAACTGCGCTCATGTGGTATATAACAGCACACGTACAGTGACACCAAATGCGCTCAGGTGGTATGTAACAGCACAGGTGCGGTGACACCAAATGCGCTAAGGTGGTATGTAACAGCACACGTGCGGTGACACCAAATGCGCTAAGGTGGTATGTAACAGCACACGTGCAGGGACACCAAATGCGCTCAGGTGGTATGTAACAGCACACGTGCGGTGACACCAAATGCGCTAAGGTGGTATGTCAGGCCTTGTACACACGAGGGAATAAATCCGCTGAACATGGTCCGACGGACCATTTCAGCCGAAAAATCCGCTCGTGTGTAGGGGCAAACGGACCGTTCTGGCCGGATTCCTCTGGCGGAAAAATTTCAAAGCATGCTTTGGAATTTTTCCGCCGGATAGCTGCCCGTCAGATATGTCCGCTGGTTAGTACGGCAAACCAGCGGACATATCTGCCCGCACATGCGTCGTATCCTGTGAATGGATCCGACGCATGCGCGCGGAAGTGTTTACTTCCTGGTGCGGTGACGTGGTGGCGTCAACGTCACCGCCGCGTCACCGCGTACAGCCATCGGATCAAAACATCCCGGCGTAAATATGTGCTGTAAACGGTCCGGGGACCGTTTACAGCGGATAAATCCCATCGTGTGTACAAGGCCTAACAGCACACGTGCGGTGACACCAAATGCGCTAAGGTGGTATGTAACAGGACACGTGCGGTGACACCAAATGCGCTCAGGTGGTATGTAACAGCACACGTGCGGTGACACCAAATGCACTCAGGTGATATGTAACAGCACACGTGCGGTGACACCAAATGCGCTAAGGTGGTATGTAACAGCACACGTGCGGTGACACCAAATGCGCTCAGGTGGTATGTAACAGCACACGTGCGGTGACACCAAATGCGCTAAGGTTGTATGTAACAGCACACGTCCGGTGACACCAAATGCGCTAAGGTGGTATTAAAGCGGAGTTCCACCCTTAAAACCACTTTGTTTCATCCCATCCAGCATACTGGCGTCAGCGCCAGTATGCTGTTTTTTTTTTTTTTTTTTTTTTTTTTTAATCCATGTACTTACTTTATAATAGATCATTTAATTTTGGGCGCACCGCGGTATGTCGCCGCTATAAGGCGTCACGCCTTCCGGAAACAGCCGACTAGCGTTTGGCTCTTCTCGGCGCCTACGCACAGACCCAGAAGCTGACTGCGCAGGCGCCGTATATAGCCGCGTCACGCCTTCCGGAAACAGCCGACTAGCGTTCGGCTCTTCTCGGCGCCTGCGCACAGACCCAGGAGCTGACTGCGTAGGCGCCGTAAATAGCCGGTCCTAGTTTGGCTTTTTTCGGAGGGCGTGATGCGGCTATATACGGCGCCTGCGCAGTCAGCTTCTGGGTCTGTGCGTAGGCGCCGAGAAGAGCCGAACACTAGTCGGCTGTTTCCGGAAGGCGTGACGCCTTATAGCGGCGACATACCGCGGTGCGCCCAAAATTAAATGATCTATTTTAAAGTAAGTACATGGATTAAAAAAAATAAAAACAGCATACTGGCGCTGACGCCAGTATGCTGGATGGGATGAAACAAAGTGGTTTTAAGGGTGGAACTCCGCTTTAAACAGCACACGCACAGTCAGAGCGACTGCGTTTCTGTGCAATTCAATAGCCCACTTGCATTAACAGCAACTGCCTTTCTGTGCAAATAAATAGCACACGTGCAGTAACAGTTAATGCGTCTATGTGCAATTAACTAACACGTGTACACTAACACGTTAGAGCAGGGGTGTCAAACTGGTGGCCCTCCAGCTGTTGCAAAACTACAAGTCCCATGAGGCATTGAAAGGCTAACAGTTACAAGCATGACTCCCACAGGCAGAGGCATGATGGGACTTGTAGTTTCGGAACAGCTGGAGGGCCGCCAGTTTGACACCCCTGCGTTAGAGCATCAAGCACAATCTCCTGCCTGACAGATACTAATAGCAGAACTAGCTAAGCTATACAGTTTATAAATATATTGACAACTCCTAGGGATGTCAATATATTCTCTACAAACTGTACATTTAACTATACTAACTAGTAGCCTCCCTGATCTATCTATCTATCTATCTATCTATCTATCTATCTATCTATCTATCTATCTATCTATCTATCTATCTATCTATCTATCTATCTATCTATCTATCTATCTATCTATCTATCTATCTATCTATCTATCTATCTATCTATCTATATATCTATCTATCTATCTATCTATGTGAAAAGACACTGTGGGGTAGATTCATGTAGCACTTACTCCGGCGTTTTTAGAGATGTGCGGCGTAACTGTTACTTTGCGCCGTCGGATCCATGCGCCGTACCTACTATACCAGATCCGCCTTCAAATAGGCTACTTCTTACCGGCGTAACTTTTTCACGCCGGCGTGGCTTTGGCGCATCTTTACGCGGAACAGATCAACCGTTCCCATGGATTACCTATTCAAATATGCAAATGAGGGAGAACCGCCGATTCAGAAACGTACGGTTGTCTGGCACCAGCGTAACCCGGTGCGCGTAACTGCAATTTCCTGCGGAAAGTCACCCCTCATAAAGCAGGGGTAACTTTGCACAGGAGTTGAACAGATCAGCTGGAGAGCAGCTAAAGCAACACTGTTACAGACGAATTGAGCAAAAACACTTGCTGGACAACACATCTGTCAGCCAACATGCCAGGGGCAGCCGTGCTCATAGCCCTACAGCGTCGACGTGCACGTAGGAGGGCACAGGAGAGAATATTCCGCACGCGCATTGACGTGTTTGGCATGAGTGATTTGGAGGTGTTTCGCCTATTCAGATTCAGCCCTGAAGCCATCCTGGAACTAACCACAACCCTGCAGGATGACATCACCAGCCAGACACACCGCTCACAAGCAGTGCAGCCACTGGTGAAGGTACTGGCAACACTCCATGTCCTTGCCAGTGGATCATTCCAGCGTACAAGTGGAGTGGTGGCTGGGATGTCACAGTCCACCATGAGCAGATGTGTGCACCAGGTTGTCCCAGCAATCCTCAGACGCATGGCCAACCACATCATCAAACCCACCACTGAGGAGCTGCGGAGGAAGGCAATGACAGATTTCTACAACATTGCCAGATTCCCACGCACTATGGGGGCCATTGATTGCACACCTGTGGCACTACGGCCCCCCCGGGACACAGAGCACATATACTGCAATCGGAAGCATTGGCATTCCATCAATGTACAGGTGATAGTTGATGCGCAAGGCCTAATATGGCACGTCCGTGCCAATGACCCTGGGTCCAGCCATGACAGCTACATATACCGTCAAAGCACCATCTCCACAGAATTTGAACAGAACATGTATGGGGACAGCTGGCTGGTTGATGAGTGATATGGGTGGCAGGCATGACTATCCCCTCCCATGATGCACACATCACAACGGGCACATGCACTACTAACATCCTTCTGTCTTTTCCTTACCAGGTGACGCGGCATATGCACTGGGACCCCATCTCATGACTCCATTCCGGGATCCCCAAACCAGAGGAGAGCAAAGATACAATGAAGCACACATCAAAACCCGTGCAGTCGTGGAGCGCACCTTTGGCCTCCTGAAGTCCTGTTTCCGATGCCTGGATAAGTCTGGGGGGACCCTGTTGTATTCCCCAAACTTTGTGTGCCAGATCATTGGGGCATGTTGCATGCTGCACAACTTTGCCGTGAGAAAGGGCCTGGAGATTGACTTATGTGATGACCTGACCCCAGAACCACACAGTCCCCCCTTGCCCGAGGGTCCCCCGTCTGCTGAGGGAAGAGCAGTCAGGAGGGTCCTTGTGGTCGGCTACTTTTCACGTTAAACACACACATTAATCATGTCACAATGAGAATGCATGCATGCACACCACTGTGGTCCCTAGCCAGGGCCGCCATCAGGAATTTTGGGGCCCCTTACACAGCTTCAGGCATGGGCCCCCTGGAGCAGAGAACCGGGGGGGGGGGGGGCTGCTGCTGTGAATTGAGAAGCGGGGGGGCCCTTTACAAAAATAAGAAATAAAGAAAAATATATATAATAAAGGGGGGTAGCCATCCGGGACCCTGGGGACCTCTAATGTAAAGAAAAAAAAGATATATATATATATATATTTTTTTTTTTTAAAAAGGGTGGTTGCCAACTGTGGCCCCGGGGACGTTATTTTTTTTTATAAAAGGAAATTACAAAAAAAAGGGGCTTTCCATTCGGGACCTCTGGGCCCTTTAATAAAAAGAAACCTCTGGGCCCTTTAAAAAAAAAAGAAAGAAAGAAAAAAATATATATATAAAAAATAAATAAACATTTATATATAAAAAAAAGGGGTTGCCTTCCAGGGCCCTGGGGACCTCTGGGCCCTTTAATAAAAAAATATATATAAAAAAAATATATAAACAAAAATAAAAAATACAATTATAAAAAAAGGGGGTTTGACACATGGGGCCCTGGGGACCTCTGAGCCCTTTAATAAAAATACATCTATATATTAAAAAAAAGAAATAAAATAATATAAAAAAGTAAAAAAAAATTATAAAAAAGGATAATATAAATATAAAAATAAAAGAAATAAAAAAATATATAAAAATTATATATTTTTTTATAAAAAAAGGGGGGTTGTCATCTGGGGCCCTGGGGATCTCTATGTCCCTGTGGACCTCCGGACCCCTAAAAAAATAAAAGAAAAAAAATTGGCCCTTTAATAAAAAATAAAAGAAAAATATATTAAAAAAATATATTTTTTTATAAAAAAATATATATAAAAAAAAAAAAAAGAGGGGGTTGCCATCTGGGGCCCTGGTGGCCTACGGGCCCCTAGACCCCTAAAAAAAATGGCCCTTTAATAAAAAAATAAAATAAAAATATATTAAAAAATCTATATATTTTTTAATAGAAAATAAATAAAAAAAAGGGGGGTTGCCATCTGGTGCCCTGGGGGCCTCCGGGCCCCTGTGGACCTCCAGACCTCTAAAAATTGGCCCTTTAATAAAAAATAAAAGAAAAATATATAAAAAATATATATTTTTTATAAAAAAATATATTTTTTTATAAAAAAAAATTAAGAAAAAAAAGGGCTTGCCATCTGGGGCCCTGGTGGCCTCCGGGCCCCTGGGGACCTCTAAAAAAATAAAAGAAAAAAAATTGGCCCTTTAATAAAAAAATAATAAAAAAATATATTAAAAAAAAAAAATTTTTTATAAAAAATTTTTTTTTTTTATTAAAATTTTTTTTTTTTTATAAAAAAAAAGGGCTTGCCGTCTGGGGCCCTTGGTGGCCTCCGGGCCCCTGGGGATCTTCGGACCCCTAAAAAAAAAAAAAAAAAAAAAAAAAATTTTTTTTTTTTTTTTTTTTTTTAGGGTGGTTCCCATCCGGGCCCCTGGGGACCCCCGGGCCCCTTACAGGTGTAATGCCTGTACCCCCCTGATGGCGGCCCTGTCCCTAGCGCACACACACACCACATCCACATCAAATTGGATTAGACCCAAGTACACCACATGGGACTTGGGAGCAGCAACGCCACGCCACGGCTCCAATTATGTTGCTGTACATTCATACACCATTCACACGTGTCGTGGTGATAATTTCTCACCAACGACTGAGGGTGACACCCCTTAATGGCAGGAGTGTCACCCCCACACATTCACACCTCATTTACACTGTAGCCTGCACTCCTCACCGTGTGCAGGGATATAAACAACAATAAAACTCATAATCTGAGTATCAAACATAATTGTTCATAAATCAACGGCCCTGTCGTGGGCTCCTTCTTGTCCCTAGGCTCCTGGGGTGCAGTTGCTTGGGGCGAGCTCCTGGGGTGCAGTTGCATGGTGGTTGAACCTCAACCAGTCTCTCCCTGGCTGCCTGGCTGCCCTCCATTGCCACGGCTAGCCGGTGGAGGTATGTATTGGTGGCAGCCTGCATCCGCAGCCGGCGGGTGGTATTGCTGCGCTGCTGTCGCCGTGTCTGCCTCCCCTCCTCACGGACAGCAGCTGCCAGGCTCCGGACCTCGGAAACCAGGCCAGATGTGGTGGTCTGCAGGTCCACCAGGCAGGACAGAAGGGCTGCCCCGTTCCCCACAACGTCCTGCAGACTATCGTTTATAGCAGTATTCTGCCCAGCCTGCTGGGTGATGGCTTCGTGCACTGCCACAGTGCAAGCAGCCTGGCTCTCGGCCGAGGACGCCAGGCTATCTGCGACCCGATGCAGATCACCAGCAAGAGAACCAATATGGCGGGTTTGTCTTGTCTGGTCCCTTGCCAGGTGATCTTCAAATTCATCAGGGACTCCTCGGGTTTTCCTCGTTGCCTTCCTAGAGGCCTGAGAGGCTGGAGGACGGGTGTAGGGGAGGTCCCTTGATGGGGAATCCCTGGAGGGGATGGTGTCCCTTGAGGGAGAATCCCTGGAGGGGATGATGTCCCTTGAGGGAGAATCCCTGGAGGGGATGGTGTCCCTTGAGGGGGAATCTAGCAAGGGGGGGTGGTTTGGGAGTGGCCAGGTATAGGGGTCTCCTCCAGCATATACACAGCAGCCTCTTCTACCCCGACGTGCTCCTCCTCAACCTCCTCAAGTAATGCTGTAGGGGTGATCTCCACCGTGGATGTGGTGGATCGCCCTGCATCCAATGACGGCCCAGCTCCATCCTGCACATCTGTGGATGACACAAAACAATCACATGTTGGAGGAGCCACACACTTGTCACATGTAACCCCCCCCCCCCCCCCCACCCATGCAACACACCACAAAGCAGATAAAACAGACTTACCTGACCTCAAAGGCTGATCCCCTGATTCGAAGCCCGGAAGACCCTCCACCAGCTCCCTATCCAGCAACCTGGCCACGACCATGTCCTCTGCAGTCAGGCTGATTCTCGTGGCTGGTCCTCCACCTGTGCCACTGGCATGCTTTCTCATTGCCACAAGCTTGTCTTTGACCAGTCTCGGCATATCGTTTATTTTTTTGCGGATATGCTTGGGCTCCCTCTCCGCCACACCGACAACATTTACCTGCCTGGTGATTTCGGCATAAATGCGTGTCTTCTCCGATTTGCCAGTGTTGGCACTCTGTGGCCCATAGAGGCGGGACCCATGTTGGGAGAGCGCATCGGTTATCACAGCCTTCTCCTGAGGGCTGAAGTTAAACATTCTGCGGTCACCGGCAGTGTCTGGTGCAGCCATCCTAAATGCAAAAGCCCTGGCAATTCCAAAAAAATGCTGGTCACGTTTTGCAAGGGAGTGGCGCTTCTGTGTGCGTATTTATGCACGAGTCAGAAGTGGTGCGGCGGATCTTGGTGGTGCCATCAGTGCGCATGCGCCGTTTAAGATACACCGTACGGATCTCTCAGCGCCACCGTCAGACCATCATTTGCATGTGGTGACGCCCACTTCCAGTTCCGCCGCCTTACGCCGTCGAAAAACCGCTACGCAGGTGAGTGAAAAAATGATGAATACAATAAATGCCTCTCCGCGCTGGTACGGCGTAGCGGAAAAAAGATGCGCCACACCGGAGCAACGATGCGCCATTTTACATGAATCTACCCCTGTGTCACTATCTATCTATCTCTCTCTCTCTCTGTCTGTCTGTCTCACTTCTCCTAGCAAGCCGGAAAACACTACACGAGGCCGCCCGGGAGGCGGCCTCTTATAGTGTGGGGCGTGTGCTAAAGCCCTGAGCCATAATTGGCCAAAGCACCCAGGCTTTGGCCAATTAGGTCTCTTCGTTTTTTGGGCGCTGTGATTGGCCAAGCAGTGAATTATGGGTCATTCGAATTTGGCGCAAACGACCTGATTTGTTCGTTTTCGACGAACGATCGAACGGCCAATGTTCGATGCGAACATGTGTTCGCATCGAACGCGAAGCTCATCCCTAGTAATCACTGTACTGCATTATCTCCATCCCTTCTCTCCCCCATCTGTCTCCCTCCCCCTCTCCTGTTCTTTCAAGACATTCACAATTTACTTTCACTTTCAGTTAGGCAGGTAATATACGGTGCTACATCCACAGATTGCAGGAAAGAAACTTGCATGATTCCCCCATCAACACAGACAGTGGTGACAGGGGAATATCCCTCCTGCCTAGCAATTGTATTCTCCCGACAAACAGTGATTATC
Organism: Rana kukunoris; assembly: GCA_029574335.1. NCBI lineage: Eukaryota > Metazoa > Chordata > Amphibia > Anura > Ranidae > Rana > Rana kukunoris. Next base: position 453,478,031 of record CM056050.1, read on the forward strand.
ACTAGTTGCTATAGCAACCACTAGTGATAATCATAAGAGAATCTGCTCCTTAATGATTCAAATCTTAGCCAGTTGCTGCTGAACCAGCTGAAATTTAAACTGTCTATGGCTGGTCTTAGGCCCCGTACACACAAGGAGATTTATCCGATGAAAACGGTCCGACTGACCGTTTTCATCGGACATGTCTCCTGGGAGATTTTGGTTTGATCTGTGTACACACGATCAAACCAAAATCCCCGCGGACAGACAGCGCGATGACGTGTCGGTGACGTTGACACTGTCACGTCACCGAACCAGGAAGTAAAATACTTCCACGCATTCGTCGAATCCATTCGACGCATGCGGGAGATTTCGGTCCGCTGGTTAGGCGTACTAACCAGCGAACATATCCGACAGACGGCTTTCCAGCAGACAAGTTTTAAAGCATGCTTTAAAACTTTTGTCTGCTGGAAACCTGTCTGCTAGCCCGTACACACGATCGAATCTGTCCACTGCGGACCAGTTTTAGCAGATATATTCGATCGTGTGTACGCGGCCTTAGCTCTTAGGCAGCTCATACATTAATGATCAATGTAGGAAAAAAAGTGATCAATGATTGATCACTTTTATTCATTCAGCTATTAGGTTAAATGAAAAAAAAAGAAATGATCCAATTCCCCCATCTACACATTATAGGTGGATGGAAGAATCCTCCCACTGTGGACCAGTGTTGAAACAACCAGAGTTGCTGTCCTGTCCTGGCTATTCACAGGGCTGGTCTCTGTCTTCATGACATCGGCGGCAGCACATTGGAACCCAGTGCTGGTGGGCCAGGAAGCCCACACTGCACAGCGTTAATCACAGGCAGTGAGACATTTCCCGGTCCGCAGCTGCACAGATCAGGAAATGTCTCACTGGCTGTGATTAGCACTGTGGAGTGTCGGCTTCCTGGCGGGATCGGGCATGTGGGATTTCAAACACACCCGAGCCGATCTCTATTGGTTGTAGACAGCTGAGCTCCCTGTAGGTTGCTTAGCAACAGTGGAGCTTTCTCTGACATGCTGAGTGTGATGCAATCCAGGTGATGCTCCTAGTCAAATCCTAGTGTTAAATATCAGTGATTTTATTTATCAAAGCCCACACTTTACAGGCATAGGGCCCACATGGCTGCTGAACATATGGTGGTTGATCATATATAGGTTGTACACTCGATGTTAATAAATACTGTATTTATTAGATCTGACTGGGAGCATCACCTGCATCACTTCCCGATCAGCATGTTAACAGAGAATGTTATACAGCATTGTTGCTGCTAGGTGACCAGACTAGGTGACTAGCTGGGGGCTCGGCTGTCTATTTGCATGTATTTAAATTCATAAAAGTGTTTTTTTTCCAAAACATTTGCATTTGAAAAACTGCTGTCCAAATACTATGTGACATAAAAAATTGCAACACCCGCCAATTTATTCTCTAGGGCCACTGCCAAAAAATATATAATGTTTCAGGGTTCTAAGTAAATTTCTAGCAGAAAATGCTGATTTGTACATATAGTATGTGTGAGAAGTGTAAGACCTGGTCTTAAAGTGGTTAAATAAAGTTCTGAAATACAAGGGTTATCTGCAAGAAATTTGCATATTTATTTTCTGAGATGTAGGACACCCAGCATACACAGTACTATATATGCCAAGGAGCTGTCAGTCACAGCAAACTCCACATGACACCTTGTAGTAATTGCTCTGGGAAAGAGCATCATTCATTCTAAAGCCGCGTATACAAGACCATTTTTAATGTCCTAGAAAAAACAACGTTTTTTAACGTGATTCTTGTCAAGCCTGCCTTGCCTACAAAAAAATGCTCAGGTAAAGTGAGGTGACGTACAACACGTACGACAGCACTACAAAGGGGAAGTTCCATTCAGATAACACCACCCTTTGAGCTGCTTTTGCTGATTTTGTGTTAGTAAAAGTTTGGTGAGAGACGATTCGCGCTTTTCAGTCTTCGTGCTTTTCAGTCTGTTACAGCGTGACGAATGTGCTATCTCCATTACAAATGCTAGTTTTACCAGAACAAGTTCTCCAGTCTCATAACTTTCTTCTGAGCATGCACGTTTTTTCACGTCGCTAAAGAAAAAAACGGCAACGTGAAAAACAAAGCGAAAATTTAGAGCATGTTCAAAATTTTTAATGGCCATTTTTTCACGTCTAGAAAAATGCTCTGGAGCCTACACATGATCGTTTTTAATGACCATTTTTAAAAATAGCATTTTTCACATCATGAAAAACGGTCATGTGTACAAGGCATAAAACTTCAATCCAAATGGCTACTTTTAACCTTTTCAGTACTACATTGCTTGGCATCATTAAAAAGACTTAGTTATTAATTAGCAATTTTGGATAGTATGGTTTCCTTAAAATGACATTATTTTTTTTTTAGAATGCATCAAGGTTTGGTATGCAGATCGCCTGTATTCATCTTGCCACAATCAACCTACGTGTACAGTAGAATAGCATCTGGGGATTGCTTTAGCACAGTCAGCATTACCCTCAAGCAGAACTGCACTGACATTTCTTATACATTTCCATGAAACTTTCCAGCAGTGCAGCTGCTATATACATGGACAAATACAGGTATGTGAATGAATAGTACTTGTTTATTTCCTTGTGTGTGCCAGGTTTTGGTAGTGACCATTTTCACAACAGGCTCACGTCCTAGTGAAATCAATATGATTGACCCACATTTTTTGTAAGTCAATGTGGCAGAGCTCAGACTCTTCCATATAGTTGTATGCCCTAGAAAGGGCATGGATGTGCCCTACACTTGCAGTAATACATTTTAATGTGACTCTGCAATCAGCAAAGCTAATGCTCTCTGCTGATTGAACAACTCTAGCTGTGACTCAGTGGGGGAATGTCAGAATGCTGCAAAGAGACTGTTGCTCTCACACAGAGTACAATAGTACTTATTTGCAGCCTGACGCATGTGATTCAAGTTTTGCACTGCTGCTATAAAGCTATTTCATTACTGATCACAGTATGTTGTGTAGCGGGCGCTTGGGTTCAGCACATCGATGGACAGATTGCTAAGAGGGGCTGGGGAGGACCCAGCTGTCATGGTGCATACTGGTACCAATAACAAAGTTAGAGGAAGGTGGAGCATCCTAAAAAATTATTTTAGGGACTTAAGGGCTATAGTGATGAAAGGACCTCCAAAAGTGGTATTCTCAAAAAATACTGACTGTACTTTGCGTCACACCAGAGATGCAGAAGGAGGAGACTAGGAATATTAACAAGTAGCTGAGAAACTGGTGCAGGAAGGAGGGTTTTGGGTTCCTGGAGAACTGGGCTGACTTTTCAGTCGGTTACTGGCTCTATAGAATGGATTGCACCTAAATGGGGAGGGTGCAGCTCTATTGGGAGAGAGGATGGCCAGCAAACTAGAGGGACTTTTAAATTAGGTGGTGGGAGGGGAGAGGGATTAAAGGAAATAATAGCCAGCAATAAGCAAATAAGGTTAGAGGGTGCTATTGGAGGCATTAGTGGTAGGGTTACTATAAACCCTAAACCCAAGGTAGGTAGGTTGGCAAAACCCAATTGCAGACTCATAATAACTAAGAAGGAAAAAATATGTGACCGTACAAAGTTAAGAGGCATGTACAAAAATGCTAGAAGTCTAACTAATAAAGTGGAAGAACTGGAGTTGTAATATATGAGGAAGATTTTGACTTTGTGGGAAAATCAGAAACTTGGTTTGACAGCCACATGACTGGCTGGCAACCATTCAGGAGTATTCCCTATATAGGAGGGACAGGGAGGGTAGAAAAGGTGCAGGGGTAGGCCTGTATATTAAGAACAATTTCCTAGTAAACGTAAGGGACAATATTGCTAATGGAGCTAGGAAGAAGGTGGAATCCTTGTGGGTGGAGCTCCAAAGGGAATGTAATGGGAAAGGAGTAGTGAGCATACGCTACAGGCCCCCTAACTTCAATGAAGAGTCTGATCTCTTATCACAGTTAGGATTTGCGGGGAAGTAGGCCAATGTTATTATATTGGGGATTAAAATTATCCAGATATTGACTAGGAAGAAGGAATTGCTCACCTATCTAAGACTCGCCATTTCTTAAATGTTTTGCAGGACAATTTTATGAGTCAGTTGGTGGATGCACCAACAAGAGATAATGCATTACTAGATCTACTGATTACAAATAACACAAACCTGATCACAGATGTGAAAGTACAGGACAATTTAGGAAACAGCAAGCACAAGGTAAGTACATTCAGTATAAGCAGTATAAGCATGAAAGTAGTACAAGAACGCCGAAGTTCAAAAGAGCCAACTTCTTTAAACTGCACTCTATGCTACAAGATATTAAAAAGGTTAAAAGCCTAGGAACAAAAAGGAAAAAAATGGGAGTGCTTTTAACAACATTTTAAAGAGTAACTCCACTTTCGTGGGAAAAAAAGTAGCAAATAAAAAATAACAAATTTTACATAGACACAGCCAAACCAACAGCTCTTTCTTCAAAATATCAAAAGGTAGGAAACTGCAACAAAGTTTGTTAAAATCCTTGCACGGTACATACAGTAGATCATCCAGAGGGCAATGTTTTATCTCAAAGTTAAAAAAAAAATCAATTAAAAAAAATATATATATATTAATAGTAAGAAAGTGAGGTCAGAGCATATAGGCCCCATAAGGGATGATCAGGGGAATTTGGTTACAAAAGGCAAGGAGAAACCATCTATACTAAATGTATTCTTCTCTTTAGTTTTTACAAAGCAAAAGGAATATAGTAATTAAGACTGTATTCTTAATAACAATTCACAGTATGTACTTGTGTGGCTAACAGGAGCCATTGTCAGAAATAGACTTAAAAAAATGCAACAAAAATAAATCACCAGGACCAGGCTTACACCTGAGACCCCCTAAAGAACTTAGCCAGGTTATAGCCAGACCACTGTTCCTAATTTGTATGGATAGTTTACCGACTGAAATTGTAAAGCCAAAGTGGTACCAATATAAAACAAATGGCTGAGATATATACCTGGAAACTACAGGCCAGTCAGTCTAACATCAATAGTATGTAAATTATTAAACGGGATGATACGGGACTATTGTCTTATATAACCTATATACTTTATAACAGGGAAAATATATTTTCTTTAATTTGATTCAATGCCATCACATGGTCCTGAACCTTGTGCTTTCATCTGTCAATGACTGATAAATTCCTTGAGTGGTGTCAGAGAACAGCCTGCAGAAGAACTTGCATATCTGCTAAAGCCCAGCAGAATTGTAGAATTTGTGGTGCAAAGAAATTAGCTATTGGCGCATAGAAATTTGCCATTGGCGCATTGAAAGCCAAGGCGCACGCCATGTGTGACAGATTCTAGCTCCAAGTGACCGATTTAAAGTCAGCAGCATCAGCCACTAATTGATGGATGATCTTCAGCTCCCCTATGTGTTCCTGTTATAGATACTATTGGACCCAGGCTTACTCCAGACCTTGCTTGCTGTCTTACCCCTGGCTGATACTCTGTGTATAACTACTGGCCCTGCTCCTGCCTCTCCCTTTGGCCAAGTCTCATCTGGTACATCTGAGGGACCCCTGCTCAGCAGTGCATTCTGCTCATCCAGCCACAATTCAGCAGACGTCTCAACACTCAGCCTATCGCAGCTGGAAACCTCTGCTTCTTTGTGCATAGCACTCACTGCCACCACCTTCAGGGGTGCCCTGCACTCAGTGCAAGGACAGCCCTCTCTGCACCTTGGCCTCCAACCAGGTACGTGACAAGTGGTGATGTCACCCGCTGGCTTCTACTTTCCCTCCATTGATGGCACTCCCTCTTCTACCCCGAAGCTGACCACTCACTGACATGGGGTGAGCCGCTGCTTCTGGATCATGTTACTGCACTGAAGCGGATTAAAGAGAAGGTTTTTACACTGATATACTGTATTTTACAACATATAAACAGTATGCAGCATAGGTAAGGTAATGGAGGAGGCCAAGTTTTTAACAGGAGTTACATAGGATGGCCAATTCTTCAGTTGACAACATATATCGTAAAGGCAATAAGGTAAAGTCAAACAATCATTAGAATTAATATTTAGACAAAAAATGCAGTTTACTCTGTTGATAGAAAGGCCTTTGCTCTTTTTAAATGTTGTTAGACTCCAGTAATAATGCTACTTAGCAGTATGACATTCAGAGCTTCCAAAAAAAAAAGGCAGGCTACAGACCCTCAATCCCCTTGCATAGATATACAGTTGCACAGACCAGCTTCTTTTATGAAACCCCATGCTCGCAGATCATAAGCTCTCGCAGAATATCCCAGGTGTCCTCATTAGTCTTAACTAGAGGTGCCTACTGAGTTGCAGTCCCTCATTGTGAAATTAGTACAGATTTACTAAAACTGGTGCACTCAGAATATGGTGCAGCTTTGTATGGTAGCCAATCAGCATCTAATTTCAGCTTGTTCAATTACGTTTTGGCTTAAAACCTGGAAGCTCATTGGCTTTTAGGCAGAGTAGCACCATTTTTTTCACTCTACAGTTATCAGTAAATAACCCCCATTGTGGCAATATTAGCCTTCCTCCTGAGGAAACTAGATTGTGAAATGCATTGATAAAGGATTTCTCAGTAAGCCAACTGACGATTCGAAAATAGTTCAGGTCGAATTTGGTAGGCGTTGCCATATAGAGAAGGTTTTTTTGACCAAGCATGTTATTTGTAAAAAATTACACTGTATGAAAATTATTTTAAAAACCTTTAATAGAAACTTTTAATAGCGTGTTTAGATTACTGACTGACATATGTTGTCACACAAATAAATATAAGAGATATATTTTTGGGATGTGGTGCCACAACCCACCCATCAGTTCCAGATATTATTGCACATTTTGATAAGATAACATTTATATCTACTCTATACTTCCACTTTACAGTTTTAATTGGGCTTTTACTGATAGGTTAACTGTTAGAATTGAGTTTTAGGATTTAAAGAAAATAATAATGGTTTGGGGTAAGTATTTTTTGTTTTTTAAATAAAATTCTAAATTTATGTTATGTCTATGTTTCATAAAGTTTATATTTTTATAGATGAAAATGGTAGTTACTGGTACCTCCTTTTAGGCACACTGTATTTCATTGGCACTCTTCTGATTCATTTCTTTGTGTAAATTTTAGTTTGAGCTAAAAATCAGCAGGTATTTTTAACTGAGGGGAACAAAGATGCAGGGAAACTAAAGGAGACAAAAAGAGAACATGTGAAATATTTCTTATTTACCTGACTAGCAAAAGTCAATAATAACTAACATTTTATTTATTTTTTGGTCCTAGCAACAATTAACATAAAGTAAAAATTCTATATAACTTATCTTGTAAAGCGCTGCTTAAAGAGGAACTGCAGTCTGCTCACATAATTTGTAATAATAACATATTTACCATTCTGAAGCGTCCCTCCAACCACTTTGCAGATTATTTTATATAAACTGTGATTCTGTACTTTCCAAATATGCTGCTGAAATCTCCCCCCACTAAATCTGTCTGCAGCCATTTTAACTGTGGGCAGCTGAAGCTGCTGCCTGTTCACTTCCTGGATTTACACAGACACACAGAGGAACACCTCCAGCTCTACAGCTCTGCAGCACTGATTGGCCCCCCTATGACTCATCCCCCCTCCCTTTTTGGCAAACACTCACGAGAGTGAGAGAGAGAGATGTTCATGATGTCATAAGCCTAGGCTTTTTACCAGACAAGAAATAGGAAGTGGGTTGTATAAGGTATTTACTGGCAGAATTTTTTTTTTACTATCCAAAGTTAAAACAACAAGCCAGAAGATTTAAAAGATGGAAAGTTGAAAAAATGACTGAAGGTCCACTTTAAACTGTTGGCGCTGTATAAATCCTGTATAATAATAAAAAGCACTACACATTATCTTTCAAGTTTTAGGACAGGTTTAAGGTGAGGATGGGTGAGGAAGTGCATAACATCAAGGGGGTTAAGTGCTAGGGTCCACTGCCTAAACCTCTGCAGAGGTTCAAGTTATATGATGAAACCACACACAGAGAACTACCATGGCAAATTCTTGAGCCAATATCTAATATACTGTAAGAAATCTAGATTTCTATGGATGGCTGAAGTGTGTGGAAAAAGGTATTTACAGAACAAAGAAATCCAGCCTGTGGTGAATGCATAGAATATAGCGGAGGTTAAAAAAAAAGCCGAATGCTTAAGAAAAAGCTGAGAATGTAGAGAGTCAAGATAAGCTGGAAAGACAAATGAGGAATCTTAAGAGATACATTGAGGACACAAAGACGAAAAAAGACAAATATGTCGATGTTACTGAATGAAAAGCTCAAGTGAAAGAAAATGAAGGACATTAAGAAGAAAAGGCTAGGAAATAATGAACACAATTAATTATTTAATAAGGCAGTGCTAAGAGCGGTGATGAGAGTGGTGAGAGTAATAATCCATGGCAACCGATTATATATCTTCTTTCACAACTCAGAATTCAGCAAACTGAAACCTAATTGGTTGCCATGGGTTATTACAATCTACACATGTTCTTTTTTTTTTGCTGTGTATTGTGATGAAATCATTTTGAATACACATATAGCTATTATTCTTCTTACATTGTGAAACATTAACCTTGATTTTCCTATTAATTCTTTTTACTAGAGAGTTTTGAGAAAAAGAAACAGGAAAAATAGGTTGGGTTGTGCAATGCCAGCACAATCACTTTGTAGACATTTATTGCTGTGCCTACATTTTATACGTAGGCCTGGATTCACAAAGCACTTACGTCGATGTATCTCGAGATACGCCGCGTAAGTGTAAATATGCACCGTCGTATCTGTGTGCCGTGCCCACAGAACTAAGATACGCCTAAAAAATGACTTCATCTGACCAACGTAACTTGCCTTCGCCGGCGTATAGTGGGCACATAGTTACGCTGGACGCATTTGGCTCACCCATTGATTTTCGATGCAAATATGCAAATGAGGGAGATACGCCGATTCACGAACGTACTTGCGTCCGGTGCATGTTTTAAGCGATTTGCGTAAAGTTATGGACCAGGGAACGAACGCCGTCTAATTTTACGTAGTTTACGTTGTATGTGAATAGGGCTGGGCGTAGGTTACGTTTCGACGTGATTGTGAGCCAGTTGTTTCGACGTGATTGTGAGCATGCGCACTGGGATACGTCCAAGGTATGACGCATGCGCAGTTTATTTTAAGTACTTGTCTGAAGCTCAGCCCATCATTTGCATGGGTCACGCTTCATTTAAATGTATCACGCCCACTTCCAGCCCACTTCCACCTACTTTGACTTACGCTGACTTACGCCTACGACTATACGCTACACCGGGAGCATTTGCTTTGTGAATTACATGCTTCCCTCTCTGCGCTGCGCCTGCGTAGCGTAAAGAAGATACGCTACGGCGGCATAAATATGCGCCGACGTATGTGAATCCGGGCCAGTATATCCATATTTGATTGAATACCTGTAATTCTTATTTTATAGTGTCTGTGACAATTTTAATTTCTACTATATTATTTTCATTAGTATTCTAGTTTGTGGATGTGGCAATGTATGAGCATGTTTTCTTAAATATACAAGATGAGGTTTTGAGTCTTGTAGCTTCAGTGAAACACCTATTTTGTGAAATAATGGTTCCCAAGGAATGGGAGCTTCCTTAATCGTGAAAAGACAAGGTTTGAGTATAGCCTCACATAGTATTATATAGCGAACCATAAAAATGTACCATCATCCAAACTGATATAGGGAAACTAAAGAGGGTGGCGGTATGGGGACAGTTGCTGAGGCTGACCGTACACATATACCCCTCCCAGAGTTTTTTTTTTAATGGACTATGTCGGTACTGATACACGAACAAAATAAATAAAATAAAATACTGTTTAATACATATAAAACATACAAGAGGTCTTAAAATATCAACCACAAACTACTGATGGGTTCCCCCGTAAGGTCTCTGTTGGAGTGGAGTATAGACTGGTCTTTCCTCAACAGGTTTTGTGGAGAAAAAAAAAACACTTCTTCAGGAGGAGTTGTCTATAAAACAAACAGTGCAATAAGACAAAACTAATACAGCCAGAACAGCCAGAACAGCCAAAATTGTAATAAGGAGATCTACTCACGCAACCGGTCAATGGCGACTGACAACCGGAGAACTCGAGAGGTTCCCCCCTCGGTGGACAAGGGGGATTGTAAATGAAAATAATAATAAAGATGGATAAATATGATGTACCAATTTTTAGTTGTGGCCAGAAAGTACCTAGTACTAAGTAGTGGGAGAATAGTCATGTGGGTAGGAGGGCAGTGAGGAGGATGGGAAGTAAAAGGGGGGAAAAGATGTAGGGAGGGCAGGAAGGGAGAAAAGGGGGGAAAGGGGAAGGAGGGAGGGGGAAAAGGGAAGAAAAGGAAAGAGCGGACAGCGAAAAGCTGGAGGGAGAGAGAAGATGAGGGAAGGGAAGAAAAAAGGGGTGACAGGGGAGGAGGAAAGAAGAGGAGGGGGGAAAGGGTTGGGGGAAGGGTGGGTTCAGTAGCAGGTACTAGGTAAAAGCCTTTAAAGAAAAATAAAGAAAAATTCATAAAGAAAAAGGAAAAACAATGTGTTGCTCATAGTAATCTTTAATTACTATGAGATTACATCTTTAATTCTATTTTATCTAAACCTGTTGAAAATTGAACCCGATTTCAGTTTTGCCATCTTTCAGTTTTTATGAACGTTGCCCAGTGAGGTTGGCTATTGTCCAGTCTAAGGCCTGGTACATACTGTCAGCTTTTTTTTGTTGAACACAGTGTTAGTACAGCGATCTCTCCCACTGTGATATTGTGTTCTGACAGGGACCCCTTCCATCAGAATACAGCAGTCAGAACTCTTAGCCATTGGGGTGGCTATTACAGGGTGGGTACTGTAATAGCCAATCTTACTGGGCAGGTGCAAAGGGCACCATCTTGTGGAAGGCAGCACACTCGCTGATTGTTTGTTAACCCAGCATTAGGGATGAGCCGAACACCCCTGTGTTCGGTTCGCACCAGAACCGTAGAACAGACCGATCACGCGAACATTTAGAACCCCATTGAAGTCTATGGGACTTGAACGTTCGAATTCAAAAACGATCATTTTAAAGACCAATATTCAAGTTATTGTTGGAAAACCGGTGACAACACACTGGACTAGGTCTCAAAAGAAGCTCCATTTGGAACTCTTCAAATCTACCTTGGAAAATAAAATAAAAACACTCCAACCACTTCGAACAGCCTCAGATAACTGGATGACATAAATGCAGCACTACTACAGTCAGCCAACTTAGTAGCACCGAAACGCAAAGCCCACATCCGTTCAACAACCAGCTGTCGTTACTGAAGCAAGAGCGCAGAAGGGCAGAAGCCGCCTGGAAAAGAAGCGCTTCAGAGGAGAACCTCATCAGCTACAAGGCAATAACAAGAAAATACCATAAAGAAATCTTCCAAGCCAAGAAACATCATTTTTCTAAGGCTATCAACAGCGCCCTAAATCGCCCCCGTGAACTCTTCAAGCTGGTCACTCAGACCATGAATCCAGGCTGTCTTAAAGCCCCCAATTCAGATACCCAAGAATTTTGCGATGAATTATTGGATTTTTTCATCAATAAAATTGAAGGAATCCGGGAAAGCATTCGGCAAAACAATACCCCCCGCAACCTCACCCTTAATCAACCACACAACACCCATAGAAACCTTCTACAATCAACTAAGTTCACTCTGGAACCCATCTCCGCTGATGCCACAAAAAATATCATCGGTACTTTGCGAAACAGCACAGCACCTAATGATTTTATCCCCACTAAACTTCTGAAGGAATGTGCCGACATCTTGGCACCACCTATCACGCAGCTTATAAACCAGTCATTCAAGGAAGGCATAGTGCCCTCCCTGCTGAAAGAGGGCACAATCCAGCCCATCTTGAAGAAACCTACCCTAGACCCCAAGGACCCAACTCACCGCCATCCCATAACAGGCCTAAACATTCTCTCCAAGATAATGGAGAAAGTAGTGGTACAACAGCTGCAACAGCATCTTGATACCCATAATCTACTTGATCCATTTCAATCGGGTTTCCGTCCCGGATACGGGACTGAAACAGCATTGCTCAAAATATGGGACAACGCTCTTGAGGCCGCAGACGAAGGAGAATCTTGTCTCCTGGTTCTACTGGACCTAAGCACAGCCTTTGGCACAGTAGACCACAAACTGTTACTGACTCGGCTGGCTGAAGTAGCCAGAGTCGCAGAAGGTGATTTACCATGGTTTTCCTCCTTTTTGGAAAACCAATCACAAACAGTGAAATTGGGACCTTTCACTTCTGAAAAACGCAGGGTGTCATGTGGAGTCCCTCAAGGATCCCCCCTGTCACCGGTGCTCTTCAACATCTATCTTCGCCCTCTCTTTGAAATCATCAGTAGCGGACCGTTTTCATCGGACATGTCTCCTCGTGTGTACGCGGCCTCACAGAAATTGCCTTAAATGGTTGCCTGAATTTGGCGCTTGTAGTTTTAAAGGGAATTTCCTGCAGAAAAGTATCCTAAATGCTTTCTTAAATTCCACATAATATGTTGTGCAGGCTCTGTGCCTTCTTTCTCAGAGACATATTAATTGTTATAGTTTTTAAATGAATTTGTGCGTTGATCTTGCAGGTGCTTGTATTTTCTCCCCAAAGCCCATCAAAGCAAAGAAAACTACCCAATGCGTCCAGATATGTAGGTGTATAGGACTCTCTTGCCTTTTCCTCATTAAGCAGCTCTTGGTGCCTGTGCCAATCACCACATGGGAATGAGGATAGGAACCTAATGCCCCGTACATACGATCACTTTATGTGATGAAAAAAAACGACGGTTTCTGTGAAGTAAAAAACAAAGTTTTTGAAAGTTCACTTTTCAAAGACGATGTTGCATACACACCATCGTTTTTTCACAAAAAGCAAAGTTACGTTCACCACTCTTTTCCATTGAAGCTCGCTTCATAACTAGCTTCTGGGCATGCGCGGGTTGAAAAACGTTGTTTTAAACGACGTTTTTTGCTACACACGGTGACTTTTTGTGAAACAAAAAACGACGTTTTGAAAAACGACACATAAAATTGAAGCATGCTTCAATTTTTTTTTGTCGTTTTTTACAAGACATAAAACAAACTTTTGCCCTACACATGGTCAATGAAATTGACGTTTTTAAAAACGTCATTTTTTTTTCATCACATAAAGTGATCGTGTGTACGCGGCATTAGCCCTGTAAAACCAGATCAATGTGGAGCTTACACAATTCTTCCCACAAGAAAATAGAGCAACAGGGGGGAAAGGTTTGAAAATAAATTATACAACATGTTATCTAAGTGGAAAACATTATAAATCTTCAGTCAAGTTGGACCAAAGATGTGTGCCAAGGACCAAAACTGAAGGTGTATTGAGTGGTTCAATTCAGTTGGCATGAGTCTTTTTTCAAACAGCTAGTTGTGCATTCACTAAAACATTACTTGTAGTATAACGGTTGATAGAAATCCACATTAAATCTTCTCAGAGCTGTCTGCAGAGAAGAAATGTGTGTGTGTGTGTGGGGGGGGGGGGGGGGGTTAAGAACTTCGAGCTACATAGGTACTATTGAATTTCACAAATATGAGAATCCAAATATTTTCAGGTACTGGAAATAAAGGTGAGAAATGTTTAAGCATCATATAGGAGAATTAAAGTACAAAAGGGCATTTAACAATGTTGTTGTGCTATTCAAAGAAAACTATAAAGATTTTAGGTAATGTTTAACTGTTGTTCTATCTATCTATCTATCTATCTATCTATCTATCTATCTATCTATCTATCTATCTATCTATCTATCTATCTATCTATCTATCTATCTATCTATCTATCTATCTATAGCACCCTACCCATGAAGTTAGGCTAAATTTCATTTTTCTGCCTTCACAGTAGTCAGTGGATTGGTGATCTATTTTCTGTTTTCTTTTTGGTCTGGTCGTATACTTCTTAGGTCAGTGGTTGATGGCTCTGCCTCTGAAAGAAGTTTCCAGAACACAGAACAGGAGGATCAATCCCTGATCTAGGAACATTTATCAAACTCCAACCAATCCCTGAGAAGGAGGTAGCCAGAAGTTGGCTGGGGAGGTAGTAATTGTTTGGAAGGCCTATGCAGAATGGTCTTCCTCTACTAGGAGGGCTTCTTATTCTCCTGGGGCTACTGCTACTGCTAGAACTGGACATCATCAGGAGCTGGGCTAAGGGTCTTGAGAAGATTTCTGAAGGATTGTGCTGGAGGGCACGTGTCTGGGGTCCTGTTCTGGGGAAGGATATTTTATCTCTGTTCTATTGTATTAAATGACAGTGCGGACAACTGTGGGACATGGTTCCTGCTCTGTGATAAAGAATTACATCAATTAACCAATAGAAAATGTCATCAATTGAAATATTCCTATTGGCTTAATGGTTAACAAGATGCCAGAGGGCATGAAGAAAATGATTATGGACACTATAATGCACACAAATCACATAAAACAATCTGGAAAGAAGACCAAAAAAATCCTTTACCAGTTCACCTCATTAGATGGAAGTCAATTGGCCTGGCAAATCAAGCACAATTAAAAAACATCCAGGTGCTTGAAAATCTGCTGTAACGAATCTCAGCAAAGCAAATAAATCATCAATGTTGGTAAGCGTTGATAGCTATTTGCAAAAGCATTTGTGTTTATACCTGCATATTATCTTTATGGCCTCCAAGGGTGTTAGTTTTTTATCTACTAACATTTATATTGTTTCCTAGTTTTTCTGTTTCTGTAATGTAGCACATACATTACGCACATTGAGAAAGCACCAGTTAGGATGTTCATATAGCTAAAATGTCACGGAACAATCCAGCATTATTGTATGTAGAGCATAGTACACTGAGCTTGTGGGAGGGTGAATAGTTCTCACACACCATGAAATGCTGCTTCACGGATTATGCTGAGTGAATGTTAAAACCCTTCAGTGAAACAAGCTCATCGGTTCCCGAAGCCTTATGAGTACAGATCCAGGCAGTGCACTGTGAAATGCTGCAGGCTGTAGATCAGGTTTCTTTTGTACAAAGAAAGGAGCAGGTGGTGATGCAATTTGAATTGGAATGTCATGGTTCATAGACTATTTTGCAGACATTTTAGCTTTCTTGGGCAGATCTTAAAATATGTGTTTGCATGTTGTCTTAGTTAGGTAAAGGTTGTAATAACTAAACTTTTGCGTTTCAAACTGCCACTACTTATCACAATAAAGACTGTTTATGTGCAGCGCAGGTGACTGTTTCCAATATCACTCCTCAAGGACCACTAACAAAACATTCTATCATTAACCTTTACACAACTACAGGTAATATAATTATCATGGGACTTTACAGTGGTACTAATTGATACCTTAGGGGCCATCTTAGACAGTCAGAAAACATGCTTTATCATGAACACCATACACAGCACAATTTTTTATCAACTGAGCTTCCTGTCGACTGCAAAACATATTGAGGTGACCAAGGCTGCCTAACAACTGCCCTGCCATATAAATCCTAATGTATAGTAAAAAGAGAAGGGCATTTTTTATTCCTTTTAGCAGGACTGAAGGGTTTTGCACATATTCATCGCCTGTATATACTGTATCCTCAGGAAGAATTCACCTACTCCCCCAGTGCTTCCATGTTGACAGTTGTCTGCATTATGGCTTATTTTCGCCCCAGATCTTTACTGAGAGCTAAATGCTGCCATCTACTACACTGTTCATCTCTTACACTGTGGCTCCTTCTACCCCTGGTTCTGTAGGGTAGGGGCACAGAGGTGCCTGGTGTAGTTTCCCAAATTGGCCACTAGGTGTTGCCATTGTAGAGTTGTGAACCCTGTAGTAAAAAGTAGGCAGTTTAGGTGCCTAGGTGGCCACTAGAGGTCCCCATAGTAGTGAGTGGGGTGTATCATGCAGCGTGAGATATTGCAAGCCCTGCCCCAATGGGAGAGAAATCTGTATAACTATTCTGGGGGAGTTCAATCTAGGGTTGGGTGGCAGCGCCAGGCAGCAAAGATATAATCTTTGAGGATCCAGTTTTTGGGAGCATCTCCCTAGAGGTTAAAGCTGGGAGGAAGGGGTGCAAGACTTATGGGACTACTCACATCACTTATGGCAGAAACTAGTCTGCTGCTCACTGTACTCACGGTGAAGGCTTCACAATAAATACGCTTGGTGTTATGGAGTTTCCGGCTGTTTCTTTTACTCAATGGCCGTTTGTCTATTCGTGTGTGGGAGCTCACCGCAGCTTGGACACCCTGACTCCAAACTTTCAAAGTAAGACTTTGTTTCCCACTGTTCTGAGCCATACAATCTTTGATTAACTCACATCACTTAGGCATGGGATGCAAACCCCCTAAAAGTACTACTCCTTGACTATTCCTTCACTCAGCTCTCTACTATTTTCAGTTTGCAACTAAAGGAATGTCAGCGATGGGATAGCTGTACATCTGTGTATCATTTGTATTCCAGTGAAATAGTTTAAAGGGTCATCGTAGTGTGGACACTTTCTTCTCCTCAAATTGTGTTAGGAATGGTTTCTGTAAATAAAACCTGTCCTGAATAAGGCTGGGGCCATCACAGTATGGCCTGATGAAGGTATTGGACAAACTACTGCTTGTTGGTTAGGCTAGACTTGGGGTCCCCTTGGAGATGGCTCTACTTCTCCACCACAAGGCTGTTCACATAGGGGACACGCAGACCAGCATGTTGCACAATAGTTCTTTGCTGCCATCTGCAGTGTTGTACTTCTTCACTGTAGCTCCTTTCTCCCACTAATCTCACTAGTTATGTATTCTAGACTGTGTGCTGCAACCTATGCTGTTTCACTTCCACAACGTGACTCCCTCTTCCCCTGACTTTGTTCTGCATACTGTGTTTTGCATTTCTGGAATGAAACGTGGTCTATAAATGGAGTAGGTTGACCTTTCATTCATGTACCCGCCCTTCAATTATAGAGTGCTTTTCATTGAAGGAAGTAATAGTACGGTTATTTTTTTATTCATATCAGTATTTAAAAAAGATAAAGATAGAGACAAAGGGCGATATCTACAAACATGTCCCGCTGGCGTAGCCTATCTAATTTACACTACGCCGCTGTAAGTTACAGCGGCGTATCCTTATCCACAAACACTTTCCGCTGTAACTTACGGCGGCGTAGTGTAATTGTTGCGGCGTAAGGCCACGCAATTCAAAGCTGTGGGCGTGATTTAATTTAAATCAGCTTGACCCCACGTAAATTACGTATTTTTTGAACGGCGCATGCGCCGTCCATGGAGATATCCCAGTGCGCATGCGCGAAATCAAGTCGAAAAGTCAATGAAAACGGCGTGAACGTAACTTACGCAATTCCCTATTCGCGAACGGTTTACGCAAACGATGGGAACGGCGAAAAAATTGATGCTGGCCCGACATCCATACTTAACATTATGTACGCCTCTATACAGCAGGGGTAACTTTACGCCGGACCTACGCTTACGCAAACGACGTAAAAACACTGCGCCGGCCGTACGTACGTTCGTGGATCGGCATATCTAGCTCATTTGCATATTCGACGTGGAAAAAATACGAATAAATTGTGTATATGTGACATATACTACCGCGCTGATTGCATAAACCCAATTTTCAAAAACATATAAAAGTATATATAAATTAACAAAACATCCATAAACACCAGTGCTAACTCAAAAAAAAATATATAATCTTTTAGCAGTCCTATTAGTGCGTGCTGTTGCACCTATTTAAACAGTGCCTCAGTCCTTTAAATTTCCAATCCCAAAGTGTCAGAAAAACGTGCTCTATGCTGTGGTAAAGATGATCTCCGTGACTATACACCCTTGTAGTGTCACCACCACCTCTATTCAAAGATTGCGCTCACCAGATCACGGAAAGGAAACAGCATAAAACATCCTTAAACAGCGGTTCCACACGATCCTCAATCATAAGTATCAGACGCAAATAGCTCTTTGCGTTCACCTTTTTTTGGCTCCCCCAAAAGAAAAAAAGCCTCTTATGGTGTAATAAAGTTTTGACCAGTTTATTTAAACCAAGAAAGCTTTAAAATATCACACTCACATGCTCCAATGCCCGGCCGGCATTAGCTTGTCCAGCGTTACTGTTTGTGCAGCGTGCAGCGTGCGTTCCAACCCTCGTTCGTGTTGCGATTCAACGGGCGGAAGCTACAGCATTAAAACAGTGGAGGAGGCTGGTGACACGATTCCGTATGTGTGAGAGATAATGCCCATATGCCTCTACATGTTTCGCATGCACGCATGCGTCATCAGGAAACTGTGGGTACGCCTCCCTTAGTTGTTATTTATATTCGATTCAGTTGTTTGTGGCCGGTAGTTCTATTACAAAACCGGAAGTACCTATAACCCCATCTTTGATGCTGGTATACTTCTTCTCTTTGCCAGACAGTAACCCTGGACGAGCTTCACAATTCATTACAATGTACATTCTCAAGGTTATATATAAAATTAAAACATTAACATGTTTAAAACATTAATATCATATTATTACTAGTATTATTAAAATTTAGTTTGCGCTAATATTTAAAATTTAAAACTAGACTGGTGACTTTAATAAAAATAGAGTAAATGATTAAGAAAAGTATAGTTAATAATAAAGAAAAATATATAAAGAAAAATAAAGAAAAATAAAGACGAATAAAGAAAAAACAAATAAAAACAAATAAAAATATAAAAATAAAAAATAAAAATGAAAATACAAATAAAAATGAAAATAAAAATAAAAATGAGAATGAAAATAAAAATAAAAATGAAATTAAATAAAAATAAAAATAAAAATGAAATTAAATTGAAATTGAAATAAAAATGAAATAAAATTAAAATTAAAAATAAAAATAAAATATACGGAAGCGCCCCTAGCATCGAGCGTAAATAGGAAACTTTAAGACGACGGTGTAAGACGGTGTATCTACGCAAAAAAAGACGTATCTTGTTTTGTGGATACAAAACAATGATACGCCGGCGCAGATTTGAAATTAAGGCGGGGCGTGGCCAAGCACCGGACCAAGATGGCTGCTTGATTCCCCTTCTCTGACACTGACGAGCAGCACTAAAGCTATACAGGACCCATAAGCGCCTGAAAAGGCATAGGAAAGGGTCATCTTACCTCCTCTACACCCCGGGAGACGATGGAGCCAGGTCAGTCAGCACAACCACTCATCCCTGAGATGTTCCGCGCGGCGCAGGCGGTAGGCCTCAAAGCCGCGGCCTCGCCTAAGCCTCTCGTGCCGCCCGGTGGCTCCAGCACCATCGCGGATGCCGCGAATAGCGCGATCAGCGCTGTAAACAAATCCGGGCTCCACACAAATGACCCCAGCACCCCCTCTCATGTCCTACCCATCCAGGCACCACTGCCACCCCACCAGATACCACCGCTAATGATGGCACAGACGTTCAGCCTGGCAGACTTGCAAGCCAACCTGCAGGCTGTGGCCCTGGACATAAAATCATCCCTGTCTGCTGCCATTAGTGAGCTCCGTGCTGATATCCAGGGCATAGCAGCTAGGACGGGGGTGATGGAACAAACTGCTGCACGCCATGCAGATGCTATTAAACAAGTGCAGAAGAACGCTGACATGCACCTCATCCATATTATTGAAATACACCGCCATTTAGAAGACCTGGACAACAGGGGGAGGAGACATAATATTAGAATAAGGGGGGTCCCTGAAATGCCTGACCAAATCCCTGTAGAACGCACTGCGGAAGCTATATTCAATGATATACTGGAAAGACCTCCTGACACACCGATCGAATTCGAGAGAATTCACAGGGCCCTCAGGCCCAGAGGGAGAGAAAATGATCCACCTAGGGACATAATCTGCTGCCTGGTAAATTTTCCACTGAAGGAAGCCATCTTAAGGAAAGCGAGAGAGAAATAGAGTAATTTTCAACGGTACTGAGATTAAACTCTATCAGGACCTCTCAAACATTACACTGCAACAACGCAGAGCATTGCGTCCGATCACAGAACAATTGAGATCAAGGGGAATTCCGTACAGGTGGAAATTCCCATTTTGTCTATCAGCCACACACCGGGGCCATACAGCACTGCTCCGCACGCCTGATGACCTCCGCTCTTTCTGCGAAGCAATGAATATCCCCAGGACGGAGGTCCCTGACTGGTACAGTTCATTTATGCTGAATGAACCGTGGATATCAATCTCCAACAATCTAACTCCCAGAGCTCAAAGACAGAGAGACAGACGTCGCAGATCACCATCTCCCCGCAACAACAGGGGAAATTATTATTGTTTATTATTGTTTATTGTTTGTTTCTTATACAAGGCGCATAGTTCACAAAACATGTTTGCATCGATGCGCCTGCTTCCCATCCAGCCACGTTACCAGAAACATACCAAGAAAACAAACTTTAAAAACAACATAAAATCGAGTGGCGGTTACAATAAACATATAGACATTCTAACACTCGGTACTACATGTATACATTATAAAAACGTTAAAAACTGTATAAAAACAACAAAAAAGGAAGAGGGGGGAAAGGAAGGAAAGGGAAAAAGGGGAAGGGGAGAAGATAGAGAAAGAGATATCTCACCCCAAACCACTAAAGGCCCTAGTAAACAACAGGGTCTTCAGATCTTTTCTGAATACCTGGTACTTCTCCTGTTGTTGCAGGTGGCATGGAAGCAAATTCCATAACTGGGCAGCTTGAACTGAAAAAGCTCTGCCCCCCCATTTTTTCAGCCTATAAGGCCGAACCACCAATCTAGTTTGTGACGTGGCCCGTAAGGCTCTCGTCATAGACTGTCGCCGCAATTTCTTGCGGATATAACATGGGCCTAGATTATTAAAGGCTTTGTAAGCAATACAAAGAACCTTAAATTCTGATCTCTCCCGTATTGGGAGCCAATGGAGGCTCTTCAGGTGGGTGGAGGTGGACGTCCGCCCTGGTAGCCTGAGTGCCAGCCGAACTGCCTGATTTTGGATTTTCTGCAAGCGTCTAATCTGGGTCTGAGGCAGACCCATGAAAAGAGCATTGCAGTAATCCAAATGGGGTAAGACTAGCGCTCTAACTACAGCAATTCTGGCAGAGCTGGACAAAAAGGGCACAACCTTGTACAACTGCCTCATCTTGAGGAAACATAACTGGGTAATACTGCCGATGTGTGCATCCAGGGACAGACCGGAGTCCAGCAGAACGCCTAGGGTCTTCACCTTTTCGGCAGTTACAGGGAATCTCCCCTCCTCGTCCGGCCAAGGCAACACCCAGTGTAAGTTCTGGGCCGATCCCGTCCGGAGTACCTCGGTCTTTGCCTGGTTCAATTGGAGACAATTGTCGGCCATCCATTGTTTGATGGCCCCAAGAGTCTCCAGAAGATCCACCTCGTCCCCCGGCCCTCCGGCATCAATCCTGGTATACAACTGGGTATCGTCAGCATACGACTGACATCTCATCCCACGGTCCTTTATCATATCCAGCAGAGGACGCATGTAGATGTTAAAGAGGAGGGGAGATAAGGGGGAATCCTGGGGTGCCCCACAACCAAGGCGTACTGGGCCTGAATAGAATGGGCCCAGTCGTACCTTGAATTCTCTACCCTTTAGGAAGGCTATGAACCAACCTAAAGCCTCAGGACTAACATGCGCAACCTCAACTAGTCTACGCATTAGGATCTCGTGGTCGATGGTGTCAAATGCTGCCGAAAGATCTAATAAGACGAGGACGGAGGTCTGCCCTGCATCTGCCTCAAACAGTAAGTCATCCATGATCTCCACTACTGCAGTTTCCGTACCATGACTGGGACGGAACCCTGACTGCTGCTCCGCCAGCAACCCATGTTGTTCCACAAAACATTGCAGCTGTTGACAGACTATTCCCTCTGACAGCTTTGCCAGGAAGGCTATCCCTGAGATGGGTCTTCTTTCCTCCTTTTTTCTTGGATCAGAATTAAGTTTCTTTAGTATTGGAGTAACTATAGCTTTTTTGAAATGCTCTGGGTATTCGCCCTTATCAAAACAACTGTTGATTAGCTGAGCCACAAAACCCTTTATTTCTTCAGCTATCAACTTCATCACGAGACCCGGACATGGGTCTGATGGGGGAGCACTATCTTTAGCAGTGGCAATGCAATGTCCTACTGCTTCTACGGTTACTGGTGAAAAATAAAACATAGGAACACTGCCTATAGAGGTTGGACTATTGTCCAGGCAGTCGTTTCTCCTTTCTTGAATAATGTCGGGTATTAAAAGATTATTTTTTTTAGTTTCAACAATATGGTTGGCCAGGCCATCATGTATTTTTTGTGCTTTCTCCATAAAAAACTCCGCCAGAGTCTGAGCATACTCTGGTGTAGCTATTTCTTGGGTTTTAATTGCTTCAGGTTGGAGAAACTCTGTCACTATTCTAAATAGTTCTCTAGTGTTGTTCTGTGCACCCCAAATACGGCTCTCTAGATAAGCTTTTTTAGCTCTAAATATAGAGGCCTTATATCCCCGACGCCATGTCTTCCAATTTTGGAACTCAAATGGCATGTGGCTCTTTCTCCAACGCCTCTCAAGGGCACGCCCTTGAATTTTAAGTTTTTTTAAAGCCGGGGTATACCATTTTGAGTTCCCCAGGTCTTTTCTATTACATGGGCGTTTTTTAATTATGGGGCAGAGTTCATCTAATACTTTAATCATGCATGCATGGAAAAAAACCATACATGCTTTCCACATCTGGGGGAAAGGGTTGATTGAGTTCTAAAGATATTTTAGTTTTAAACTCATCTATTGGAAAATTTGTAAAATTTCTAAATTCTATAAGTGGTAATGGGGTGATTTTATGTTTAACCTCTTCTTTACCATAAATGGTAAAGTGCAGAGAACAATGGTCCGTCCAACCATGTTCTATAATCGAGAAACTATCAACAATAGTGTCTCTAAAAAAAATAGCATCTAAACTATGGCCTTTTAAGTGTGTAGGAAATGAGGCCCAAGGAAATCCAGGAAACTCGCCACCCAAACGTAGAGATCGCCTTGACTACCAAGACCACATGGACACCTAAATATGCTTCTACATCTTTCGATTCGGCTCCCCACATGCCCCTCTTTTTTCTTTTCTTCATATGGTTTTTACCTGGAGCTGCTCTTTTTAGATCTACAACTGATCCTCCTGGCTATCCCTGAAGCACTCCTAAAGGAAGATAAAGGTAGTACACAGGTCCAAAACCAGCTCAACATACCTATGTGACTCCCCTTTATTTTATTTTTTTGTGTTTTTTTTTTTTGTTTTTTTGTTTTTTTGTTTTTTTTTCTCGACACCCCTGCCCTTGCTCTTTTCAGTATGTCCTTTGCAGAGATACCGAACACCCCCATCGAGAGACAATGCATCCTCAAGATGCTCTGAGCACCCGCTGATCTACTGGGCAGTCTTCCATGATTAAGGTTTGTCTACCTCAACCGTTATAATCTCATCCCGTGTAAGTACCATCTCCTTTAATCCGTTTTTCAAAGTTCAGGAGGACAATTGTTAGATATAGGGCTATGCTGCCCACTCATCTTCTAGATCAGATCCCAGGTAGGGGGTGTTTGGCCTGCATATTGGGAACACACGGCCACTAATTGGCTTTTTGTCTCGCAATAATCTCCCAAAGAAACCTCACGGTCCTAGCGGTCTACATAGAACACCTAGGGTAATGCATGAGGAAAAGAGCAGGACACTAAAATCGTTATTGTTCCTTGTTATATCAGTTAATACAGCTATTTGGACCTGAGACCTTTTAATCAGGACCCATATAAACTTTGACTCCTGTTGGAAACTCTAGCTCAGAAGATAATTGAAAAAGATGTACATTACACCCTGTTTTGCTTTGTGATTATGCTGCATAGTATGTATATGCCTAATCAATAGGGATCTTGTCGCATGGCTAGCGGAGACATGGCAGTGTTCAATCTCCATCCCCCTCCCACAAGGGAAATGCATTAGACACCCACTGAATAAATTGTTCTTCCCCTTGATCTCGGCCATGCCCGGTAGTTATGCTGAAGGATCCTAGAGAATATCTAGCTCGACAAGTTAAATAGTTCGGGTTTATTGCCCATGTTTCACACCTCAGGACGTTATACTGGTTTATGTATTTACATGCTGTTTGCTTTAAACATAATAGGAAGATGGTTTCCATGCAGAGTAGCAATGTACCAAATCCCTATAGGGGTCAGATATTAAAATTGCTTAAGTGAGTTCTCCTATCTCCTCTTTGGTCAATCCTGCAGGGCCTAAAGTACTAAGTTTTTTTCAAGACATCCAAGCGCACTACTGGTCTCATTTCCTAGACACATAGGCCCAGATTCACGTACATCGGCGCATTATTGGACCGGCGTAGCGCACCACTTTTCCGTTAGACTTGCGCAATCTAGCCGCGTAATCCCGCGATTCACAAAGCTTTTGCGCAAGAGATTGCGCAAGCGTAATGTTTTTTCCTGAGGCGTAAGGAGGAGTAATACAAATTGGGAGGGACGTGGGCGTGTTACATTGAAATGAGCCGTGACCCCATGCAAATGAAGGGCCGGCCGATTCGCGCATGCGCGCGTGAAGGAAACCATGTCAGCTCCGTTGTGCGCATGCTCACAACTCGGGAGCGGCGCAATCAGTGAAATTGGAAATGGACTAGGGCAACGTTGTGAACTACGCAGACAGCATAAATAGACACACACAAACGCACTTCCATTGCAAAAGTACATCCCTTTGTGTCCCTTCCCATTGAATCAAGTGCTTTTGCTCTGTTGTTCGTTAGAGTGTGTTTTGTAGTTGTCAGATTAGTGTTCTGTGTGATCTAGTGCTTGTTGGTATTTTTGTGAAAGTGAGTTTTGATAAGTGTTTGAGACTGTTTGTTTGATTGATAGATTTCTGAGCGTTTGTTTTCTTGCTTTATTTTTTCATCTGATTTTTTTGTGACTGTTTCTTGCTGAGTGCTAGTGTGATTTTTGGGTGTTCTTTTTCTCTTTGTGTGTGTTCTTGTCTGATTGGTTGTGCTTGTATTTGTGACAGATTTTTGGTGACTGCTAGTGAGTTTGTTTGGAAGTATGACAGAGAGAAAAAGAAAGCTTAATTTTACAGTGGGGGAAAAAAGAATTCTTGCCCGGGCCATTAGCGAGTATGGGCGTTTTCTCCACGGCCCGCAGAGTGCCACCACCACCCCGGCCAGGAGGAGGGAGATATTGGATATGATCACGGAGCAGGTCAATTCATCGGGGGAGGGGGAGACACGGACCCGGTCTGGGATTGAAAAGAAAATAAATGACCTCCGGCGTGAGGTGAAAAAAAAAATGGCCGCAATAAATGCCCATGCCAGGGGCACAGGAGGGGGCCCACCATGCCGGATTAGATTTACAGCGACGGAGCGTGTGGTGGCCCTGACCTTTCACCGGCATGAAGTGGAGGGCCTGCCAGGCTTTGACACAAGTCCGGTCCCCGCGGTGCCAGGTAAGGTTTTTATTTCTCTCAGGTGTGTAGCATTTGTGGGGGAGGGGGTGAAAGGGAATATGTGGCAAGTGTGTGGATCCTCCAACCTGTGAATGGTTTGTGTCATCCACAGCTGTGCAGGAGGGTGCAGGGCCATCTGGCCTGACCGCTCCAACGCCAGGACAGCAGCCTAATGAGGCCCCCCCAACAAGGCCAGAGTCCGCGGAGGAGGAACAAGAGGAGGAGGATGATCATGCGGAGGACGATCATGAGGAGGAGGAGAATCATGAGGAGGAGGAGTCCATGGCAGGCACTGGACAATTGGTTTCTGCGGACTCTTCCCCTCTGGCTGCAAGAAGCCTGCCCTCCCTAAGGGGGAGCCCCCCCCCTCCTCCCCCAACATGGCTCCCCTCACAAGGGCCTCCCCTTCTCCCCGGCCACAACCATCAGCTGGAGCCAGGAGGTCATCCCAGAGCACCAGGGGGGCGCCCAATCTCCTGCCCGCCAGTCTGAGAAGGAACCTGGCCACCCAGACCCGCCTTCTGAGACAGCTCTGCCAGACTATGGGGCGGGTGGATCAGAGCCTGTCCTCCATCAACGATAGGCTGGGTAACCTGGACTCCCACTTCCGGGCCTCCACAACCTGCCTAAATGACCTGCAAACTACAGCAGCAGGCGTTGGGCAGGATGTGAGGGCCCTTACCCAGGCTATCCAGGGCAACACGGCAACACTTGGTGCTGCCCTGGACAGAATAGCCGTGGCCTTGGAGGGCAGGCCGCCAGGTGGGCAGATCTCAGGGGCTGCTCCTCCTTCCCCGGCTTTTCCCCTCCCCCATGTGTCTCCCCTGAGGGTCCGGGGCCGTGGCCGGGGGCGCCCCAGGCGTGGCTCAGGCAGAGGGCATTAATTTTTTTTCCCCCTTTTTTTGGTTTGAAAGCATTTTTATTTTTGTTCTCTGCCTTTTTTTTTTCTATGCATTTTTTTTTTTTTGCTGACATTTTTGGCATTTTTTGGGTTGTGAATGATGTTTGAATGTGGGGGTGACATTCCTGCTGGAAAAGGGGTGTCATCCTCAATTTGGGTGGAGAAGGGTTCCCCAGGACCAGGGAGAAGTGATTCCCAGGTCCGTGTGAATGGTGTATGAATGTACAGTGACATAATTGGAGCCTTGACGTGGCGTTACTGCTCACCAGTCTTGCATGGTGGACTGGTGCCAATCCAATTTGATGAGGATGTGGGGTGTGTGTGCTAGGGACCATAGTGGTGTGCATGCATGCATTCTCATTGTGCCATGATTAATGTGTGTGTTTAACGTGCAAAGATGCATAATGTGAGCTGGCATGAGATGGGGTCATGAGATGGGGTACCAGTTCATATGCAGAGTCACCTTGAAGGGAAAAGACAGGAGGATGTTAGTCATGCATGTGCCACTTGTGATGTGCATCACGGGAGGGGATAGTCATGCCTGACTCCCATGTCACTCACCAACCAGCCAGCTGTCCCCATACATGTTCTGTTCGAAATCTGTGGGGATGGGGCTCTGATTGTATATGTAGCTGTCATGGGTGTCATGGGTGGTGCCATGTGTTGGGCTGCTGATGTCCTCCTGCAGGGTTGTGGTTAATTCCAGGATGGCATGAGGGGTGAATCTGAAGATGCGAGACACCTCAGAATCACTCATGCCAAAGATGTCTATGCGTGTGTGATATATCAAGTGAAGAGTGAGGGGCTTGTATCAGATAAGAATATTGTATTAGATTAATTTAAATTGTAAATTTTATATAAGCAAATAAAAAAAAAAAAAAACATCTCCCGTGCCCTCCTTAGTGCCATCCTCCGTGCCCTCCTCCTTCTTTGTTCATCTAAAGTCAGTAGTATAGCTATGCGCGACGATGCCCCTGGCATGTTGGCATACAGATTGTTGGGCAACACGTGTGACTGCTGAACTCCTCACTAACAGTGTTGCTTTATCTGACAATTAGACTTTTTTTCAAAATTTAGACCAGCTTTTAGGTCCTCTAACTTTAGACAGGACATTTTGCTGTTGCGCACATCGCGTAGCCTGCGCAGCAACTGCGTTTTTTTGTGAATCCCCGTAACTCCCTCATTAGCATATTTGACTAGCAAATCAATGGTGTGTCTAGCGCAGTTTTGCGCGAAGGGAAGCGAAGGTCTAACTCAATTACGCCGGACCAAAAAACGTAGATTTCTGGCGTATATTGTTTTGTGAATCGCGTGCAACTATACGCACGCGCACATTTAGACTTACGCACGCGCAACAGCAGTTGCGCACGCGTAATCGCTTTGTGAATCTGGGCCATACAGACTTAGAACTTGCAACGTAAGACCCAAGGCTTGTGCCTGGCTACTAACCACTCCCAAACTAACAAACGGCCCCCCGTACTCACCAAGACAAAGACGCTCCTGTAACATTAGGTTTTCTCATTTTTATTGTAACAACTGCTCCGAAGTGCCAGACTCACAAACGGATAGGAAGGAAGAGCAAGGGAGAAAGAGAGGAACGGGTTTACGTTCAGAGCTTGGTTCTTCTATTTTTTCCTTTTGATTGTTTAACTTCCGACAATCAGAATTTATACATACGTCGGTAACGACTAAAGCCACGTACCCAAACAGAGGGCAAATCCTTAACTGCCCTTTGAACCATCCGGAATTCGGTACATTTGGGTAGGCCAGCAGGTCTAAGCCCACTCCCGGTAATCCCCCCCTACCCCGCTCCCCTTCACCACCCTTAGTATCTCTCTCCAACCCCCCCCCCTTCCCCCCTCCTTTTTTTTTGGCATAATCCAAAACAATGGCTTCCAACATCCACCATACCTCATCACTGTCTATTAAAATACTTTCTGTAAATGCCAACGGTCTCAATATACCAGAAAAAAGGACCAAATTCCTCAATGAGTTTCACAAACATAAAGCAAACATCGTTTGTATTCAAGAGACTCACTTCAAATTAGAAAAAGTCCCGAAATTCCAAGACAGGAGATATCCAATAGCCTTACACGCCTCCAATACAGAAGGGAAAACAAAAGGTGTCTCCATACTAATTTCTAACCAGACCCCGTTCCAGGTACACAATACCATGCTAGACCCCAGCGGGAGATACATCTTTGTAAAAGGCAAACTGGAAAGTCATCCAATCACAATCGCCAACATATATGCCCCAAATTCGGGCCAAGTAGCTTTCTTTCGAAAAATTAAAGAACTACTGACCACCTTTGCCACGGGCATTCTAGTCTTGGGGGGTGATTTCAACACCCCCTTGGACCCCATTATAGACACCTCGAATGGAGCATCGAGCCTTCCATACAGAGCATTGAAACAAATTAAGATCCAACTTAAAGATTTAACGCTGCATGACACCTGGAGAACTCTGTTTCCTCAAACCAAAGATTACACATATTTCTCTACCATTCACCAAAAATATTCTAGAATTTACTACTTTTTTTATCCCAACCTGACCTAACCCTCTTGAAAGCTGCAACAATTGAACCTATGACAATATCAGACCATCACCCTATAACAGCAACATTGTCTTTCCCCGATAAAAAAACAGTGACCAAGACCTGGAGACTCAACTCCACTGTCCTTAAAGACCCTATAGATGTGCTAGAATTGAAAGAGAAACTGTTAGACTATTTTGCAAGAAACGAAAATGATGAAACCTCCCTGATGACTCAATGGGAAGCACATAAATGTGTTATCAGGGGTGAATTCATCAACAAGCTAGCTAGAATAAAAAAAGATCACCAATCGAAAATTAAATCCCTGGTAGACCGGATCCACACATTAGAAACAACGCACAAAAAAAATATTGCGACTTCAACTTTTGATGAACTAACCAAAACCAGAGCACTTCTG
Organism: Rana kukunoris; assembly: GCA_029574335.1. NCBI lineage: Eukaryota > Metazoa > Chordata > Amphibia > Anura > Ranidae > Rana > Rana kukunoris. The sequence goes on from CM056050.1 coordinate 453,507,395, forward strand.
ATGGAAGAACTAAATCTGAAAACGAAAAGACAATACATATTGAGACACAAGATTTACTATGAACAGGGAAACAAGAGCGGAAAACTATTGGCCAAAGCAGTACAGAATAAAAGAATAGCCTCAACCGTGCATCAAATTAGGGACAATCAAGGGAAAATTCATTCCACTAATGAGGAGATAGCCAAACAATTTGAAGCATATTATCATTCGTTATACAACCTACCATCAAACCCAAAATGCCCCCAGAACTCAGATAAAAGATCTAAGCTAATTCAGGACTTCTTAAAAAAATATAGCCCACCCAAACTATCTAATGACAAAGCACAAGAACTAGAAGCCCCTATTTCAGGGCCAGAATTCGACAAGGCAATTAAAGAAATGAAAGTAGGAAAGGCGCCTGGTCCAGATGGGGACAGGAACAGGAACTACCACACAGTCGCTCGTACAGTGTCTGAACCTTACTCTGATGTGATCTCTGTCTGGTCCTATGGTTCTGTTTTTGATGCCCATTATTCTCTCACCAAATGTGAGTAAGCTGTGAGTTTTTTGCTGCAATAAATCCTTTATTTTACGGAAGCTCTTAGATGTTTGTTTTTTCTCATCCTTCATTTTTTGATATGTATTATGATTGATGTGAGAGGACCCAGTACAACATCCCTCCCTTGGGCTACCTGGTGGATTCTATGCGCAGTTTGACCATCTGGTGAAACAGTGGTCTAATTCGGAGAGGACCCAGTACAACATCCCTCCCTTGGGCTACCTGGTGGATTCTATGCGCAGTTTGACCATCTGGTGAAACAGTGGTCTAATTCGGAGGTAATAGTACAATATTCGTGTGGTGGTGGGATCACTGTATACCATTAACACTTCGCACTTGGTGGAATCTGATCAACCACACCAATTGAAGGATTGGACTTATTGCACTATTTTATGGACATTTGTTTAAGTCATTTATTCACCTATGCACAATTGTTTTATCACTGGTGGGTGATATCACCTTTTACTGTGTTTCTGTTACACAAGTTTCACTGATTAATGGTGTATGACAAGCACCAATAACATACCATATCTTATTTTATTATACTGTTTGCGCTGCACTATTTTTATGTTGTATGTATTTTTGGGAATATTGTGAAAGTTTCTTTTGTGTTCAGCTGGCATTCATGCGAAATTTTAACTTTAGAGTTAATTTCAACATAATTTTTATTATATAAGTTTTCCTCATTTGTTTGCGCTGATTGCACCCCCTTTCTACTTTGCCTGGTCCAGATGGCCTACCCCTGCAGTATTATAAAACGTTCATCGACATCCTGAAACCGAGATTCCTGAAAACCTTTCAAACTCTAAACTCTGACCATCAACCTCCCAAACAATTACTAGAAGCCCACATTACAGTCATACCCAAAGAAGGTAAAGATACAACACAAGTCACGAACTATAGACCCATCTCATTAATTAACGTAGATGTCAAGATCTACGCCAAAATTTTAGCCAATAGATTGCTACCCTTACTTAATACCTTTATAAACCCTGACCAAGTGGGATTTATTCCTGGTAGGGAGGGACGGGATAATACAATCAAAGCACTAAATCTCAGTCATTGGTAAACTTCCAATAAAAAACAAGGCTTTTTTCTGTCCCTCGACGCCGAGAAGGCGTTCGATAGAGTGGCTTGGGATTTTATGGAGGCAGTTCTAGAACACATAGGCATCCTACCCCAAATGAGGACTTACATCAAAGCACTGTACATGAACCCAACCGCGAGAGTATGAGTAAACGGGCACCTATCGAACGCCTTCACACTACGTAATGGTACGAGACAGGGCTGCCCCCTATCCCCATTGCTCTTTGTCCTCACCTTGGAGCCCCTTCTAAATAGAATCAGAGCCAATCAAAACATAAAAGGAATCGAGATCCAAAAAAAAAACCTACAAAATAGCCGCCTTTGCGGACGATATGCTACTTTTTCTGTCGGAATCCCACATCTCCATTCCCAACCTTTTGAAAGACCTAGAAAACTTTAATTCACTCTCTAATTTAAAGATTAACCACTCGAAATCAAATGCTCTCAACATCACACTAACGGCAAATGCTGTAGATCTATGTAAAAGGAACTTTCCGTTCACGTGGGCCACACAAAGCATAACCTATTTAGGAATTGAAATTCCCTCCAAACTGAAAGACCTCTTTAAACTAAACTTCGCACCAATACTAAAAGAAACTCACGAAGATCTAAAGAGATGGAATTCTCTAAACATATCCTGGTTTGGGAGAGCTTCCCTAATTAAAATGACAATTTTGCCTAGGTATTTATATGTTATGCAAACAATACCCATTTCCCTACCCGCTTCCTTCTTTGCATCCTTTCGAAAGGCCTGCTCCACATTCGTCTGGAGGGGGAAACCCCCTAGGATCAAACTATCTAGATTATGCCTACCAAAAAACAAGGGGGTATAGCACTACCCGATCTAAAAAAATATCACCAAGCAACACTCATGGCCCGGATTGTGGATTGGAACATACATACAACAGTCAAAGATTGGGTATCACTAGAACACAGACAATGCACACAAGAACTCAGCACTCTACCTTGGATTCACCCTAAATACCATTCAAGGGATGCTCATTCACACCCCCTAATAGGCCCCACCTTAAAAGCCTTCCGCAGTACCTTTAAACCCACTAACACAACACCTTGGCTCAGCCCTTTATCGACACTTAGAAATAACCCGGATTTTCCTCCAGGTCTTGAGAAAGATTTTCTAACTCACCATTGGCCTCACGAGAAAATCCTAGTCAAACACTTTTTTAAAAATGGAAAAATGCTGTCTAGGGAAGACTTGAACATTGACATAAAACCTTTCCAAATCCCATACTGGAAATACATTCAAATAAGACATTATTTGACCAACACCAAGACTGCACCCTCATGGACAAGACCACTTACTAAACTAGAAGATTTATGCACGAAAGTAACCCCGCATAGACATATCATATCAGTCCTGTACAATTCATTGTTTGAGGATAAAACAGACTTCTCCAGCTCCTCCTGCCAGAAGTGGGAGAGGGATATAGATACCTCTCTAACTGATGAGAATTGGGAAAGAATCTACACATATGCACATAAAGGATCTCTAAATGTGGCCACACAGGAATGCAGCTTCAAAATAATTACTAGATGGTATAGAACTCCCTCTATTATCCACAAATTCTCTCCCCAAAGCACTGACAGATGCTGGCGATGTAAACAAGAGGAGGGAACGATGCTCCATATATGGTAGTCCTGCCCTCTAATTAACAACTTCTGGAAGGTAGTTCACGAAACCATTACAGCAATTACATCTGAAACTCTCGAATTCAACCCAGCACAATACCTTCTCCACTTTAACTACCTGCCGAGAAAACGCTACTTAAAATCATTACCAATGATCATGATTAATGCAGCACGACAATGCGTCCCTTCCCATTGGTGCACGAATGTTACCCCTTCTAAAACAGAATGGTTTAGGAGAATTAACAACATTGAAAAAATAGAAGAACTCATTAGCATATCCCTAGAGAAAATAATGTCATTCGCAGCGATCTGGCACAACTGGATGATTTTCAAAGAGTCTCTGGATTATACAACTCATATGCAGTAAGAAACAAAGATACACCCAACAAGGTCTGCTACCTATACTGGAAAAATAAAATACAAAGTCAAAATTAATAACTGAATAATTTCACGTATTTTAATACAATATTTTTTTTTTGTTTTTTTTTTGTTTGTTTGTTTGTTTTTTTGTTTTTTGTTTTTCTTTTCCCTCTCCCCCTCTTTTCCCTTACGTAGCTCCTCTCCATTACCTCCCTCCCCCTCCTCTCCCAACACCCCTCCCTATACTTCACAACCGCTAAGGTAAAACTAGCTCCAACTTCATACTTACAGGTTGAGGAGTGCCCTTTATTATATAAAAAAATAATAATAATAAAGAGCAATAATGAGACACAAGATCTTTGATAAGATAAACTGTTAACCGTTGAATTATATTGATCTTAGTCTGTACACTATACAGGTTTTCTATATGTTTAATGAATGTTCCATGCCAATTGTATGTAATATATGACATCAGTTGAAAAGTCAACAATGTAATCCTATGTTGTTTTCTCATTTCTTTTGTGCTGTATTATTGTGTTATTTTGTCAATGCCTGTCAATGCCTTTATAAGCACCAAATAAAACTTTATGAAACAAAAAAAAAAAAAAATTAAGGCGGCGGATCTGGAGATACGCCGCTGTAATTGTTTGTGGATCTGGCCCAAAATGTACATACAATTACAAATCATGACATTCGACCCATGAAAGTACAGAACAACAGGTTAAACAAATGGATTTGGGGAGTTAGCAAAACCATCATTAAACTTGACAAGGATAGTAACTTGTCAACAAAAAGAAAGGTATATACATGAGCTGAATTGGTTAAACATTTCTAAAAGTGTGTCTGTTAATTTTCAAGATTAGGGTGAAGTTCCTCCATAATTAAGCTACCGGTAATTGTAAAATTTAATGGTCAAGCTTAGAGTTTGGGCTATGTAAGAGATTGGGTGGACCTGACCTTTCCAGTTCACAGGCCATCTGCCAAGATACCTAAATAATAGAAGGGCCAGAAAGCCTCACAGAAAGAGGCTGCGTAAAAGACTTTTAAAAACTCTGTGGAAGTTTTATGTGCAAGAGAACATGGAGGTTGCGCAAACCTTTCAGATGGATAAGTTCCTTTTGCCACACCAGAAGTATGCAGCATCTATCTAGATAATGTGGTAATTTCTAGTACAGTCTGAGAATATCATCTCCCCAGACATTAGGCAGTCTTGGAAGTGGGGTTGACAGCCAATTCAAAGTGGTGAATATGAAATATTTGACATCCAATATGCATATTGGGGCCACTTTGGGCTCTAGGGAAGCCTGGTACTGAAAATAGGTCAGTCTCCCTTTAAGAGTCTGATTGTAAAATGGTGGTTAATTGTAATGCCATAATGGGCATTCATTTTTGTGCTGTTCTAGGGCTTAATTATTGTGCTGCACTAAGGTTAATTATTGTGACATGTCTTGGTGGTAATTGCTAGCCTTGACATATGCCGAGGGTTATTGCTGGTCCTTAAGCTTGTTGGGGGTTATTGATGGCCCTGACACTTGCTTACGGTTATCATTGCTTGTCCCAATTGGACTTATTTTACTCCAACATTTTCTTTACAAAGGGGGAAAGGTGGCACACCTTAGACCATGAAGCACACCTGCTTTTTGACCACGCTCACTGTTGGCCCTACCTACAAGCGTATTGGCAGGCGGCATGTGCATTAGCCCTTCCCCCTCAGAAAAGCTGTCTGAAGCTGCCCCTGACAGTGCAATAGTCAGTTAACTACAATAAATCTAACAAGCAGAGGGATTAGCATTGCAATCAACACTTCCTGTAGTACTGAAATGATCCACTGGGCTGGGTGACAGGCAGAGTGATCTGTGCAGCCAACCTGTGTGCACTGTGCAGGGACTGCAATGTAATTTGTGTGGCCCCTGCAGTGCTGCTTAAGTCCTGTTCATCTGCTCTACCTTTGGCGAATGGATCAAATCAGAAATTATGCCCAGTGCCTGCAGTTCCCTTGGTCTCTTACTCACAGATTGCTCATTGCCCAGCCACTGGTATATTGATAAGTGACTGTGGTTTTTTCCCCTCTCTGCCTACTGGAGCCTACTCGCTGATTCAGTAACACTGTCCCACATGTCTGCCTGACTGCCCAGGGCTGGCTTGCCCTGCCCCGAATCATATAGCCAGGCAGCAGTAGTCCCCAGCATTACAGTACAACCTTATGGTACCCTGATGACCCTTGAGCTCATCATCATCCACTACTGATTTCTTAAATGTACATCATCTACTACTGATATACTCAGTAATTTACAATTAATTTATTTAACAAAAAACATAAAACAAAAAACACATAAAACCACAATTGAGCTAATTTTAAAGGTTCAACAATTTTCGTTACTGTAATTGTCAAAATGGTTGATGTGTTTCACATTTCTGTTTCTTCAGAACCAAATATACTTGACTCGTAGGGGACAAGCTGCACATGCTCTGTTTGGTTTGTATTGCTAGAGAGTTTTGTGTTTTCTTGGGAGAGTGCATGTAATCAGCACAGGGCCAATCAGAGGGTCAGGGGTCCTGCATCCTCATAGGACAATCATGGGAGAATGAAAACTCCTCCTACAAGCTTTAAACAGACACTGATAAAAGTCACAAGCCTGCTATAAACTGCTGATGAGAGGTATTTAGCAGTTTATATTAACTAAAACAATTGCATTTCCATGTTCTGTGTACTGTGGGATACCAGATATATTGAATGCAGGCTCCTGGGTTTAGTAAAGCCGTGTACACACGATCGGTTTGTCCGATTAAAAAAGACTGATGGATTGTTTTCATCGGACAAACCGATCATGTGTGGGCCCCATTGGTCTTTTTTCCATCGGTGTAAAAAAATAGAACATGTTTTAAATGGATAAAAAAACGATAGGAAATTCCGATCGTCTGTGTGGAACTCCATCAGAGAAAAATCCATGCATGCTCAGAATCAAGTCGATGCATGCTCGGAAGCATTGAACTTTCAGCTCGTAGTAGTGTTTTAAGTCATCACGTTTTGGCACGGTCGGAATTTAGTCTGATAGTGTGTATGCAAGACTGATGAAAGTCAGCTTCATCGGATATCCGACGAAAAAAATCGGATTTGATTCCAACAGAAATCCGATCGTGTGTACACAGCTTAACACTTTATAACAGGAAGTGATATGTCTTCTCATCTTATACACAAAGATTTTCTGTGTTTAAATTGCCTGTTTATTCACCCACTAATGGGCCTTAGTACAGGAGTAGTGATAAACCCCAGTTGCACACCAAACAGTACATTTTTACATAATTGGTGCGTAAAAACAGAAACAATAGTGCCATCCACAGACATATAAATAGTATATCACCCAAACACCTTCCTTTAGACCCCTGCATCACATGAAGGTAATGAGTTTTTGCGAGGGGGCCGAGACAGCTGCTGAGGGACCCCAGAAGACCAGGTTCGGGGCCACTCACCCCCCCTCTTCCTGACCTGCTGGGCTGCATGCTCAGATAAGGGTCTAGTTTGGATTTCGGGGGGGGACCCCACACCATTTTGAAAAAAAACATTTGGTGTGACTCCATGCCGTTTTTTTTTACGTTTTTTCTATTGCCAGGCAATTGCCATCATTCTTTATCTTTAAATTAATCTGTCAGCAGGAAAGCCCACTGACAGATGATGACTCATGGTTGTTAAGGATGCAGTTGGCCGGCTTCCCGCGCGCTGCTTAACAACCGGCTATTTCTTCATACAGAATTCAAATTGGTCGATTGTTTTTCGTCTTTGTATTCAGACTGAAACAAATTGCACATGTCTATCAGTAAACATGGATGGCTGGAACCCATAGTTTTCCATAAACTGAGATAATCAGCGCTATTATGAGGAAATTCTGCCCAAGGTAACAGGTCCGACCAGTTGTTATGGTGATCAGAAATATAGCAAAGTAGGAACTGCTCTAAGGCTTTGTTGGCCTGTTCTGCTGCCCCATTTTACTGTGGGTGATATGCCGAGAAGGAAGGATAAATTCCCAACTGTGCACAAAAGGCTCACCAAAACTTAGAAATAAACTAAATACCCCTGTCCGAGAAGATAACTTTAGGTAACCTATGTAACCGAAAGACCTCCCAAATGAAAATTGATGCCAGTTCTTTGAATGCAGGCAACTTCTTTAGCGGAATACAATGAGACATCTTTGGAAATTGGTCAACCACCATAAGAATAACTGTGTTGCCCTTGGAGATGGGTAAATCCACAATAAAATTAATAGACAAGTGGGTTCAAGGACTCTCTCCAGTGGGTATGGGTTGTAGGAGGCCTACTGGAAGGTGTTTGGGTGTTTTATTCTGAGCACACACGGGACAAGTCGCTACATCAGCGCAGAGACTAGGCCACCAGAATTGTTAAGTCATTTCCGACAACAAATGTTCGATGTGAGCTTGTTGTCGAAAAATCCGACCGTGTGTATGCTCAATCGGACATTTGCTGTCGGAATTTCCAACAACAAATGTTTGAGAGCTGGTTCTCAATTTTTCCGACAACAAAAGTTCTTGTTGGAAATTTCGACGCACAAAAATCCACGTAGGCTCGGAATCAAGCAGAAGAGCCGCACTGCCTATTTAACTTAATTTTTCTCAACTCGTCGTACGTGTTGTACGTCACCGCGGTCTTGAAGTTTGGAATTTTTGACAACATTTGTGTGACCGTGTGTATGCAAGACAAGTTTGAGCCAACATCTGTCGGAAAAAAAAATCCACGATTTTGTGGTCGGAATGTCCAATCATGTGTACGCGGCATATGAGTTTATTCTTCCCTGGGTGTCCAGCTGTTTTAGGAGAATGATAGGTCTGGAAAGCATTGCGTAGATTCTCAGGGACAAACCATGGACCTGGACAAAAGCATGGAGAATGGATCTAAGAGGCAAGAATTCTCTCGCCCAAAGGTGAAGTGAGACTAGTGCAAATAGTGGACAAAATGCGGTCCAAAAGTATCACAGGAATAGGAACAGACTCCATCTTAGAAGAGGAGGAAAACTAGTTTGACAATGCATCAGCCTTTATATTCTTGGTACCAGGTAAGAATGAGACTATGTAATTGAAGCTTGACAGAAAAAGGGTCCACCTTTCCCTTCTGGGAGATAAGCTTTTTGCCTCATGCAAAAATTTGAGATTCTTATAGTCGGTCAAAATGAGGATTGTACCCTCGAGATGATGCCTCCATTGTTTAAAAAATAAATGATGGCTAATAATTCTTTGTCCCCAATCTCGCAATTGCATTGTTTGAAAAGTAGCCACAGGGATGCATAGGGCTCTCAGAGGTGGGATGTTGAGACAGGAGAGTGCCTACTTCAGCCTCAGACGCATCCACTTCAAGAATAAAGGATCAGTATGTGCCAGCACAGGAGCAGTAGCAAAGAGGCCTTGGGGGAAGTCTTTAATGGAATCTGATGAACAATTCTGTGGGTTGCCATCCTTACTAGTCATATCAGTCAGGGGTTTAGCCAGAGAAGGGAAATTACAAATACATTATCAATAATTATTGGCAAAGCCAAGAAAACATTGTAGAGGATGTAGATCGTAGACCTACAGATCAAGGCCACGGTAAGACTGCAGGCAGTTTCTCTGGGCCTAACAAAAATCTGGCAGTAGAAATTACATAACCCAAACATTTAACCTGTTCAAGTTGGCACTTCTCCAACTTGCAATACAGGTTTTTTTCTCTCAACTTCTGTAGCACACACTAGCATGTCTGTGTGGTGGTTCTCTAGGGATTTTGATTATATGAGAATATCAGCAAAGTAAACCACCACACATTGCTGCAGCATATCTCTGAGGACATTATTAATAAATTCCTGGAATACTGCAGGATCATAGCAGACTCCAAAGGTATTCTTCATGTCCAGTCCTAGTATTAAATGCAGTTTTCCATTCGTCAGCCTCCTTAATCCTCACAAGATTGTCTGCCCCTCTCAAATCGAGCTTAGTGGTGGTCAAATAATTCCCCCTATAATGCAATTAAGACCCCTGTAATCGTTACAAGGTTCCAGTTCACCACTCTTCTTTTTCACAAAGAAAAAGCCAGCCCAGGCAGAAGAAGAGGATTTGTGGATGAAGCCCCAGGAAAGTGAATCTGCAATATACTCCTCCATAGCCTTACCTTCAAGACATATAAAGGGTAAACTCGGCCACATGGAGGAATAGGAGAATACTGCCTGACCTTTGTCAAAGATATCACTGAATTCACGGCATTCCTCTGGCAATAAAAAACGTGAACATGATCTTAATCACTTTCTGAAAACATGTATTAGTGCACTGTGGTAACAATGACAGAACTTTGGCATTTTGCCAATCAAAAGAGGGATTTTCAATGACAACTTGGTAATGAGGGGAGGAAATAGGAGGCATAGGAGGTAAGGGAGGCATGGATGGGAAAGAAAAGCTCAGAGCCAAATGTACAGGAGGCTTCCACAAGTGGTCCTTAACCACTTAACGCCCGCTGCATGTACATGTACGTCTACAGAATGGCACGTACAGGCAGATGGGCATACATGTACGTCCCTGCCTTTCCGCGGGTCGGGACCCCCCCCGCTACATACGGCGGTTGATAAGTGGTAGGAACCGATTCGGGATGAGGGGGTGGCTATTCGTTTCCAGCCACCCCCTCGCGATCACTCCCAGCTAATGTGCGTCCTCCTCAGCCTTCTTCCTGTGTTAAGTGTAAACACAGGAAGGGGGAAGGGATGTCATCTCTCCTCGTGGCGGTCTTTTCATCCGGACCCAGAGGAGAGAAGACATCAGTAACTGTGAGTTGCACCAACAGCGCACTGACACAGTCACACATAGGCACACAACCCCCCCAGTCACCGCCGATCACCCCCCCAGCCCCCTGTCACAGTGTCACTATTGCAGTGATCATTTATTTACTGATCACTGCATTTAGTGTCATTTGTGACAGAAAAAAGTGTTAGGGACATTAGCTTTAGGCCCCCTACCCCCCCTAATAAAGGTTTAACCCCTTGATCACCGCCCTAGTTAACCCTTTCACCCCCTATTTCCAGTGTCACTAAGCGATCGGTTTTCTGATCGCTGTATTAGTGTCACTGTTGCCGCTAGGTAGTTTTTTTGAGGTTCGCCGCCAGGTTTATATAGCGTTAGGTACCCCCATATTTAAAGGTTTTAACCCCTGATTGCCCCTAGAGTTAACCCTTTCACCAGTGATCACTGTATAAGTGTCACTGGTGATGCAGGTTAGCCAGTTAGTTATTTCGTTTTTTTACGTTTTTAGAGCCAGGTACCCCCCATATATTACCTAATAAAGGTTTTAACCCCCTGATTGCCCCCTAGTTAACCCATTCACCAGTAAAGTGGTGTATGGTGGGGGTAGTGGCACTGTCCGAGTATTCCTAAACAGTGTAGTAAAGGAAAACAATAAACAAAAATAAAATAAATAAACAGATTACCCCATAAGGGTGCAATGTGGCATATGTGTGATCTCTGCCAAGATTAGTGTGAACACTATACCAGATAAATATGTGCTAGGACTGTCAATCCAATTGTAGTGTTAAAGTGTGTGAACCAGATGGTGAAGGAACACTATGAGAGCTCTAAGGCCACCTAGTGGAATACCTGTATTAACCTCAAAAAATATGTGAATGGAGGTGTGTCACATATAAAGTCACCATTAGAAAATGAAATAGCCTGTGAGCATACAAATACTGTATAACATAAATAAATTAAACCATAAATAAAATCACATGTGAAAGAACTGCAGTGAAAGTGAAACTTGAGTGACACCAACGGTGAATAGTGCATCAAGTATACGAGTCCACTGTAAAAGTCCAAATCAGTGAAAGTTCATATTAAGTGCAGAAATCCTTAGTGACTGAATCATCAACAACAACCGTTGGGTGCTTCTGCTGTGCTCCGGTGCTCCCCCACCAGGTTTCCCACTCACCAGAGCCACTAACCCCTGCAGGGGTATAGTGCATGTAGTAATCACTGCTGTACTCAGTCTGGTCCTCCCGTTTTAGGCTACCAAAAAGTCCCAAACGTGGTATCCCCGTACTCAGGAGAAGCAGCAGAACGTATTTTGCAGAAGATAGGCAGTCATAAAATAAAATACACTTATTGCGATTTTTTTTACTAAAGTCATGTGGCTGAATACATTTTGGCCTAAATGTTTGACTAAAATTTAGTTTATTCGATATTTTTTACTTTTTGTTATAAGAAAAATCTTTTTTTTTTTTAATTTACGGTCTTTTTCCGTTTATACGTATGTGTTCGCTTCTGCGTGTAAGCTTGTCAGGATGGGGCGCTTTAAAAAAATAAATAATCTTATTTATTTTATTTTACATTATATTTTTTATTTTATTTTTTTATTTTGACACTGTTTTAAAAAATAAATAAATTGGGTAACTTTTATTCCTATTACAAGGAATGTAAACATTCCTTGTAATAGAAAAAAGCATGACAGGTTCTCTTAAATATGAGCTCTGGGGTCAAAAATCAATAAAAAAATAATGTCATTTAAAAAAGCCACTTTAACCACTTAAGACCCGGACCAAAATGCAGGTAAAGGACCAGGCCTCTTTTTGCGATTCGGCACTGCGTCGCTTTAACTGACATTTGCGCGGTCGTGCGACGTGGCTCCCAAACAAAAGTTGCGTCCTTTTCTTCCCACAAATAGAGATTTCTTTTGGTGGTATTTGATCGCCTCTGCGATTTTTATTTTTTGCGCTATATACAAAAATAGAGCGACATTTTTGAAAAAAAATCTATATTTTTTACTTTTTGTTATAAGAAAAATCAAATAAACTAAATTTTAGTCAAACATTTAGGCCAAAATTTATTTAGCCACATGTCTTTAGTAAAAAAAAAAGTCACAAAAAAAAAAAATAGCTACCTAGCGGGAACAGCGACACTAATACAGCGATCAGAAAAATGATCGCTTAGTGACACTGGCAATAAGGAGTGAAAGGGTTAACTAGGGCGGTGATCAAGGGGTTAAAACTTTATTAGGGGGGTTACGGGGGCTACCCTAGACCTAACACTAACTGACTGTCACACTGCCTGTCACACTGACACTAACTGCAGTATTCAATACATATAATCACTGCATTCAGTGACACTGTGACAGGGGGGAGGGGGGATGATCGCAAGGGGTTAATGTGCCTGCGTGTACTGGTGTCAGTGTAGTGTTGTGCAGACTTACTGTGTGATGTGATCTCTCCTCAGCGGCAGTTGAAAAAAACGCCAAGAGCAGAGATCACGTCACTTCCTCCTCCTGTGTTTACACTGCAGGGTGTTTACACTGCAGAGGAGCGCGCGGATTGGCTGGGAGTGATCCGGAGGGGGCGGACAAAAACGAACTGCCGCCCCCTCAGCTCGCATCACTCCTACAGCCACCGGGATGTACAGGAGGGTCCCGATCGGACCCCCGACCCACGTCAAGGCAGCCACGTACAGGTACGTTGATGTGCCTGTCCGTGCCATTCTGCCAACGTAAATGTACATGCGGTGGTCCTTAAGTGGTTAAGAGCATTGGGCGGAAGTGACGTTTTGACATTGCTTCCGCCCTGCATCTATATGGAGACGGATGGGGGTCATCTTCCCCTCACTTGTCCCCATACCCAGGCAGGATCCGATCGCCTCTGCCGATGCCTCTCGGAAGCGGTCAGAGGGCACCGGAGAGCGGCAGGAGGGGGGCCTCTCCTGGTGCAGATAAAAGTGATCTTGCACTTGCAGCCTATCTGCCACAGAGACCACTTTTATCTAAAAGCAGACTGCACGCTCATGAAGAGGGTACTGGGGTTATGATACCTAGCTGCTACCATAACAATGGTATTCCTCTTCAAAAAAGTGATGTATAACAACGGCGGTGTTGCAAAGTACGATTGATAGGTGCAGCGGAGTCAATTCAGATCAGACGTTGTGTAGTAACAGGAACTGGCTTCTTTATTGCAACCACACAGGCAAAGATGTCACTGCACATGGTAAGAAGAACACACAGACAGGAAAAGGAACCAACAAGTACATCACTGTGGACAGGAAATACAGCACATCATAGAAAATACATAGCATAGCATATCATTGAGCATTAGCGACATCTTGTGTCCTTTTTCTAAACTGGCCATTGCGTGTGTGTTAAACCAATTTCGTGTGCGTGCAAGTGTGGTGTTTTTTTGGGGGGGGGGGGGGGGTGAGCGTACTAAGCACAGGCGTACCTTGCATAGCACACCCACCGGGAGCCGGGCTGAGACCACCAAACTCAATTCACATGTAGCCGAGACCGGGATCCGAACCCTTGGCTGCAGAGGTGAATGGCTTGTCAGCGCAGTGCCAATCACGTTGAGCCACCACAGCTCCCTTCATTGGACCAAATTGATCGTGTGTACGGCCCATCGGACTGTTCTCCATCGGACCAACGTTTTAAAACTTTCTTTAAAATCTGTCCGATGGACACCTGTCCGTCGGACCAAAACGATGGTTAGTACACAAAAGCATCGGACCAAAAACCCGCGCATGCTCAGAATCAAGTCGACGCATGTTTGGAAGCATTGAACTTAATTTTTTCAGCACGTCGTTGTGTTCTACGTCACCGCGTTCTGGCCCGATGGGATTTTGGACTGATGGTGTTTACGCACATCAGACCACTTCATCGGTGGTCCGATGAAAACGGTCCGTCGGACCAGTCTCATCGGTTTGGTCTGATCGTGTGTACATGGCCTTGGGTGTTTTACACTTGGCTTCTCATTGTGCCATAGTTCATATGGGGTTTTCTCCACTGTTCTGGAAAGAAGCCTGTTCTGCAAATATGTAGCTGTCATGGCTGCCTCACCCCAGTATTTTTGTGGTAGTCCAGAGTTTGTCAGCATACATTTGATAATTTCGGTCAGAGTTCAATTCTTTCTCTCAGCTACTCCATTTTGTTCTGGTGTATACTGGACTGTCTTTTGATGTTCTATTCCATGTCTTTTTAAATACTCTTGTATCTTACCTCCTGTGAATTCACCTCCATTATCGCTCAGAAGTATGAGAGGCTTCCTCTGAAACTTGTCACTTGTCTTAGTTATATAGTCTTGTAATTTGTCGAAAACTTTACTCTTGTGTTGCATTAGGTAGGTGATTGTATATCTTGAGTAGTCGTCTATAAAAGTCACTATGTACCTGTTGCCTCCAGGTGTTGGTGGGTTTAGGGGACCACACACGACACTGTGAACTAAGTCAAGTGGTCTTGAGGCTCTCTTCTGTCTGACTTTGGGAAATGTTGCTCTTGTAGCTTTGGATTTAATGCAACACTCACATTTAACAGTGACTGGACAAGGGGATACTATTAGATCCCTTGTCAGATTCCTCCTCTGTAGTTCCTGTATGCATTCTGAGTGTCTGTGACCTAGATGTCTGCGCCATATATGTATACAGTCATTGTGCTTGTGTGTACATAGTCTCACCTTTTCCTTCACTGTGTCAAGGTGATATAGAGGATTATCCAGCTTGGCGCTTGCTACTGTCTGTTTGCCATTTAGAATGAAACACTTGTCACCTTGGAATTTCACAGTGAGTCCTCTGGCTGTTAGACGCTTCACAGATAAGAGTCCTCCTTCTAGATTAGGAACATAAAGCACATCTTTCACTGGTATGATTAAATTGTGTCCCGCATCATCAGGGAATACAAGGGTTCCATGCCCACATCCTTCTGCATGTATTGTGCTTCCATCTGCAAGGTAAATAGTTTCTTTGTTGTTCAGATCAAGTTCTGTGGAGAAACTTCTATCACTCATTATGTGAGTGGTTGCCCCTGAATCGATGCACCAGTCTTGGCATTTATTGTTGCTTGTCGCTTTAAATGTGGCATTCCAGTTGCCTTCGCTTGGGTCATTGATTGTGGTTTTGACCTTTTGTTTAGCATAAGAGGGACTTGTCTCATTTGCTCTGCTTTCCATATAGTACAGTCTTTCTTTATGTGTCCCTGTTTGTGGCATCTGAAACACACTCTGGTTTCTTTCCTGTGTAATCTTGCGTCTGTAGCTTTAAGAGCGGTGCTGGTGTCGGTTTCTGTGGAATCATGCACTAATTCCTTTCTTTTCTGATACTCATCTATGAGCCTGGTTTTTACAAATGCTACCATCAGATCTGTCTCAGGTCGTGTCTCCAGTGCATTGATTAGTGCAGTGTATGTATCGGGCAAACTGCATAACAACATGGCTGCAATGTGACTGTCTGTTATATTCTCCCCGCTTGATCTGAGTTGCGCAATCACTTCCAGCATTGCGTTTATATGCTCCTGCATGTCCTGTTCTCTGGCAAGTCTCATTTTGTAAAGTTTCCGCAGCATAAACAGCTTGTTTTTTAAACTGGATCTTTCATTCAGTCTTTTCAGTACATCCCACATGCCTTTCGCTGTGTCCTCATTGCGAATATGAATGAGCTGATTATCCTCCACTAGTAAGCTCATGGTGGCCCATGCTTGTCTGTTTTTCTTGTCCCAGTCCTGATTATTATCCTGTGGCCTCTCTGTAGTGGTAACCTCCCACAAGTCATCTCTGGATAATAGCATTTCCACTTTAAACTTCCATAGCTGATAATTGTCATTGTTCAGCTTGGCCACTGAGAGTTTAAGCTTTAAGCTCTGAGTTTCCAGCCATTTTATCCCTCCTTTATATATAAACAGTCTTACTAGTCTATAGGAGATGTCACTGGAAAGCTTTCTTATGTCGATCTCTGCATCAGCCACACTGTCTTCCGTTCGAGGCTTTGTTATGCTTGGGCCGCACCTGGTCATAAGACTTTATCCGGACACAGGGCCCATAACCTGTTGCAAAGTACGATTGATAGGTGCAGCGGAGTCAATTCAGATCAGACGTTGTGTAGTAACAGGAACTGGCTTCTTTATTGGAACATAACCACACAGGCAAAGATGTCACTGCATATGGTAAGAAGAACACACAGACAGGAAAAAGAAACCAGCAAGAACATCACTGTGGACAGGAAATACAACACATCATAGAAAATACATAGCATAGCATATCATTGAGCATTAGCGCCATCTTGTGTCCTTTTTTAAACTGCATTCAATACAATAGGCTAAGCTGAAGGTTTGTTGTATCTCCAACAGGCGGGTGGTCCGTAAGTGGTTAAAGGGTGATTCCAGACAACAGATGTTTGTGTCTCCCATAGAGGGATTGGCCAAAGGGGGTTGCCATCCGGGCCCCTGGGGACCTCCGGGCCCCTTACAGGTGTACTGCCTGTACCCCCCTGATGGCGGCCCTGCTCATTTGGCAGAAATCAGGAACACTCTTGTAAGCTTACTGTGGTCAGGTGACACTGGGACTGCTGTGGTGGCAATCAAGAACCCTGGTGCTGGTTTACACTGATCTGATGATACTGGGACTCATGTGGCAGTGATCAGGAACCCTGCTACTGGCTGCACTGGTCTGTGTGGCAGTAATCAGAGACACTGCGGCTTGCTGAACTGGTATAGTGACACTGTACTGTGTGGTGGCAATCATGGGTTCTGTGGCTGGCTGCACTGATATAGTGATACTGTACTGGGCTGGTTAGTAATCAGGGACACTGACTGGCTGCACTGGCATACAGTGTTACCAGAGCAGCCAGCCAGTGTCCCTGATCACTAACCACCCCAGTACAGTGTCACCATAGTGACTATTAATCAGGGACAGTGGCTGGCTGCTCTGGTGACATGGCATTCCAGTGCAGCCAGCCAGTGTCCCTGGTAACCTCTGCTTATCACTAGGGAAACAGTGCAAATTGCTGTGAGAAGATGTTTACATAACATTGCTGTGATTGCTAACAGCGATCACATGGTACAGAGACAATTGTATTGGCCCTGTATCCCATTTTGTGAACTGCTGTGTCTAATGGAGTAGTGCGAACAAGAGGACACTTTAAAACACCTTCTCGTCCTCAGTAATGATATGTTCGACAATTGGTTAAATAAGAAGTCCAGCCTGAGATTTTTAGGCTGGGCTTCTCCTCAGGGTCACAGGAGTGCAATCCATTTTGAACTCTTGTGACCCGTTTTCAGCAGAGAGCGGTGTGAAGTCCGTTCTCTACTGACGTCACTGCCATCAATCGGGTCAGCGAGTCATCACAACTTCCAAGTCAGGATCCGCCAGCTTCCCTGATTGATGGCAGTCAGAGGGAGCCGCTGAGACGCTGAGACTCTCCCCTCCACTGCTTGGCGCTCCAATGAGCATGAAGAAGCGGAGAGGAAAGCCGCTGACCCGACTAATTGCAGTGAAGTCAGTAGAGAACGGACTTCACTCCGCTCTCTGCTGAAAACGGGTCACAAGAGTTCAAAATGGATTGCACTCCTGTAAACCTGAGGAGAAGCCCAGCCTAAAAACACTGTATACCCGTGACAGTCAGCGGCTTTCCTCTCGGGGATCTGTGAGAACCGAGCCATCGGCAATGTTCTGTGGCTCGGTTCTCAGTACAGAGACGCCAGGGGGGCAGATGAAGCATCGGTCTGATGCTCCATCCACCAAAGTAAGTATGAATCTAAAAAAAATGTTTTAACCCATACTTCTCTTTTAAAGCAACTAGTGTAAGAAACTGAGTTTGATTAAATTTCGGCCTCTTTTCAAATTCTGTACAGCAGCACCCCAACTGAGAAAGGGAGGGAGCTTCTTGCGAATGTGCTGAGAGGACAGGAAAGAAGATTAAGTAGAGAGATGACCTTCAAAGCTTCTTTTCCCTGTTTATTCAGAAGGCTGAGGAAGGGGGGGCATATCAACATTATATTCGTTATTTGTAATCTGCGTGGCTGTGCTGTGTGACAGGGCTGTATACATTTGAGGAATGAATGGACAAAAATACAAATGCAAAAATAGGCAGGTAAAATATCTCTTGTATGTGTATTTATTCTAAGTATTTAGCTGTTTGTCTGTCAAGAGTCGACTGAGGATGTGTTAGTGACATATACTATTTATTGTTTGTACTATATATGCAGACCCATCATACATAAAATCGAAGCTCAGACACCTGCCTGCCAGTCACAGACAGTTATCATTTAAACTTTTTGAATTGTAGACAATACATTTGATCTAGATATGCAGCTCTTAAAAAGGTTCCCATGAGATTACAGAAAGGACCAGCGCAGACGTCTGGCGGTCATTTCTTTTTCCTTCTTGCTAAGCTCCCATGTAGTTTGCTTGTAGATGTGCTGTCCTGTTGCCAGATTGAGTCATTAAAACTGAAATGATACAAAGCACCCTGTTTCCATGAAATGTTTCACCTGCTGAGAACCAGTCTGAATTCTTGCCAAAAGTGAAATAGGCGAAATGATTTGCTCATCTCGAATTCGAAGTAATTAGAACTCAAGCTGTTTTGAGTACGGGATTTATTCCACCTTTTATTGTTCCATTGTGCATGGTATGCAGACTGCACTTATCAAGCAAGCAGATCCTTACTGCATCTTCAGCCTACCCAGTGCGCATTAACCACTTTAGCCCCGGACCATATTGCTGTCCAAAGACCAGAGCACTTTTTGTGATTCGGCACTGCGTCGCTTTAACTGACAATTGTGCGATCGTGCGACGTGGTTCCCAAACAAAATTGGCGTCCTTTTTTTCCCACAAATAGAGCTTTCTTTTGGTGGTATTTGATCATCTCTGCGGTTTTTATTTTTTGCGCTATAAACAAAAATAGAGCGACTATTTTGAAAAAAATGCAATATTTTTTACATTTTGCTATAATAAATATCCCCAAAAAAGAAATAAAAAAACATTTTTTTTCCTCAGTTTAGGCCGATACGTATTCTTCTACATATTTTTCGTAAAAAAAAATCGCAATTAGCGTTTATTGATTGGTTAGCGCAAAATTTATAGCGTTTACAAAAAAGGGGGTAGTTTTATGGCATTTTTATTAATATTTTTTTTTTACTAGTAATGGCGGCGATCAGCATTTTTTTTTCGGTACTGCGATATTATGGCGGACACATCGGACACTTTTGACACATTTTTGGGACCATTGGCATTTTTATAGCGATCAATGCTATAAAAATGCATTGGATTACTATAAAAATGCCATTGGCAGTGAAGGGGTTAACACTAGGGGGCGGGGAAGGGGTTAAGTATGTTCCTGGTGTGTTCTAACTGTATGGGTGGGTTGACTCACTAGGGGGAATCACTGATCTTCCATTCATACATCGTATGAACGGGAGATCAGCGTTTCCCTCGCTGACAGGAACGAGCGGAATGTGTTTACACACATACCTCCCGTTCCCCGCTCTGTAACGAACGCGCGCGCGTGCCCGGCGGCGATCGCGCCCACCGGGCACGCGCGCTGGACTCGGGGGCGTGCGGGGGGGGGCGCGCGCGTGGGCCGCCGGCGGCGCGTGCGCGCCCCCTAGTGGCCGAAAAAGATAGGACATAGAGCTACGTGCTCTCGCCCAGCAGTGCCACCGTCCCGCAGTAATATGACGGCGGGCGGTCGGCAACCAGTTAAGTAACAAAACAACAAATAATATGGATTATAATCTGAATTTCTATTTTTGCTGTACACTTTGATCTCTTATTCAAGTAGTAGAAATAACATTTATATAAATAAAACACTTTGAAGCAAGCTTACGAAAAGAATGTAAAGAATTATAATGCAATATAAATAAAAAGTTGTTTTTATCATCATCATATCATATGATAGTTTGGGTATGAGTGTTGATAATACACAAAATTAAAGCAGTTCTTGAGCAGTGGTCCAGTACTGCCCTCACCCAAACTGATTCTTCACCGGTCTTCAGATCCCTGGCGGTGGCTTTGATTCCTTGCGACATCACTGCTGGCTGCCCACTGCACATGCACAAGCCATGCTGTGCTTTGTGAATGGTCCCTCAGCCTTCCGGGACCCGTGACCTGTCCCAGAAGGTTGTGGGCAGGAAGTGTGTGGAAAATAAATCCTGGGAGATGAGCAGCAGGGATCCAACTGATAGTGGGGGCAGGTACCCGTCAAAACCAGGGCCTTGTCCCCTAAAAAAAAGTGTCCAAAATAATACGGGGGGAGGAGGGCATAAAGCGGAACTTACCCTTCAAGGTGAAGTTCCACTTTAAGGAATATGTGATTGTTGTTTTATAGGACTGTAAGATAGATTAGTATGCACAGAATATTCTGTGGTAGTATCCCTGTGCCTCCTCTGTCCCCGTCACAGGTGGTGTTGCCCTAGGCAGTAATAGTGTAAGGAGCACTTAAAGGGGTTGTAAAGGTTTGTTTTTTATTTTCTAAATAGGTTCCATTAAGCTAGTGCATTGTTGGTTCACTTACTTTTTCCTTTCGATTTCCCTTCTAAATGTTTTTTTTTCCCTTTGTCTGAATTTCTCATATCCTGTTTCTCCTCAGTAAGCTTCCCCTCATCATCTGAGCTGTTCTGGCTGGGGGATAGACAGCCAGAACAGCTTACTGAGGAAGAACAGGAAGTGAGACATTCAGACAAAGAAAACAAAGAAAAAAACATATAGAAGGGAAATTGAAGGAAAAGGTTAGTGAACCAACAATGCAATGTCTTAAAGCAGGGGTGTCCAAAGTTTTTTTCAAAGAGGGCCAGATTTGTTAAAGTGAACATGCAAGAGGGCCGACCATTTGGCCAGACATTCTGTGAACCATTAAAGTTTGGTCTAAGTGTGTTCGCCTGAGCACTAATACAAGGCCCAACATGAATTCTCTTGCCTTTGTGGCTGTGTCTGGTGAAGAGATGAGCTCAGGCGTGTTATTTGGATATACCATATTTATCGGCGTATAACACGCACCTACACTTTAGGAGAGACGTTTCAGAAAAAATAAATAAATAAAGAACTGTCAGGGTCAGTGCCCATTAATGCAGCCTAACCAGAGCCTATCTGCAGCCTCACCATTGCCATAAATGCAGCCTGATCGATGCCCATCTGCAGCCTCAGAGGGGATGGGGGGGAGGGATGAGCTCCAACAGATTACATACAGGAAAATCTCCTGTTTACACAGCAGCCTCTTTAATACAATGTCCCGCCTCCTATGATAGACAGAGGAGTCGTCCAATGGCTGCCCAGGAGATGGGATTGCCTATTACAGATGCCACTAAGTAAACAGGAGATTCTCCTGTATGTAATTTGACAGCACTCATTCCCCCCTCCCTGTCCCCTCCGAG
This sequence comes from Rana kukunoris, assembly GCA_029574335.1. Taxonomy (NCBI): domain Eukaryota; kingdom Metazoa; phylum Chordata; class Amphibia; order Anura; family Ranidae; genus Rana; species Rana kukunoris. The sequence goes on from CM056050.1 coordinate 453,529,153, forward strand.
GCAGCGCTGATAAATACAATATATATCTTTTGTGGCCCTGGGGGCCACATTAAAATGGAACGGGGGCCACAATTGGCCCGCGGGCCGAACTTTGGACATGCCTGGCTTAATGGAACCTATTTAGAAAATAAAAAACAAACCTTTACAACCCCTGGGTGCAGGATAGTGTCCTGGGAGGGGACACAATTCTCTTTAGTGCGGACATTGCTTGGGAAGGGTGTAGTTGTCAGGACATCCCACATGGGTCTCAGCTCTCTATTATACTGCTGTCTTCTTGCAAACCTTGTTTAAAGCATACGTTTAGTAAAACAAAAAGGAAACCCTTGATGTCATAATCTTGCTGTGCAGTGGGGGTGTAATAGAGCCAAGGGACCCTATGCGTTCATCAAGGGTGTTCACTATGCCTGCGCTTTCTACCCCTCTCCTCCAGCTGTAATATAGCTTCCATGAAGGAAAAGCGGACTATGATTTTTTTTTTTTCAGTAAATTTAGGATTTAAAGTGTTTGTAAACCTAAAGATAAAAAAAAAACTGGTACTATATCTTTAATGTATTAGATTTTTCATATTACTATTTCATTAGTGCCTGTTTTTCTCAATGACTTGGTTGATCCTGCCTGTGTCCCTCTTCTTGATAGTAAATTGAGCACACAAAAAGTGACAGCCTATCCATGCTAGCGTGGTCAATTTGCATCCTTTGTCATCCCGCACTTAGATGCAGGCACGCAGTGTAATCTTCCGTAGTCAATGCACACACCAAGCCACCCCACCCATTCCTCTGGCCTTGACTAACAATGGCTTGCCCTTGCTCCTCCTCTTACCTTTGCAAAGCTGCCTCCCAGATATGTCTGCCTAACTGTATACATGGCCATAAGCAGGGTTTTTTTTCTGTTTTAAATCCAATGCCCTGTACACACAAGGAGAATTTCCGTCGGAAAAAAGTTGGATGTTTTTTCTGACGGAATTCCGCTCAAGCTTGGCTTGCATACACACAGTCACACAACAGTTCTCTCAACTTTTAAGTGTTAAGAATGCGGTGACATACAACACTACAACGAGGTGAGAAAAAGAAGTTCAATGCTTCCGAGCATGCGTCAAATTGTTTCCCAGCATGCATGCTTGTTTTTCCTGTCGTAATTCCAAACAGATGAACAGATTTTTTTCCGTCAGAAAAATTGAGAATCTGCTCTTTATCTAAGTGCTTCACCATCATAAAATCATCATAAAATCATTCTATATGAAATGAACTATCATTCTATACGAAATTCGAATTTCGGGAAATGTTATATATATATATATATATATATATATATATATATATATATATATATATATATATATATATAACCATTTTCCCAAATTCGAATTTCATATAGAATGAATTTGAATTTCAATAAAAAAGTTTAGAATAGAAAATAATAGAAAATAATTGACTAGAAAATCAATAGAACGAAATAGAATAAAATAGAATATATATTTTATTCTATTCTGTTCTATTGTTTTTCTATGCTATTATTTTCTATTATTTTACATTCTATTCTAATCTTTTATATTCTGTTCTATTGTTTTTCTAGTCTATTCTGTTCTACTCTATTCTAATATTTTCTATTCAAATTCGTATAAAATGAATTCAAATTTGAATACAAATGATTAGTATAGAAAATATTAGACAAGAATAAACTAGAAAAAACATATATTATATTTTATTCTATTCTGTTCTATTGTTTTTCTGGTCTATTTTCTTTTGTACTCTATTCTAATCTTCTCTATTCAAATTCATTGTAAGTTCTGTTCTATTGCTTTTCTATTATTTTACATTCTATCCTAATCTTTTCTATCCAAATTCATTCTACAGTATATGAAATTTGAATTTTGGAAAATGTTAGAAAAAATATAATATATATATATATATAAAAAGAAAAAATACTGCGCTATCTTAAAATACAAAAAGCCGCTAACACAGCAAGAGAGATCAAAAAATTGCTAATAGAAAATGTGTGGAAAAGTGTAGCGCTAATAATGACACAAATAATGATAATACAATAAAGATTAAATCATGCAACACCACATGTGAATTAATGGTATTCAAAAGTCCATAAATGTTTTGAATGAATCGGTGAGTCGGTTTCTTTGAGTAAAACAGATACACAAAATCCAGTGCATAAAGAAGTGAAAAATCCACCACCGCTTATGACAAGGGGCTTACCGGACCGATTGGACCTAGACAGGCATATACCCCATAGGCCAATCAAGCTTTGTTAAAGTTGATATACTGAAGCGGGTACACCATACACGTCATGCGATTCGGTATCAATGAAGGCAAACCTCAGACAGATGATTCAAAAATACTTCCCAGCAAGCAGCAACTCTCAACAGATCACTCAGAGGGCAAATCAGTACTCCAACCGATAAGCATGAAAAAGAGAAGGCAAGGCGTACATAGCGTAATTCCGTAATAAAAATCGATATTTATTATAAAGAGAAAAACTCACATTTTGCAATGGTCAATAGAGCTTATAGAAAAAGGGTAGCAGGAACAACAGTAGTCCATCCCGACATGTTTCGTTACAAAAAGAACATCATCTGGGGGGGTCACCCCAGATGATGTTCTTTTTGTAACGAAACATGTCGGGATGGACTACTGTTGTTCCTGCTACCCTTTTTCTATAAGCTCTATTGACCATTGCAAAATGTGAGTTTTTCTCTTTATAATAAATATCGATTTTTATTACGGAATTACGCTATGTACGCCTTGCCTTCTCTTTTTCATGCTTATCGGTTGGAGTACTGATTTGCCCTCTGAGTGATCTGTTGAGAGTTGCTGCTTGCTGGGAAGTATTTTTGAATCATCTGTCTGAGGTTTGCCTTCATTGATACCGAATCGCATGACGTGTATGGTGTACCCGCTTCAGTATATCAACTTTAACAAAGCTTGATTGGCCTAGGGGGTATATGCCTGTCTAGGTCCAATCGGTCCGGTAAGCCCCTTGTCATAAGCGGTGGTGGATTTTTCACTTCTTTATGCACTGGATTTTGTGTATCTGTTTTACTCAAAGAAACCGACTCACCGATTCATTCAAAACATTTATGGACTTTTGAATACCATTAATTCACATGTGGTGTTGCATGATTTAATCTTTATTGTATTATCATTATTTGTGTCATTATTAGCGCTACACTTTTCCACACAATATATATATATATATATATATATATATATATATATATATATATATATATGACATCTTCCAAAATTGGAATTTTGCATATAATGACTTCGAATATGAATACAAAGGATTAGTATAGAAAAGAATAAACTAGAAAAACAAATTACAAAAAAAGGGGGGTATTCCAGCACTCGTAGTGACTTGATGCCTGGGAAGCAACAGTAATAGTGGTAGCTGTAACAGTAGGGTCTCACGGATAAATGAACTATGAGAAGGCAGCCTTCCTTAAGAGGGTGTCCATGACCTCTGTCAGCAGTTCAAGAAAAAAGGAGGGGGTGGAGGTGCCAACTCAAAAAATAAACTTTAAAAGAGCATTCTACAGGAAATGTGAGTATAAGAGTGTATACTCACAGGTTCACTGGGAGTAGTAGTCCATCAGGGTGTCTTTTAATCGGTGGGTGCCATTCCGCAGGCTCTAGTGATGTCCGCAAGGCTTCTCAGTGTGGATGGGTCCTGGAAGCTCCTCGTTGACCAGCGTGGAACGCGGAAGCGGAACAGGCGGTGACATCACAGGGCACGGCGAGGAGAGCAGGCATACGAGGAAGGGAAGTTACAGGCTACGCGCTTGGGGCTCACAGCTCCTTCTACTGGCCTCAATGGCACCCACCGATTAAAAGACACCCCGATGGACTACTACTCCCAGTGAACCTGTGAGTATACACTCTTATACTCACATTTCCTGTAGAATGCTCTTTTAAAGTTTATTTTTTGAGTTGGCACCTCCACCCCCTCCTTTTTTCTAGAAAAACAAATTAGATTTTCTTCTATTCTGTTCTATTGTTTTTCTATTCTATATCTTATATATATATATGTGTATATATATATATATATATATATATATATATATATATATATAAAACAAAATTAAAATTATGTATAGAATGAATCTGAATAGAAAAGATTAGGATAGAAAAAAATAGAAGGAGCGGGGCGTGACCGCGCATGGCCGGGTGAGGAAGTGAACTGGCGTGCTCCCGCCGTACCTCCACGGGCTCCGCTATGAGCTAACTGATGACCGCTCTGAGATCTTTAATCTCCGGCTACCTGTTGATATTCTGCCGACATCCACGGCATCTACGGCTTCCCCCCTGGTCTTTTCTATCCAGGCTCTCCCTCGCTAGGAGAAACATACCTTCTGCTGGAACGCCGCTCTGATATTACTGACGGATGCGGGGCAGAAAGCCGTGACCCGTGACCCGGAACAGTTGCCGTAGAGACGCAGAGACCCAGGGATACGATACTGCGGGCTGCGGCTGGAACAGGAGCTGAGAATCGAACTGCTGATAGGTCCGGTGGCGTGCTATCTATTCCTACTGTCTCCTCTCCACTCCTCACTCCTCACTCCTCGCTCCCCGTTCTCCCCCCTCCCGGAGCATTCCTGAAAGGTAACCCAGAAGTCAGAAGCCAAGCGCCAGAAGACAACATTCAAAGGTACTCTGTTGGATAATGGAAGGGGGGGGGGTGAGTGTTAAAAGAGGAGGCTAGAGAGGAACATTGATAGTTGTTATCAGCCTCTTTTTTTTTTTTTTTGCCTCTCAGTCGTAAGATAATAAAAAAGACATTTAAAGGGGGTCAGTGAATGTGATTATAATTACTTTCTGGGAGTGGATAGAGATACAGGACTCTCTGTGGACATTGTTAGAGTCACTGGACTATTTTAAATAACAAAGGGGATTGAGACTTGACTGTCCGGACTGTCTAAATTGAACCAGGTGCACAGTAGCATACAGGGTATGTGAGGGATGCGATCTCTGAGACAGCGGGAGAGTCACACCTCACGTAAGGCAGCAGGAATACAAGCAACGCAGACATTAAAGACGCCTGTACCCAGACCCACTGAGCAACTGGAGATTTCCCGGTACTTCTCTATCCCACAAGGCACGGCACGACCCGCTGGTCGCAAGAGCGGGTTACTGGGGGTTGAGTTGGAGACAGAAGGGGGTGATACTAGCGGCTCCTTGGAGATAGTATCTCAACCCCCTATGGCAGTGAGAGCAGACGTAGAGACCCTGCAGACCACACCACAGAGTTTGCGTATGTTTAATATGTTGGCAGGGTCCGCCACCCCCCCCCCCTATCCGGGAAGACTTTAAAAATGAAATGGAGATTCTGAAAGCCCTAATCCAAGCACTCCCTACAAGGGTTGACATAACTGAACTAATTTCAAAAGTGGAGGAAGCGCACTCCAGGGACCTGGAGACTGTCAGAACTGAAATACAGGGTCTGGAGGTCCGCTTGGGAGAGGGGGAGGTTGGGTTAAAGACCCTGGAGCAACGTGTTGAGGCGATCGAGAATGAGAACCGCAACCAGATGGATGTCGCGGTGTCCCTGCAGCTACAGATAGAGGATCTCCAGGACAGAGGACGCCGTAACAATATACGTATACGCGGGGTCCCGGAAGTGGAAGGACATGAAGATCTTCAGGCTGTGGCTCAAAAAATTCTCCAAAGTCTTATGCAAGACACTAGTTCACCTAATTTTGAGATGGACAGAATTTATAGAGCCTTGGGCCCAAAACTGAAGGACAAGGGTCGTCCTCGGGATGTGATCTGTCGATTACATTATTTTTCACATAGGGAGGCAATCTTACGGAAAGCATGGCAGGCCGGCTCAATAGAATTCGAGGGGACACAGCTTAAGATTTTACCAGACTTATCCGGGGCTACCCTTCAACGTAGAGCCCTACTTCGCCCAATATTAGATCGTGTAAGGGCATGGGGAGGGACATATAGATGGAGGTTCCCCATCTCCGTCCTTATTAAGAAAGCCTCACTTTCATTTTGGCTTCGCTCTAGAGAGGACCTCCCTGATTTGTTCCTATTTTTGGAACCAGAACCGTTTCCAGTCCCGAACTGGTTACAGTTAAATCCGAGAACTATAGACCTTAAGAATGCCTGATTTGCTTCTCTTTTCTTTTTTTTTTTCTCTCTTCATTTCTTGTTTGTGTTTAAAGGGATAAGTGGAGGCCGGTCTGAATTGGAGCAATGGATATCTTTTTTTTTTTTTCCTATTTTTATTTTTTTTACTTATTTATTTATTTTTTGCTCCTGAATTTTCTTATTTTATAATATCTCGGATTATACTAAGGACCTTAGGATATCTTAGTACGCTATATATGGACTTGTTTTGGATGCCGGTGTTGCCCTTTTCCCTGCGCCCCCCGAGTAGGGGCCGCAGGGAATCGGGCAACAAGGTCTAAATAGGGGGATCTATTCGGTGCCTGGGGCAGTACTGCAGGGGGGGGATGGGATGGTAGGGGAGGGAAGGGTAGGGTAGGTTAGCCGGGGAAGGAGGGGCCAAGAGGACTCACTAATAGACCTACAGGCAGCAGCCTGCTTATTGTTTTTTTTTTCACAGTGTATTTGGGGGGAGGAGGGGGGGGTTGCTATTGTAGATTATGGGGAGGGGGGTTAGGGAGGGGGGCTTTGTATGGGTTCACCTACCATTACACGGGTGCTCTCAGCTTCCAGGGGGATTGGGGGGAGATAGGGTTGGGAACGACACATTGTGCACCCTAGAGTGCTCAACCTACACTGACACTGGGAATGATTTTTTGAAGTATACATTTTTATCTCTTTTTTTTTTCTTTTTTTTGTGTGTGTTTTCTTCCACCGCAGTTTCCTGCAGTGGTCAATGGGGCTCACATGGGCACTGCGAAGGTTTGGGAGGGCAAGGGGGAAGTTTGGGTTGGGGGGGTTAGACCCAACCCCTCAAGGGTCGGTGTCGCAGGGGGAAGGGGTGGGGGTGGGCTGTAGTCACTGTGGCCGGGTACCATAGGATAACCATTCGAAAGGAAGAGTCCTCAAGAGGGCCCAAGTGGTCCCAAGATAAGATATGAATCAGGAGATACCTGTCAAGAGACCTGTGATTGGGTGGGTTCACCCGGTACGATATATCAGAGGAAGTCTTACCCCTGGTAGGCAATTTAACCTAGAGCGAGTGTATGTTTTATTTATGTGGATAGAAGGAGCGTGTGGAGGCAGCGGGAGACCCCTCACCGGGGGAGGCGTGGGTCAACAACCCCGATTAGGCCATCACTCAGGGGGTTGGGTTTCTGAGTGACCAAAGTTTTGCTTTGGGATACCCTTGAAGAGGAGGAGGACAATCCAGCTCCTCTCTTCTCTCTCTTAGGGTTCCAGTTTAGAGTAGGGGTATAGAGGGTTGGGGGGGGGTTTCGTTGGGTGGGGTTTTTTTTTTTTTTTTTTCTCTCTCTCTCCTCTTCTCCTCCCCTATTGCAGGGTCCGGGTGCTTGGGCCCCTTATAGGGACCGGAGGTGCACCCAGAAATGGACGCCCTCTCAGTGATTACAATCAATGTTAAGGGACTAAATATTCCGGAAAAGAGACGTATTTTACTGCAGGACCTAAAAAAAAGAGGGAGGAACATAGCTTTGATACAAGAAACACATTTTAGGAAAGGGGGGCTCCCCTTTCTTAAGAACCGACACTTCCCGACAGTATACCATGCGACGAATCCTGCGGCAAAGAAGGGGGGAGTATCAATACTTATATCTATTAACACGCCATGGTCCTTAAAAGACTCCCTGGTAGACACCGAAGGGCAGTATTTAGCGGTAAAGGGGACGATAAGAGGAGCGATATTTACGCTTGCTACTTTTTATGCCCCCAATGTACAACAGGACCAGTTCCTACGGAACTTCTTGGACAGGCTAACAGGTTTTCAAGAAGGTCAGTTGATTATGGGAGGGGACTTAAATGTCCCTTTGGACCCTACTTTGGATACGTCAACCGGTGCCTCTTCAGTTGCAGGGGGCACACGGAAACGAATCCGACAGTTGCTACAACAAGAGACATTGATAGATATATGGAGAATGATGCACCCGGGAGAGCGAGATTACTCCTTTTACTCTATCCCGCACAAGATATATTCACGTATTGACTATTATTTTGTGCCGCATAGCCAGCTTCATGCAGTTACAGAAGTCGGAATAGGTGAAATTTCCTGGACCGATCATGCCCCAATCCTTCTGGAATATAAAATAGGGGACTCCAGGCCTTTTGGACCGGGGGGCTGGAGACTAAATGAGAGATTGTTACAGGATGAGGTGGTGTTGGAAGATGTTCAGAGGGAGTTAAAATGGTACTTCGAGACCAATGACACCCCAGAATGTAACTCGGGGGTAGTATGGGAGGCCCATAAGGCAGTCATAAGGGGGGTCCTGATGAAACATGGTGCAAGGGTTAAAAGGGATAGGGAGCGGAATATAACAACCCTTATGACGAAGATTACAAACCTAGAAAGGAAGCATAAACAGGGTTCTAACCCAGAAGTAGAGAGAGAGCTCGGGATGGCACGCAGACAAATTACCGAACTGCTCTTACACCGAGCAAGAAGGGCGATACAAAACGGTAAAAGGCAGAACTATGAGTATGGTAATAAATGTGGGAAGCAACTGGCGAACTCATTGAGGAAACAACATACTAAGACTTATATTCCCATGATCAAGGGGTCAGGAGGCGAAGAAAAAAAAATGCAATAAAAAAAAAAAGGAGGCGAAGAACACATGTTACCCAGAGAAATTGCACAACAATATGAGGCAATGGGTAATTATATAGAAACCTCAGGATATACAGGATCAATGATAGGTCATCTGATAAATGCGGCTAAAAGTTGCACTGCAATAAAATGGAAAGACCCTTAATAAAGATTAGAGGTCGAGGAAAGAAGGGAAAGGGAGGAGGGAAGGAAAGATGAAATTTCTCGCCGCGGGGGGGACAGCGGAGGGGGGGGGGAGGGTTGTTGTGTTATGGGGTTATGTCTGTGGTATTTGTTTTTTTTGTGTTGTTTTTTTTGTCTCCTTCTTCCTCTCCTCTTCCCTCCATGTCCGTGGGTGTACGCGGATGGAGGAGGAGAAGAGGTGGAGATAGGGGTCTTGAGGAGGGGATAAGGGGGAGGGATTGAGGGGATAAAATAGGGAAGGCAACGTGATGGAGATAAAAGAGGGAATTTGTCGAATACATAGAGAATATATGGACAATCAGGGAGGAGATGGAACATTTGGGGAAGTTTGAAATTTAGTTAAAAGTTGAAATAGTATTTTGGTTTCTATATCTCCCCTGGGGGGAATGGAAATTGCTTGTGATATAAAATATTATAATTTCCCTCTGCTATAGACCAGGAATAGTAAAAGAGTTTAAGATAGAGATGTATTATAATGTCCATATATAAATAAGCTGTTGTATTGGATTCTGCATATCCCGTTTTCTTGTGTTTTTCGTGTTGCTTTCTTGTTTATAAAAATAAATAAAAGATAATTATAAAAAAAAAAAAGAAACCTCAGGTATCCCGACCCTAACAGTAGAGATGAGTCAAGAAATGGAAAAACCTATAACCTTAGAAGAACTACAGGAGGCAGTGAAAAAAGGGAAAGGAGGGAAATCACCGGGAGCAGACGGGTTTACCATCGCTTACTATAGACTCTTTTTCCCTGTTCTAGGCCCCTTTATGGTCAGAATGTTTAACGGCCTGGGTGATTCATGTTCCTTTCATACGGAAACCCTGAAAGCGGTAATAGCGGTCATACCCAAAGAAGGTAAAGATCCCTCTCAATGTGGGAGCTATAGACCCATTTCATTACTTAATGAAGATCTGAAGCTTTTCGCAAAAATCTTAGCGACACGTATACAACAATATATACCCGGGCTTATTCACAAAGATCAGGTGGGATTTGTCCAGATCCATGACTCTGAACTTGATCCATCTGGCTGACACTTCCCGAACCCCGTGTGTCTTCCTCGGTACTGATGCCGAGAAAGCTTTCGATCGGATAAATTGGCAATTTATGTTTATGGTTCTGAGACACATGGAGTTCGGCAATAAGATGCTACAATGGATCACAAGTAACTATACTCATCCAACGGCACAGGTTAGAGTGAATGGAATATTGTCCCCACCTTTTAAATTGTCTAACGGGACAAGACAGGGATGTCCGTTATCCCCTTTCTTGTTTGCATTATCTGTAGAACCTCTATTAAACAGGATTCGATTAAATCCAGATATTAAAGGAGTTTCTTTTGGAGATGCAGAATATAAGATCTCAGCTTACGCAGACGATATGATGTATTCTTTGACGAACCCGATGGAATCCCTCCCTAAATTGATACAGGAACTGCAATTATATGGAAGCCTATCAAATTTTAAGATAAATTATGATAAGTCAGAAGCAATGGGAGTAGCGATCCCGGAGGAGGATCTGCGGACCCTGAAGTCTAAACATAGATTTAAATGGTCTGACAGGTCACTTAAATACCTGGGCACCTCCATCCCGGCGGACCTGACACAGGTTTTCAAACTTAATTTTGTCCCATTATTGGCGAAAACGCGGGTCCTCCTGGATGGTTGGAAGAGGGGGTTCCATTCTTGGTTTGGGCGAGTCAATATTGTCAAAATGAGCATATTGCCGACATTTTTGTATCTCTTCCAGACACTCCCCATTGCTATACCAAAATCCTTTTTTAACCAGACGCAAACTCTCTTTAATAAATTTATTTGGGCTAACAAATCCCCAAGAATTAAGAGGCGCATATTATCGTTATCAAAGCGAGACGGAGGCGTGTCGGCTCCAGATATCCAGAGATACTATCAGGCGGCCACTCTGATCCGCCTGATAGATTGGAGGAGACACGGCGGTGAGAAAATATGGCCAGGTCTGGAGCAAGCCCAGTGCAGCAGTATACTCCATCTGGCAGCATGGTGTTACAGAGATCTGCCGATAACTATCAAGAAACATCCACTGATAGGCCCAACATTGAAAGTTGCCTATGGGCTATTTGCGAAGGGGACACTGTCCACTTTGGATTCACCACTTTATCCAATTCTGGGGAACCCCCTGTTCATACCAGGGTTGATGAAGGGACCTTTTAGTGGATTAATAGATCAGGGCCTGGTACAGGCATCTTATTTTGTCAAAGAAGGTTCATGGTACACTATGCAGGAGATGGTAACGGGCGGGATCCCCTACCAATTGGACACATGGAGGGCATTACAACTACGGCACTTCTTAAACACTTTGAAACCCCCTATAATATATGGGCGTAAACTAACAAGATTTGAGGGATATTGTAGTGGGAGCGGAGTGCTTCGACACGCCCTCTCAAGAATTAATGAATTATTAAACACATCAAGGGAGGATTCCCAAATTCCTTTTTTTAATAGGTGGGAGGTGGAGCTGGGAAGGCCCTTTACAGAAGAACAAAAGAATAAAATACTTCGGAATATATTTGAATCATCAGTCTGTGTGAAGACACAGGAGGTGAATTACAAGATATTAACTCAGTGGTATCGTACCCCGGTAGTATTAAAAAAATGCTACCCAGACATCTCGGATAGATGCTGGAGGTGCGGAAAGAAAGAGGGAACGCTGTTACATATTTTCTGGTCCTGCCCAAAGATTTTAAGCTTCTGGACAAAGGTTCAGGGAATAGTACAGAAATTTAGCAACGAAAAATTACCAGATGAATGGTCTTATTATTTACTACAGGACTCTGAGCTCTCTGTAAAATGCTATAGGAAATCTATGGTTTGCCACCTTCTAAATGCTGCCCGTGCCTGTATTCCAGGAATGTGGAAACAGACACAACCTCCAACGGTAAAGATGTGGCTTAATAGAGTAGAGGACACAAATAGAATGGAGGACCTTGTTTGGACCTCCAGACAGAAACGTAAGGTGTACCTTGATACGTGGACTGAATGGAATACGTTCAGATATTCAGAAGAAGGAAGGGTCTTGATAGATGCGTAGATCTCTGATAGGAGAGGGATCCGGCTCGGCGGAGGAGGAGGAGAGGAGATGGACGGAGGAGGGGGGGCCCCCCACCTCTTCCCTTTTTTTTTTCTTTGGGGGGGGATTATATATTTTTTTTTTTTTTTTAGATTTGTTTGGGGTGGTTTGTTCGAAGGGGGGATGGTCTGGGATGATAATGCAAAGGGTGATCTCACAGGGGGTGGTCCAACTGCCCCTCCCTCCAGGGAGGAGGGGCTTACTGGCCTGATGTAGTAAGAGGAAGGTACCCACAGATATTAAAGGTAATTAGAAGTACGGAGGATGAACCGTAGTTTAAGAGAGAGGTGACAAGATATGTTTTGGGGAACATTTCTCTTTTATCTTTGTTTAAATGATTTGATTTTGCACTATGTGGGTATTTACTTTTCTTCTTTTACTGCATTTTATTTTTGTATGTTGTAATGACTTTAAGGTCAGAGGGATGACCCTTTATATGTATATCACTATGTTTGTTTGGAAAACAATAAAAGAAAAAGAAAATGGAAAGAAAAAAATAGAAAAGAATAGACTAGAAAAACAATAGAACAGAATAGAATGAAATATAATATATAATATATTCAAATTCAAGTTAGTTCTATACAAAATTAGAATTTCAGAAAATGGTTTTATATATATATATATATATATATATATATATATATATATATATATATATATAATGCTGTTCTATTTTTCGATTCTATTCTTTTCTATTTTATTCTAATCTTTCCTATTCGAATGTGAATTCATTCTGTACGAAATTCGAATTTCAGAAGATCATAGAAACAATATAATGTAATATATACAGTATATATATATATATATATATATATATAAATATATATATATATATATATATATACAACCTCCTCTGAAATTCGAATTTCATATAGAGTAAAATCGAATTTGAATAGAAAAGATTAAAATAGAAAAGAATACCATAGAAAAACAATAGAACAGAATAGAATACAATATAATATATATTATATTTTTTTCTATTCTGTTCTATTGTTTTTCTATGCTATTCCTTGTTATTGTTTTCTATTATTTTATTCAAATTCATTCTATACGTAATTAGAATTTCTGAAAATGGTTATATATATAAATATATAAAAATATAAATAAATAGAGTAAAATCTAATTTTATAGAATAGACTAGAATAGAAAAAAAAATGTGTGTATATATATTTTCTATTCTGTTCTATTGTTTTTCTATGCTTTACTTTTCTATTATTTTCTATTCTATTCTAATCTTTTCTATTGGAATTCGATTTCATTCTATACGAAATTCGAATTTCAGAAGATGTTATATATAAATATATATGGGCCAGATTCACGAACACTTGCGCTGGAGTATTTGGATATGCGCCGCGTAACTGTGCTGATGCGCCGACGTTTCTATGTGCCCGTACCCACCAAACTAGATGCGCCCAATAACGGCTCATTTGCGACCGGCGGAACGTTCCGACGCCAGAGTATCGTCAGCGTTTATTTTCGCTGGGCGCATCAGTCGCGCCCATTGATTTCCCCTGCAAATATGCAAATGAGGGATTTTTCACAATTCACGAACGGATTAGCACCATACGCTGGCTACATGCGCCGCGCGTATCTGATCCGTCCGGCGCAAAGTTATTTCTACAAAAGGCTGCTTTATCTTTACTCCAGACGGTCACAGGTCAGCAGGAGAGCAGCTACAGCAGCGTTACCGACGATAGGAGCTAGCTGAGCACCCCCACTTGCAAGGACAACACCTCTGTGTGCCAACATGCCAGGGGCACTCGTGGTCCTAGAACTACTGATGGGTCCCCTGGAACCAAGAAGGCGGGCACGTGAGAGGATATACCGCACACGTATGAACCTCTTTGGCATGGGGGATGAGGAGGTGTATCGCCTATTCAGATTCAGCCCAGATGCAATACTTGAACTAACCACAACCCTGCAGGATGACATCACCAGCCCAACACACCGATCACAAGCAGTGCAGCCACTGGTGAAGGTCCTGGCAACACTCCATTTCCTTGCCAGTGGATCATTCCAGCGTACAAGTGGAGTGGTGGCTGGGATGTCACAATCCTCCATAAGCAGATGTGTGCACCAGGTTGTCCCTGCAATCCTCAGACGCATGTCCAACCAGTTCATCAGACCCACCACTGAGGAGCTACGGCAGAAGGCAATGACAGATTTCTACAACATTGCCAGATTCCCACGCACTGTGGGGGCCATTGATTGCACACATGTGGCCCTACAGCCCCCCAGTGCCACAGAGCACATATACCGCAATCGGAAGCATTGGCATTCCATCAACGTACAGGTGATAGCCGATGCCCAACGCCTCATATGGCACGTCCGTGCCAAACACCCCTGGTCCAGCCATGACAGTTTCATATACCGTCAGAGCCCCATCCCAGCAGAATTTAACCAGAACATGTATGGGGACAGCTGGCTGGTTGGTGAGTGACAAGGGAGTCAGGCATGACTATCCCCTCCCGTGATGCACAACAGAAATCGCACATGCATGACTAACATTATCCTGTCTTTTACCTTACAGGTGACTCTGCATATGCATTGGGACCCCATCTAATGACTCCTTTCCGGAACCCCCAAACCAGAGGAGAGAGAAAATACAATGAAGCACACATCAAAACCCGTGCAGTGGTTGAGCAAACATTTGGGCTCCTGAAGTCCCGTTTCCGATGCTTGGATAAGTCTGGGGGGGCCCTATTGTATTCCCCTACCTTTGTGTGTCAGATCATCGGTGCATGTTGCATACTACATAACTTTGCTATGAAAAAAGGCCTGCATATTGACATACGTGATGACCTGACCCCCGACCCACACAGTCCCCACCTGCCAGAGGACACCCAGTCTGCTGATGGAAGAGCAGTCAGGAGGGTCCTCGCCGAAGGCATCTTTGGACACTAAACCAAAACATTAATCACACAGACAATGCACGCGTGTACACCACTGATGTCCCTAGATCACACACACCACATGCACATCGCATTGGATTAGCCCAAGTCCAGCATGTAGGAGTTGGGAGCAGTAACGCCAGCGTCAAGGCCCCAATGATGTCACTGTCCATTCACACACCTTTCACACATCATTCATTCAGCCGTGGGGTTCACTTCACCACCACGGCCGAGGGTGACACCCCTTACTTTCAGGAGTGCCACCCTCTCACATTCACACACCATTCACACTGTCCCCTGCACTCCTGACCGTGTGCAGTACAAAAATAAATTATAAATATCATATCCTGATCATTAAACGAAAAAAAATCGCATAACCTGAGAAAAATAATAAATAAACTCATGACCTGAGTATGTGAAAAACAATAATATAAACCAAGAAAAAAAACAAGGCCTCATCGGGGATGCCGGGGGCTTCTTCTGGGGGCCCCTCTCTGGCTCCGCAGCTGCCTGGATGGAGTGGGTGGGGGTGGGGGGGCATCTGGAGGTGGCTGCTCCCCAGGTGGGCCACTCCTGGCAGGTGTGGCCTGCGTGCCCTCCAAGGCCCTGGCTATCCGTCCAAGGTAATTGTTCGTCTGGGCCTGCATCCGGAGCTGACGGGTCACCTGGTAATGCTGGGCCCGCCGACTCAGCCTCCCCTGCTCCCGGATGGCAGCACTGTTCCCATGGATGGCAGCAGTGTTGGCCTGGACGGCTGCAGTAAGGTGCTGGATATCCCCCTGCACCTCCCCCAAAGTGGTGACCACTGCAGCGCAATTAGAGCTGACATCCTGCACTGCGTTGCTGAGGTTGGCAACGGAGCCCAGGCTGTCAGCCACTTTCTCCAAGTGCACCGCTATGGCCCCCATCTGTTCCGTCTGCCTGGCGTGATCCCTCGCCAACTGGTCCTGGACACCATCAGACACCCCCCTGGTCTTCTGGGTCGCCTTCCTGGGGCCAGAAGATGGATGTCCTCGGGTGGAAGGTGTCGCCCTTGAGGGGCTTCCAAGGATGGGGGAGGGGACGACAGACGGGCCAGGAGAAGGGGAGGAGACAGACAAAACCAAAGAAAAGTCCTGCTCTGCCACAGCAGGATCCTCCACAACCACCTCGGCAGGTGTGGTGTGGCCACTCTCCTCCTCCACAACCTCTTCACCACCCAGTGGCTCGGGCACATGATGGCGTGGGGGGGATGGGGTGGAATGCAGGCTGACAGATGATGGCCCAGCTCCGTCATCTGTGGATGACACAAAGCAGACACATGTTGGTGGTCCCACACACTTGGCACATGTCCCCCCCCCCCAAATGCAAAACAACAAATAGGGGATTATAAAACACTTACCTGTCCTTGTGCCTTCCTCCACGGAGTCATAGCCTGCGACCCCCTCCACCTGCTCCCTCTCCAGGCAGCGAGCAACCACCTCCTCCTCTGCGGTCAGGGTGACAGGACATGGGGGACCACCACCTGTGCCCCTCTCATACCTCCTGATGGAGGCCACCTTGTCCCTCACCTTGCGCCGCAGGTCATTTATTTTCTTTTGTATGTCCCCAGCAGTCCGGGTGGAGTAGCCCAGGACATTGACCCTGGCAGCAATCGACTCCAGGATGCCCTGCTTCCTCTCCCGGCTGGTCTTCCGGCTTTTTTTGCCATGGAGAAATTCATTATCCGTCTCCATTGCCGAGATAATCACTGAGACCTCCTGGGAATTAAAGTTGAGGTTCCTCCTCTCTCTGGGGGTAGCGGGAGCAGCCATTACAGTGCAAAAGTATCTTCCCTGGGGTGGGGGGAAACGGAACTACTTTTGCGCCGGAATGGCGTTTCCGCCAGCGCTTTTAAGCGCCCAGCGGAACGCATTGCGCTGACGTTTCCCAGGAAGTGGTGCCGACGGAAGTTGTGAGCATGCGCACAAGGGGGCGAGTGGAGCCGCACTCACTGCGCATGCTCCGTGGATGATGCGCTGAACGTAAGCCTCTGCGCTGGGCTCCGCCCATCATTTACATATGATCACACCCACTTCCACTTGCGTCGGGTTACGCCAGCGGATTATCGTTACTCTGGCGCAAGTTTACGCGCAACTGCTATGTGAATTACAGGACTTGCGCTGAAAGGGTCTTCAGAGTAACGTAAATGAGAAGCGTTACTCCAGAGGAAAGATACTCTCATCTACCTGAATCTGGCCCTATATATATATATCTATATTTAGAGATATATAAAATATTTTTTTTTCTGTTCTGTGCTATTGTTTTTCTATACTATTCTTTTCTATTTTTTTTTCGATTCTAACTTAATCTTTTCTATTTAAATTCAATTTCATTCTATACGAATTTCGAATTTCAGGAAATGGTTATCTATAGTTTCGTTTAAATGTTGTAGCATTATTTTCGAATTTGATCGTTTTTTTTTCGAATTTGGTAGATATGTTTTCAAATGCATTAGATTTATTTTGAATGTGGTAGAATTATTTTGAATGCGGTAGAGTTTTTTTCGAATGCGGTAGAATTTTTTCGAATACGAAATTAATCCCGAAAACGAATGTAATGAATGCAACAAACTTAACTAAACAAATTTAATTAAATAACGAATCGAAACGAAACGAAACAAAACACATTTTTTCATCCTGCACATGTCTACTGAACTTACAGTTGGTAGCTTTTGGACAGATATTCGATGACGCAATCCTGTCACCTGTCTTGAGTTTGCAATCTGCCGTTTTCCTCCAACGCCCCATCCTAGATCAGTTCGAACAGCGTAGGGTTCACCCTCTCCTCCTGTGATTACCTCTCGTGGTACCAAAGCTTCGGGACAATAGTAGCCTATCATCAGTCCGACACCAAATTCCTTCAGCGGAGGCATTTCATGAGATATGATAGATAGGTGCTCCCATTTATTGACTGTT
Organism: Rana kukunoris; assembly: GCA_029574335.1. Classification (NCBI taxonomy): domain Eukaryota; kingdom Metazoa; phylum Chordata; class Amphibia; order Anura; family Ranidae; genus Rana; species Rana kukunoris. The sequence continues at coordinate 453,547,005 of CM056050.1, forward strand.
TCACAGGTAGGTATGCGATCTCGATCTAGAGGTATATCGTCTTTCGTATAAGATGGAGGTCGATTTAATTTGAGGTTTGAATGAAGTCCTCTAACTCTCAGTCCTTTAACCTTTTGACTGTTCACTAATGTGTCTCTCCCCGTTATTGAGCTTGAGCTTCACTGGTTCTGTAGCCACTTGTAATTTCTTGCAGATTTCTTGATCAATGAAGGTGACTTCGATTTGGGCATCCAGTAGTGCATAGGCGTATACCTTCTTGTTCCTCCTTTTAGGATTTGAAATGCACACTGGTACAACCATTGATGTGCCGTTGCTTTCTCCTTCCCTAACTCTGCAAGAGAATACTGATACTTTATTTTCTTCCACAGCATCTTTAGGTATTGAGGTTTCATCCTTCTTTGGACATTCTTCGTGTAGTGGCGTAGGATGGCGTCTTTTGCAGACGCTGCATGTAGCCTTTTTCTTACACTCCTTAGTAACATTTCTTAAGCATCCAAAACACAGTTGGTTATCAAGAACAATTTTTTTCTTTTCATCTGAGCACTTTTCCTTCAACTATTGGCACTTGTGTATGGAGTGGTTCTCTCCACAGAACACTTAAAGGTAGTCTGAGGATTTGTCGGTTCTGTCTCTTTACTGAACCCAGTAGTGACTTTAAATTTGCTTTCACAGGTATCTAGACCTTTAGCTGCTGTGTTGATTGCAAAGCTAGTTGCTCTTGCACGTTTTGTATCTCTTGCAGGCCTTTCTTCTAATGCCGCGTACACACGATCATTTTTTGTGATGAAAAAAAACGACGTTTTCTGTGAAGTAAAAAACAACGTTTTTGAAACGTCACTTTTCAAAGACGATGTTGCATACACACCATCGTTTTTTCACAAAAAGCGAGGTTACGTTCACCACTCTTTTCCATTGAAGCTCGCTTCATAACTAGCTTCTGGGCATGCGCGGGTTGAAAAACTTTGTTTTAAACTACGTTTTTGCTACACACGGTGACTTTTTGTGAAACAAAAAACGACGTTTTGAAAAACGACACAAAAAATTCAAGCATGTTGGAATTTTCTTTTGGTCGTTTTTTTTAAGACAAAAAACGACACGATCAATTTAAATGACGTTTTAAAAAACAACGTTTTTTTTCATCGCAAAAAACGACCGTGTGTACGCGGCATAAGGATTTTAAGGCGTAAGATGCTGTTACTGGATTACATGCTATTCGTGCTTCCCTATTAAAGAACTCAGAGAAATTTTTTAAACTTGGGAAGTCCTTATTTAGATCTAACTGTTCAGTCACGCTTGGAGTTTGAAGTGTTCCTTGGGACCTATTTTAGGCCAGTTTTTCAATTTCTACCTAAAGGCTCTTTGTACTAAGAAAGAATGACCATATCTTGCATTTAACTTTTCCCAGGCTTGCTTATAGGCTTCTTCATCTGTTCTATAGAAGAGAGCTTTGTTTGCTTCTCCACCAACATATCTCTGAAGGTAGAATAACTTGTCAACTGGTCTGGAACAATGATGCTCAATGATCATTTCAAAACTTGCCTTTCACTCTATGAACTTCAGTATGTCCCCTGAAAATACAGTAGGTTCTGGAATGGGAAGTCTTGCTGGGACAATAGTCACACCATTCTCCTGATCATTGCAGTGACATCTAGGAGTAGAATTATCCTGTTTTATTTTCTCACTTAGTTCTAAATTAAGTGAGTCTCTCTTTTCGTCTTTCTGAGCAGGGATGGAAGGGCAATGACTTTTTTCTTCACTACATACTGAAGGTTTCCTTTCATTCTCCTGGATGTATGGAGGTAAGTAGGAGTATGCTTCTTCTAGGGATGAGCTTCGCGTTCGTACGTTTGTCGAAATTCGAACAAAAGCAGTCGTTCGCGCCAAATTCGAGTGGCGCAAAACGGCCCATAATTCACTGCGGCATTGCGCGCTGATGATTGGCCAAGCATGCTGTATTTCCCGCATGCTTGGCCAATCACAGCGTGCAAAAAATGAAGAGCCATAATTGGCCAAAGCCAGGGTGGCTTTGGCCAATTATGGCTCAGGGCTTTAGCACACACCCCACACTATATAAGGCCACCTGTTGAGCGGCCTCATGTAGTGTGTTCTGACTTGTTAATGAGAGCAGTCAGAGAGACAGAGAGATTGTCTTTTTATATAGCTAGATAGAGCAGGCAGGCAGGCTAGTCAGTTTAGCTTAATTTACAGTGTGTAGAGAATATATATACATCCCTAGGGCCGCGTACACACGATCGAACTAGTCTGCTGAAACTGGTCCGCGGACCAGTTCCAGCGGACGTATTCGATCGTGTGTACGGCCTAGCGGACAGGTTTCCAGCGGACAAAAGTTTTAAAGCATGCTTTAAAACTTGTCCGCTGGAAACCTGTCCGTCGGACATGTCCACTGGTTAGTATGATGTTCAACGATAAGTAATAAAGGAAAGCTCTGACCTTATTCTGAAGAGAAGGATACTGTGATTTGTGGGTTGCTGGAACAAATGTCAGTCTTAGAGGAGACTTGTCTTTTCTTGATGCGAAGCTTACGCTGACTTGCGATGCTCTGTGATGAGTTGCGATGCTCTGTGATGAGTTGCGATGCTTTGCGATGAGTTGCGATGCTCTGTGATGACTTGCGATGCTCTGTGATGAGTTGCGATACACTGCTGCAGGCTTTGGGCCTAGTGGTGGGAAACTAGCTGGTTGCAGTACGAGGCCTCTTGGTGGGTGGCGGTGCAGGCACTCTAGGTCTGGACTTTGGTCTCCCACCATGCGTATTTTTCTCTCTCTAGGGGTCGCAGGAGGGTTGGCGCTTTTTCTGTGACTATCTTGCCTTTGCCGTTCTGCCACTTTAAGTGTCGGCTGCAGTTTGAGTAAACACGCTTCTATGGCCTCTATGGTAGCTCTGCTGAGGTGCCTTTACTTGCTCAGTCAGGGATCGGTTGCTGTGCGGTGGTATATGCCGGCGCTTCGCTGCTCAAATGCGCTCTTTACTGTGCAAGTTGAGGAGTGCTATCACTTTTCCCTCAAGGGGAAAATAGTTTCACTGTGGCAGACGCAGCACTATGAAGTGCCTCATTCACTGTGGCAATAAAAGAATTGTGATATCTCTGACTTTTCAGTTCAACAAGACTGTCTATTACTCCAAAATTCCTCTAGTGCCGTTCTATTGAAGCAGTAGGTTTAAAGAGCACACCAAATGCTTAAAATAACTTCTTTATTAACTTCTTCATATATAACACTGCTGCTTTGCAGCAGACAGTCCATGTACAAAAACACGTGTTGAATAAAGTATAACAGAAAATGGTGGTTCAAATATTCAATCTTGTCATTTAACATAACATAACATATTTCTTTCTTCAGTATTTATACTCTCTCTGTAAGTTATTAAAGCATTCTCTAATTTCTCTGAAAGGTATAACTCTGTGGTTTGCAACTTGGTTTGGTTTAGTTTGGTTTGTTAGGTTGCAGGGTTTGTTAGGTTGCTTTAGTTCGTGAAATAGTTTGGTGGAACTACAAGTGAACACTTAACTAGTTCAGTATACAGTTCTAATCACATTATTTACAATAGGAACATATACAGTATATAACTTATGACATACATATTTGGCCCCTTTGCTTCCATAAAACTGAACTCTGGTTCTGTGTGTCTGTTCTTTTCTCTGCCTGTGGTGGAATGAGTTCCAGCCCATGTGCTGGGGAACTTCCCAGACAGAGTGGATGTTTTAGGCTGTGTTAGGTCTAGACTCTTGCTGAGTGTGAAACTGGCTGTGATTAGTCAAGGCTCCTGATGAGTCACAAAGGCTTAACTCTAAACTTTCTGGTATGAATTCTACTGTGTTATTGCCTACCTTTACTGTCATATAAATAAATAATTCTAAGGCCGCGTACACATGATCGGTCCAATCTGATGAGAATGGTCTGACGGACCGTTTTCATCGGTTCACCGCTGAAGTGGCCTGATGGTCTGATGTGCATACACACCATCAGTCCAAAATCCGATCGGGTCAGAACGCGGTGACGTAGAACACAACGATGTGCTGAAAAAATGAAGTTCAATGCTTCCAAGCATGCGTCGACTCGATTCTGAGCATGCGCAGGTTTTTGGACTGATGCGTTTGCGTACTAACCATCGGTTTGGCCCGATGGTCAGGCGTCTATCGGTCCGATTTTAAAGCAAGTTTAAAAACTTTGGTCCGACGGACGGCGGTCCAATGGGCTGTACACACGATTGGTTTGGACCTTAAGGCCAGTTTCATCGGTCCAAACCGATGGTGTGTACGCGGCCTTAAAGGCATATTCATCCATGCATGGAATCACAGTGAATAACTCTGCTTTTGTCTCTCACATATAAACACGTGCACTACATTAGGTTCTTAGCAGGTTTAGTTGTATATGCATGTAGGTTATATTAGCTACCTAGGACAGGTTCTAGCTGGCCAGCTACAGCTTATACTCGAGTCAATACGTTTTCCTATTTTTTTTTTAATTAGGTGCCTCGGCTTATATTCGGGTCGGCTTTTACTCAAGTATATGCAGTATGCTTATTCGTGTGGTTGCACGAATTAGCCTGTTTATGTGGCTGGGGCCACCAGGAGCTGGCAGGGGCGTGGGAACACATCCAAATGCACACTAAATTTAGGAGGTGCTCATCCTCAGCTTCACACCTGTAAAATTAGACTGAGTGGCTGTGTCCCTATAGCCCCAACCCCATAGAGTTAAGAAGGCTACCTGCACGCAGCTTCTGATAAATTAGAAAAATAGCCGGCAACTCGAATCCGTAAGAAATATTTATTGGCACATGGGAGAACAAAAAAAGCAGACGCGTTTCAGTTGAAGAGCCTTGGTCACTGCATCTTCTGAGGTCCAAGCCACATAAATTGAGGATTCATGCTCTAGGCCACAGCATCCATGTGAATAAGGCCTAATAGGAATCTGTCAAGATAGGAACATAAGAGCCTCTATTAAGGGTACATTTTTGAAGGTGCAAAAGCTTTCAACCTTGTCCTTGCTTCACTACTTAGAGATTCAACGACCTGGAACATATCTGTATTAGTTATTTCTTCACTGGTTGTATGCTAGTGTCAGGTCAGTAGCTCACTAAGTAGTGAAGCCAGGATAAAGTTGACACAGAAGTTGACCTACAAAAGCAAGCCAGCAATGGCAGCTTTCATATTTATATCCACAGCTTCCTTCCATGACCCTGTGATTTTGACTTGTTAGAAAAAATTAGGTTCCATATTAAAGCCTGAAGGTTAATCTACCTGCAGGTCCAGAGTGTAATTGTTCAGTTTGTATTACCATCATCACATAACTCAGGTATACGGGCGTGTAACCTGCTCTTTAGAAAGATTTATATAAATTAATGAGGGCTTAGCACATTCTAAAGACCATCACCGCGAGTTTTCAACAGCTTCACTTAGGCAGAAGTGCTACATTAGCACATTATTTATAACTACTTCACCACATTACTGATAAAATCTGGATGTTTTCCTAATAACGGGCACAGCACACTGTTTATGTATCGAAAGTATTAACAAGGTATAAGATTTAAGCAAATTAATAGCTGCAACTAGGACTAAACCTGGAGGGCTTAAAGCTGCTGGGAAAATTTAATTCAGTTTCTTTGAAAAGAGGTTTGATAACTTGAATCATATTTCATCTGTGTACTACACAATGATAAAAACAACATTTAAATATTATATTTACTGTACACATTTATTTAGATTTTTATAATTTTTTGTTTGCCATATTGCAAAAGGACTGAAACTATGACTAACATACAGTAACTTTTCCCAATGTATAACAAATGTCATTGTATCTATTGGATAATAGATACTACTGGGAACTGGTTGTGGTCCAGTGCTTCATTTCACAGTTTTCATACATTGTTGTCATGGTAATCACTAAATTTGAACCACCCTAATTTCTTTTACAAGCACAGACAACATAAACTGGAATCATAAATAGCTATTAGCTTTTATCAGGATTGTTGTGTTGACATTTTCATTAGGTAATCAATCAACTGTATTTTGTTGAAACATAAATTTAACAGTTGCCCAAAGTAGGGTTGGTAAAAAAAAAAAAAGCAAGATTACCTATATTACTGATGCTTCAACTTTTCTAACCTCAAGACATACATACTGTAGGTACATACAGTCACAAACACATTAAGAAAACCTACTGTATGCATTAAATAAGACTTAAAGGGGTTGTAAAGGTAATTTTTTTTTAAATATTTAAATAACGAACATCTCAGAGTGGCCCCGAACCTGGTCTTCTGGGGTCCCTCAGTGGCTGTCTCGGCTCCTCCCTGCAAGAACTAACCACCTTCATGCGAGCAAGCTTGCATGGTGGTTAGTTCTTGCGGGCGCGGGCCCGTGATACAGCTGGCGGCTAGAGCCACTCACTGTATCACTTAGTCCTTACTGACCCTTTATCAGCTTCTCAGAGGTACACAGCTTCTTCAGACAGGTGCACTACCATACTCCTCCACACACCCTCTATCAGCACTTCTTGTCTTTTAAGCTGTTATTCTGGAAGTTCTTAACCCCCTGTGTGCTTGACTGCCAGTGGTCAGCAGAGAAGGCTCTTTCCGTCCCGAACTTTATTGCCCATAATTTCTCACCCCCTCTGGGTGACCTCCTGAACACTATACCATTGCCTAAAGGGACCACACTCCAAAAATTGGTGCAACATACCGTCCGTCCAGGACCTAACCCTGGCGTCCTGTACAGTGCCTCCAATTCCCCAGGTAAGTGACACACACAAACCTGGCCAACCACATGATGTAAAAGATAACATGATTTATTAGACCAGGCCACTTTCTTTTACTGCTCCATTGTCCAGTTCTGATGTGCACATGCCCATTGCAGGCATCTTTGGCTGTGGACACAGGTCAGCATGGGCAGCCTATTTGGACCATAGCTATGCAGCCCTGTAGACAACAGACTGCAATGCCCATTTTTTTATGTTTACTTACTGCATAAAATATTCCACAACTTTCAGATGCCATTGTAAAAGAATAATTAATAATATTCACTTAACCTGTCAGTGGTTATTAAGTTAAGGCTAATTGGTGTAAAAGAAATATTAATATAGATTAATATAGATTAGTTGGATCAGTCATTTTAAGCCTTCTGTCATGATTTAGCCAAGAGTGAGTAGGCCTGAATCATATTTTCATAAACATTTTTAAAATCACAGTATATGTCTGCCATGGTTGTAGCAATACAGCGTTCATGGAAGGCCAAATATTGTATCTGTATCCTTCACACCTGGGGTTAAAGTTTATGTTACCCCAACATTTCATATTCCTTATATGTCTATATTTGTACCATCTACTTTTTTTAAAGTTACCCATTCTCTTTGTATCTCTTCCTTTGAGTGAAATACTTGATGATCCTGCCTGTTCGCCAATGGTCAGACTTGTGCTTACATGCTCCTCTGCACAGCTCTTCACTGTAAAATTAGTGTATTGCTCTTTATCTAAATGTCAAATATGTGATAATTCTCAAAGGTTATGTTCCCCTTTGTAAAAAAGTTAAATTTTTTTTTATATTTTTGCAGGTAAGATTTTTTAAATGTATTATTTTTTTACTTGGAGCCTGCAAAGCATTGCACAGAGTGGCCCCGAACCTGGTCTTCTGGGGTCCCTCAGTGGCTGTCTCGGCTCCTCCCTGCAAGAACTAACCACCTTCATGCGAGCGAGCTTGCATGGTGGTTAGTTCTTGCGGGCAAGCTCCCGTGATACAGCTGGCGGCTAGAGCCACTCACTGTATTACTTAGTTCTTACTGACTGTGGCACTGTTGCAATGCAGGGCTTCTGCAGACTTACACTGTGTGTAAGCTATCTGCTTGTATCTCATACAGGCAGGCAGTTGCACAATGACAGGAAGCATCAATGAACTACCTACAGCACTCAACAGCACCTAACATAGAAACGTGATGGCAAAAAAAGACTGAGTAGCCCATCAAGTCTGCCTATTTTATATATATTTTATATATATTTTTTGTATGTTTTTTTTTTTGTTTTAGTTCATTGAGAACTACACACCTCCAGCCGCAAAGGCTGTCGGTACTTTATAACTAATTGGTATTATGTAAGCCTATTGTTTGCCATCGGATAGTCTAAATGACTAGCAACTCACTGTATTCTGTAATTTAAATAAATTAAGATATTAAATCATATCTTGGTCATATCTAAGGAGTCCCATAACTGTGGAGGGTATGGGCCACCAGTTTCATCCAACTCAAGGAAAAGTACCTTTTCAGAAAGTTTTACCCCTTTTATACTAATAGTCACTGCTCTCCCCTCTGCCCCTCCAGAGCTCACCGGCGTGCTGACTGGGGAGGGGGTGGACACTCCGTGGCTCCGGCTCTCCAGCATGCACTAAGAGGCTGAGCCAGCTGCAGATCATGCATCCAGGTGGGTCCCTACAATATGGTTAGGATCCTTCCAGAACCTGCAGCAGCTCTGTGATGTCAGCTAAAGACAGGCTTTAGCCTGTTGTTGGCTGATTCTGGCTCACAGGAGAGCAAAAGTAAGTACACTCCTGTGACCCAGGAAAGAAGTATGGCCACAGGAGTTTTTGTTTTTTTTACTTTCAAATGTTGTACAATGTGAAAACACATATTTTTTATCAGGTTAGCAACTGTAGTCTTGCAGACCTTGAGTGCTGCCAGACAGACCCAGACAAGCAATTAGAGATGTACAGAACTGTTCGCCGGTGAATAGTTTGCGGCGAACATCGCTTGTTTGCCGCCGCGGGTGAACATATGCAATGTTCGATCCGCTCCCTATTCGTCATCATTGAGCAAACTTTGACCCTGTACCTCACAGTCAGCAGACACATTCCAGCCAATCAGCAGCATACCCTTCCTCCCAGACCCTCCCACCTCCTGTACAGCATCCATTTTATATTCATTCAGAACCTGCAGTCTTAGTGAGAGGAGGGACAGTGTAGCTGCTACTGATTTAATAGGGAAATTGCTAGCTAGGCCAGTGTATTCAGTGTCCACTCCAGTCCTGAAAGACTCATCTGATCTCTGCTGTAAGGACAGCATCCTGACAGCACCCCAAAAAGACCTTTTTAGGGCTAGTCCACCAGTCTGCTTTTTTTTTTCTCTCTATAATCTAATGTGTGTTGGGGTGGTTTACAGAGAGAGACAGAGAGAGAGAGTATAATTTTTTTTGGGGTTGGATAGAGCAGGCAGGCAGGCTAGTCAGTTAGAGTTACAGTACAGTGTGTAGAGGATATATATGCATCCCAGGAGTTGTATATATATTTATACACTGTATTGAGTTTAGCTAGACTAGATCCGCTCTTCCTAATATACTGACAGCCTGTATAGGGCTAGTAGATCAGTCTGCTTTTTCTTTTCTTTTTTCTGTAATCAGCCTACCAGCGCGTGTGTGTCAGGATCACAGCGTATACTGTGCCCAATTGCCCAGTGCCACCACTCATATATCTGGTGGCACAGTACATTACATGTAAAAAAACCACAATTTTGACTGCAATAGAGAATAGCAGTTAGTTGTCTGCAAGTGTTTGTGTCACGGAAAAATATTGTTACTGCGCTGGTCTGAATAGGTGATGACACAAAATAATCTTAGTGTATAAGGTGCTGAATTCAGTGCAGTACTGTGCGTGATAAACCACAATAGGTGATTATCTGACTAAATGACAATGTCCAGCTCTTTCGAGCATGTGCAATTGTGTACTACTATGTGCGACTACTGTGCCAACAAACAAAATACATAAATGTAAGTAACAGTGTTCAGCTCTCTCGAGCATATACAAACATTTTTTTTTTTTTCTATCTATATACCAATGTCCTACTCTCTCGAGTGTGTGATACTAAGTGCAGCTATTATACCAGCAACCAAATGTAAATAAATAAATATGCATATCAATGTCATAAACCATATGTGCAAAAAATATATATGTGCATGAAAGTTCATAAATGTTCATAACACATCCCGATTGACGTGGAAGTCACAACTTCACAGTTAGAGTCCAATAAGGGAATAATATATGATAATCATAGGTGTGCGCAGCCTGTTGCATTAGGGTGTGCACCTAAAAGCTTAAAAGCATGGTACCGATCTCTTGCGGTGTTCATTCAGAAAGGGAAGGGGCCGGTAAGTGACATTACCCCTTTCAGCACTCATCCTGAAGTATCATCTATGTGTGCGCACTGCAGTAGCCAATGGGAGAGGAGGGAAGCCAGACATGCTGTGGGTGGGGACACCAGGCAGCAGGGGGAATCTGCACTGCAGGGAGCGATTAGGGTGTGCCTGGGCATACCTGGCACACCCTGTGCGCACGCCTCTGATGATAATTAATCCTGGTGTTGTGTTTTTCTACTTCTTACACCCGACAGAAATAAGTGCTACCACCACCAACTGCTGAAATGCGCACTCACCAGTAGGGATGAGCTTTGCGTTCGATGCGAACACATTCGAATGACGCGCAACGCAACGGCCCCATAATTCACTGCGGCGTTGCACGCTGATGATTGGCCAAGCATGCACCATGACCCCCGCATGCTTGGCCAATCACAGCGCCCAAAAAACGAAGAGACCTAATTGGCCAAAGCCTGGGTGCTTTGGCCAATTAGGGCTCAGGGCTTTAGCACACGCCCCACACTATAAAAGGCCGCCTCCCGGGCGGCCTTGTGTAGTGTGTTCCGGCTTGCTTTCAGAGAGAGAAGTCAGACTGACAGAGAGAGAGAGAGAGATAGATAGATAGAGACACAGTGTCTTTTTAGATAGATAGATAGATAGATAGATAGATAGATAGATAATAGATAGATAGATAGATAGATAGATAGATAGATCAGGAGAGGCTACTAGTTAGTATAGTTAAATGGACAGTTTGTAGAGAATATATTGACATCCCTAGGAGTTGTCAATATAATTATAGTAAACTGCTATAGCTTAGCTAGTTCTGCTATTAGTATCTGTCAGGCAGGAGGATTGTGCTTGATGCTCTAACGTGTTAGTGTACACGTGTTAGTTCATTGCACATAGACGCATTAACTGTTACTGTGCACCGTGTGCTATTTATTTGCACAGAAAGGCAGTTGCTGTTAATGCAAGTGGGCTATTGAATTGCACTAGAAACAGCAGTCGCTCTGACTGTGCGTGTGCTGTTTAATACCACCTGAGCGCATTTGGGGTCAACCGTACGTGTGTTGTGACATACCACCTGAGCGAATTTGGGGTCACCGTACGTGTGCTGTGACATACCACCTGATCACATTTGGGGGTCACCGTACGTGTGCTGTGACATACCACCTGAGCGCATTTGGGGTCACCGTACGTGTGCTGTGACATACCACCTGAGCGCATTTGGGGTCACGGTACGTGTGCTGTGACATACCACCTGAGCGCATTTGGGGTCACCGTACGTGTGCTGTGACATACCACCTGAGCGCATTTGGGGTCACCGTACGGTGTGCTGTGACATACCACCTGAGCGCATTTGGGGTCACCGTACGTGTGCTGGTATATACCACCTGAGCGCAGTTAGTGCCACTGTACGTGTGCTCCTACATACCCACCTGAGCACAGATAGTGCCACTGTACGTGTGCTCCTATATACCACCTGAGCACAGTTAGTGCCACTGTACGTGTGCTGGTATATACCACCTGAGCACAGATAGTGCCACTGTACGTGTGTGCTCCTATATACCACCTGAGCACCGATAGTGTGCCACTGTACGTATGCTCCTATATACCACCTGAGCGCAGTTAGTGCCACTGTACGTGTGCTGGTATATACCACCTGAACACAGATAGTGCCACTGTACGTGTGCTCCTATATACCACCTGAGCACAGATAGTGCCACTGTACGTGTGCTCCTATATACCACCTGAGCACAGATAGTGCCACTGTACGTGTGCTCCTATATACCACCTGAGCACAGATAGTGCCACTGTACGTGTGCTCCTATATACCACCTGAGCAAAGATAGTGCCACTGTACGTGTGCTGCTATATACCACCTGAGCACAGATAGTGCCACTGTACATGTGCTCCTATATACCACCTGAGCACAGATAGTGCCACTGTACGTGTGCTCCTATATACCACCTGAGCACAGTTAGTGCCACTGTACGTGTGCTGGTATATACCACCTGAGCACAGATAGTGCCACTGTACGTGTGCTCCTATATACCACCTGAGCACAGTTAGTGCCACTGTACGTGTGCTGGTATATACCATCTGAGCACAGATAGTGCCACTGTACGTGTGTGAGCGTGGGGCATCGTGTGCTATATACCACCTGAGCGCAGTTTGCCACTGTACGGTGTACACCACCTACAGATAGTGCCACTGTACTGTGTATATACCACCTGAGCACGCCACACGTGTGCTGGTGAGCACAGATAGTGCCACTGTACGTGTGCTCCTACATACCACCTGAGCACCAGATAGTGCCACTGTACGTGTGCTCCTATATACCACCTGAGCACAGTTAGTGCCACTGTACGTGTGTGTGCTGGTATATACCACCTGAGCACAGATAGTGCCACTGTACGTGTGCTCCTATATACCACCTGAGCACCGATAGTGCCACTGTACGTATGCTCCTATATACCACCTGAGCGCAGTTAGTGCCACTGTACGTGTGCTGGTATATACCACCTAAAAACAGATAGTGCCACTGTACGTGTGCTCCTATATACCACCTGAGCAACAGATAGTGCCACTGTACGTGTGCTCCTATATACCACCTGAGCACAGATAGTGCCACTGTACGTGTGCTCCTATATACCACCTGAGCACAGATAGTGCCACTGTACGTGTGCTCCTATATACCACCTGAGCAAAGATAGTGCCACTGTACGTGTGCTGGCTATATACCACCTGAGCACAGATAGTGCCACTGTACATGTGCTCCTATATACCACCTGAGCACAGATAGTGCCACTGTACGTGTGCTCCTATATACCACCTGAGCACAGTTAGTGCCACTGTACGTGTGCTGGTATATACCACCTGAGCACAGATAGTGCCACTGTACGTGTGCTCCTATATACCACCTGAGCACAGTTAGTGCCACTGTACGTGTGCTCCTATATACCACCTGAGCACAGTTAGTGCCACTGTACGTGTGCTGCTATATACCACCTGAGCACAGATAGTGCCACTGTACGTGTGCTGCTATATACCACCTGAGCACAGATAGTGCCACTGTACGTGTGCTCCTATATACCACCTGAGCACAGATAGTGCCACTGTATGTGTGCTCCTATATACCACCTGAGCACAGTTAGTGACACTGTACGTGTGCTGGTATATACCACCTGAGCACAGATAGTGCCACTGTACGTGTGCTGCTATATACCACCTGAGCACAGATAGTGCCACTGTACGTGTGCTGGCATATACCACCTGAGCACAGATAGTGCCACTGTACGTGTGCTCCTATATACCACCTGAGCACAGATAGTGCCACTGTACGTGTGTGCTCCTATATACCACCTGAGCACAGTTAGTGCCACTGTACGTGTGCTGCTATATACCATCTGAGCACAGATAGTGCCACTGTACGTGTGCTCCTATATACCACCTGAGCACAGATAGTGCCACTGTACGTGTGCTGCTATATACCACCTGAGCACAGATAGTGCCACTGTACGTGTGCTCCTATATACCACCTGAGCACAGTTAGCGCCACTGTACGTGTGCTGCTATATACCACCTGAGCACAGATAGTGCCACTGTACGTGTGCTGGTATATACCACCTGAGCACAGATAGTGCCACTGTACGTGTGCTACTATATACCACCTGAGCACAGTTAGTGCCACTGTACGTGTGCTGGTATATACCACCTGAGCACAGATAGTGTCACTGTACGTGTGCTCCTATATACCACCTGAGCACAGATAGTGCCACTGTACGTGTGCTGGTATATACCACCTGAGCACAGATAGTGCCACTGTGTACGTGTGCTCCTATATACCACCTGAGCACAGTTAGTGCCACTGTACGTGTGCTGGTATATACCACCTGAGCACAGATAGTGCCCATGTACGTGTGCTGCTATATACCACCTGAGCACAGATAGTGCCACTGTACGTGTGCTGGTATATACCACCTGAGCACAGATAGTGCCACTGTACGTGTGCTCCTATATACCACCTGAGCACAGTTAGTGCCACTGTACGTGTGCTGCTATATACCACCTGAGCACAGATAGTGCCACTGTACGTGTGCTCCTATATACCCACCTGAGCACAGATAGTGCCACTGTATGTGTGCTGCCATATACCACCTGAGCACAGATAGTGCCACTGTACATGTGCTCCTATATACCACCTGAGCACAGATAGTGCCACCGTACGTGTGCTCCTATATACCACCTGAGCACAGATAGTGCCACTGTACGTGTGCTCCTATATACCACCTGAGCACAGTTAGTGCCACTGTACGTGTGCTGCTATATACCACCTGAGCACAGATAGTGCCACTGTACGTGTGCTCCTATATACCACCTAGTGCCACTGTACGTGTGCTGCTATATACCACCTGGGCACAGATAGTGCCACTGTACGTGTGCTCCTATATACCACCTGAGCACAGATAGTGCCACTGTACGTGTGCTCCTATATACCACCTGAGCACAGATAGTGCCACTGTATCGTGTGCTGCTATATACCACCTGAGCACAGATAGTGCCACTGTACGTGTGCTCCTATATACCACCTGAGCACAGATAATGCCACTGTACGTGTGCTCCTATATACCACCTGAGCGCAGTTAGTGCCACTGTGCCTGTACGTGTGCTGGTATATACCCCACCTGAGCACAGATAGTGCCACTGTACGTGTGCTCCTATATACCACCTGAGCACAGATAGTGCACACTGTACGTGTTCTCCTATATACCACCTGAGCACAAATAGTGCCACTGTACGTGTGCTCCTATATACCACCTGAGCACCAGATAGTGCCACTGTACGTGTGCTCCTATATACCACCTGAGAGCGCCATTTTGGTGTCACTCTGCTTGTGCTGTTTACATACCACCTGAGCACTTCCAATATGTCTGGAAGGAGAACAAAGAGAGGCAGAGAGTCAGGAGGGCAAGCAGGCTCTGCATGTAGAGGTAACGCTGGTAGTGGATGTGGTGCATCCTCTTCAGCCCGTTGGCCGTGGCCGCCTCGTCATTCTTTTCGGTAGCTGGCCGTGTTTGAACCTCACAATGGCTCACACAATACTTCCCTAGTACCACCATGTCCTCCTAACGAGTCCCCCGAACTGTTTCAACACAGTGTGGGGGTACATGCTGCAGGAAGATGCGCAGCGTTTTGAAGACTCCGATGACGGAACAGTGATAGAGGAAGGCATTTGATGTGAGCCCAGGGAGAGGGGGTGGCCGAGAGGGACAGGAATTTGCCCGTGATGATGTTCCCCCAGCTGGAGCATACTGCCAGGTTTTGACAGTGATGAGGAGGGAGGGGATAATGAGGTCACTGACTCTACCTGGGTGTCTGATAGGAGAGAGGAGGAGGAGGAGGACGACGAGGCACAGGCACATCTCCAAAGAGGCAGGATGCCCTCCAGGGGTCAGCTTAAGGTCACACCCACTGCATTACAGCGCACATCTACGGCGCTTGTGCATGGCGCTGGCTGTGTGTCTGACCGGTACAACAAGCAAAAAAGTTCTTTGGTGTGGGCCTTTTTTTGAAACATGTCCACAAGATCGTACCTTGGCTATTTGCAACTTATGTCGCAAGCGTATCTCGCGTGGCCAAAACATCAACCGCCTGGGTACCACAATGCTTGTCCAGACATATGTCGACCTGCCATGCAGCTCGTTGGCAAGCACACAAGAAAAAGACCCACACCAAAGACAGAAGCGTACCCCCCCTTGCCCTTCTGGGACCTCCAACCCCAGTAGACCCCCAGTCCTTTCTGAAGCCTGCAGTGAAGGTGTAGAAATAGTGTGTGTCACAAGCTTAGTAGTAGCGTCAATCTACTGATAGTACCAGGCAAAATTCCCTGGCCCAGCTTGCTGGCAGCGCCAAAAAAAGTACAATCCCAGGCATCCACATGCCCAGCAGTTGAATGCTAGCTTAGCGAAATTGCTAGCACTTCAACTGCTACCTTTTCAGTTGGTAGATTCTGCCCCCTTCCGTGAGTTTGTGCAATGTGCAGTACCTCAGTCGCAAGTACCAAAACGCCACTTTTTCTCACGGAAGGCTATTCCGCTCTCTACAGCATGTGGAAGGCAATGTCCATGCCTCGCTGGACAGGGAGGTCAGTGGTAAGGTGCATATTACCGCTGACTCATGGTCCAGCAGCATGACAGGACGGTTATCTGTCTTTTACGGTGCATTGGGGTGACTCTGCTGGCAGGTGGAAGGACGCAGGGCAAGGTCCAGTAGTTTTGGAGGTTGTTCCGCCACCACGCCCTCCAAAAAAATACTACTGTTGTGACACACCTCTTTCCTCCACCCCCTCCTCTTCTTCTTTCCTCTGTGGCCTCTTCCTGTGGGGATGTTTTCTTCCGAACCAGCCGTGCTCCATAGGCGTGCGAGGGATACGCAGGAATGCAGGCCAAGAGATGCCATGTGTTGCTAGAGCTGGTGCTTGGAGACAGGAGCCAACACTGGGAAGAGATTTTTCTCAGCTCTGCAGGGTCAGGCTGAGAGGTGTTTGACGCCACGCCAGCTGAAGCCTGGAATGGTGGTCAGCGATAATGCACCAACCTCCTCTCTGCCCTGCGACAGGAAAACTCACCCACGTGCCCTGTTTGCGCATGTTTCTCAATTTGGTGGTGCATGCGTTCTTGGCAGGTACCCGGGCTTGCAGGATGTCTTGAAGCAGGCCAGGAAAAGTCTGTGTCATTTTCGAGGTCATATAATGCCCACTGCTCGCTGACTGACCTCCAAAGGAATACAACCTGCCCAAGAACCGCCTAATTTGTGACATGCCCACCGATGGAACTCAACGTTGGCCATGCTGCAGCGGCTTGCACACGCAGCAGCGGGCCATCAATGAGTACTTGTGCCAATATGGCAGCAGAACTGGGTCAGGGCAGCTAGGTTTTTTTCACCACGCCAGTGGGCTTTGATCAGGGATGCATGCACTGTCCTGTCACCATTTGAGGAGGCCACGAGATGGTGAGCAGTGACAGTGCATGCATCAGTGAGACTGTCCCTCTTATTCACTTGTCGGAGCACACGCTACGTGGAATAATGGACAGGGCCTTGAGGCAGAACAGAGGGAGAAGAGGAGGACTTCCTTACCTCTCAAGGCCCCCTTTACCCAACAGTGGTCCTGCTTGCCCACCTAGCACACAGGATGAGGATGAGGAGGAGGAGGAGAGGAGGAGTTTGTATCGCAGCATGGAGGGGACCTAGCACTCAGCAGCAGCAGTCTTCAAGGATCATTTACAGTCCCAAGGAGCACGTGGAGTTTTACGTGGCGGGATGAGTGCCTGTGGATCCTGTCATCCTCAGTGACCCAAAGGACTGTGGCCACCGATGCCTCACAAACCTACGCTGCATGGCCTCCCTGATTCTGCAAAGCCTGCTGTAAGGATCCCTGTGTAGTGCTATTAAGAGAGGGATCATTACTGGCTGGCGACATCTCCTTGATCCACGTTACAAGAGTAAGGTTGCGGACCTTATGTTGCCATCGCAGAGGGAGCAGAAGATGAAACTTCTGCGGGAGGCCTTGCAGAAGGGTCTGTGCAATACCTTCCCAAACCGGGGGATTACCAAACCTGGCTCTGAAAATGAATGAGAATGAGGAACTATATAGCAGCACATGCGAAGTAAATCGCCTCTGGGCGCTGTTGTGTCCTGTCTCCTTTGAGATCAAAAGAGATGAGTCTTAATCTTTCTCCTGAAGACTAAGTAGTTCTCCTTCCAGCCGAATGCTGGCTGGTAAGGCGTCCATAGTCTGGGGCCTTGGACAGCGAATCTCCTGTCTCCTTTGGACTTGTATATGGCTTTCGGTATCTGAAAGCCGATTTTGATTGGTGGATCGTAGAATACGATTGGGATTGTGAATTTTTAATTTTTCGCATAGATAATGGGGAGCATTCCCATGGATACATCTATGCGTTAGACAGAGAGCTTTAAAGGTGATTCTGTCTTTAACTGTAGCCAGTGAAGGATCTCATGAAGGTGAGATTGATCCCAGGTTTTTTCCAGTCACAAGTCTGGCGGCCGTATTTTGAACGACTTGAAGACGAGTGATTTGGTACTTGGGGAGTCCGAGGTAGAGGGCATTTGCATAGTCCAGTCTGGAGTTTACAATAGCTCCTACCACGACCGCTATGTCATTCTTGGGAATAAAAGGCGTGAGTCTGCGTAGTAGGCGCAGCAGATGGTGAGATCCGCTGACTACTGCCCCTATTTGTGCGTTCATTGTCATGTCGGAATCAAAGATGACCCCAAAGACTTTTGACTTTGGCGCTAGGGG
This sequence comes from Rana kukunoris, assembly GCA_029574335.1. Taxonomy (NCBI): domain Eukaryota; kingdom Metazoa; phylum Chordata; class Amphibia; order Anura; family Ranidae; genus Rana; species Rana kukunoris. The sequence goes on from CM056050.1 coordinate 453,565,454, forward strand.
TGATGATTTTGCCCAGAATGGACGGGGGGATCCAGGTTGTTGTCGATTGATTCCTACGCTTGGCGTGAAACAGAAGAAGTTCTGTTTTAGCTCCGTTGAGTTTGAGCTCTGGACAACGTCTTGCTGAGGCTTCGGTGAGTCACAGGAGGGGCGGTGGAGAAGGTGGTCGTCTGACCGACGCGTTCAGGCAGTTTTTTAGTCCGCAGCCCCAAGGTCTGACCGGTTCCAGCAACCATTGCCAGCGTCTGCTTTACATGGTCCTGGAATACCTAGGGGCAAGATCCGACTTGGACACCTTCCCCACCAAAAATCCTCTGGCTTTCTGGGTCTTGAGGATGGATCACTGGCCAGAGCTTGCCCAGTACGCAATTGAGCTACTGGCTTGGCCTGCATCCAGTGTTCTTTCAGAACGGACATTCAGTGCTGCTGGAGGCTTTGTCACTGATCACAGGGTGCGCCCTCCACCAGCTCTGTTGATCAACTGACCTTCATAAAAATGAATCAGGCTTGGATCAACACCAGCTACCAAGCACCTGATGCTGATATTAATGAATAATATATTTTTTGTTGAAATGTCGGATCCCTTTTAGACTGCTGATGCTGAGTGACTGTCCTCTTATGCTGCTGATGGAATATCCTTCTCCTCCTCACTTTTCTTGCTGATAGCTAGTAAGAAATGTTGTGTTTCTGGCTCCGCCACCAGTGCCTAAGGCACCATTTTTCAGCCCCTGTTTAACAGGGGCGCCTAATAACAATTTTTGTTGCAATAATTTGCACGTGGCTCCTTGTTGCGCTCCAATTGGAGTTATTGGGAGGGGTTGCAAGTGTTGTGTTGTGCCCAAGGCACAATTTTCCAGCCCCTGTTTAACAGGGGCGCTTAATAACAATTTTTGATGCATCAATTTGCACGTGGCTCCTTGTTGCGCTCCAATTGGAGTTATTGGGAGGGGTTGCAAGTGTTGTGTTGTGCCCAAGGCACAATTTTCCAGCCCCTGTTTAACAGGGGCGCTTAATAACAATTTTTGATGCAATAATTTGCACGTGGCTCCTTGTTGCGCTCCAATTGGAGTTATTGGGAGGGGTTGCAAGTGTTGTGTTGTGCCCAATGCACAATTTTTCTGCCCCTGTTTAACAGGGGCGCCTAATAACAATTTTTGATGCAATAATTTGCACGTGGCTCCTTGTTGCGCTCCAATTGGAGTTATTGGGAGGGGTTGCAAGTGTTGTGTTGTGCCCAAGGCACAATTTTTCAGCCCCTTTTTACAGGGCGCCTAATAACAATTTTTGATGCAATAATTTGCACGTGGCTCCTTGTTGCGCTCCAATTGGAGTTATTGGGAGGGGTTGCAAGTGTTGTGTTGTGCCCCAGGCACAATTTTCCAGCCCCTGTTTAACAGGGGCGCTTAATAACAATTTTTGATGCAATAATTTGCACGTGCCTCCTTGTAGCGCTCCAATTGGAGTTTTTGGGAGGGGTTGCAAGTGTTGTGTTGTGCCCAATGCACAATTTTTCTGCCCCTGTTTAACAGGGGCGCCTAATAACAATTTTTGATGCAATAATTTGTACGTGGCTCCTTGTTGCGCTCCAATTGGAGTTATTGGGAGGGTTGCAAGTGTTGTGTTGTGCCCAAGGCACAATTTTCCAGCCCCTGTTTAACAGGGGCGCTAATAACAATTTTTGATGCAATAATTTGCACGTGGCTCCTTGTTGAGCTCCAATTGGAGTTATTGGGAGGGGTGCAAGTGTTGTGTTGTGCCCAATGCACAATTTTTCGGCCCCCTGTTTAACAGGGGCGCCTAATAACAATTTTTGATGCAATAATTTGCACGTGCTCCTTGTTGCGCTCCAATTACAGTATGTTTGAGGGGTGCCCTTTTTTCTAAAAAATTTCTTTCACACAACAATAATGGCCCCCCACCACCGCTAAAATATTCGACATAATGTTGCCACACAGAACTTGCGCAAGTAGCATTAATTACTTTTTTTTTGGGTCCTTTCATGTTGTGCAGGGATATTTCTAAACACGTGCCACTACTATAGACACCCAGCAGGTGTGATATTTAAAGGAATTGTTAATTTTATTTTTCACTTTAAGCATCATTAAAATGGCTGCTCCGCAAAAAACGGCCGTTTTAAAAAATTAAATTTCCATTGGTACATGTTCCCTGGGGCAAGACCCGGGTTCTGAACGACGTTTTTCCAACATTTAATTTAATTTTGGTCTTTAAAATGACCGTTTTTGAATTCGAACGTTCGGGTCCCATAGACTTCAATGGGGTTCGAAATGTTCGCGATACGAACCCGCGGTCTGTTCGAACGTTCTGGTGCGAACGAACCGGGGGGTGTTCGGCTCATCCCTACTCACCAGACTCCAGCTGGTAATGGGCTCCAAACTTATTCCGTTCCTGTCAGTGGATATGTGCTCCTTGCTCCTTTCACACAGTGTTCCTTAGTGCCTCAAAAAACAAGGGCTAATCATGGTGTAGTACGTTTAAAAGGTTTGTTTATTTAAAAAATAAAATCAGACTACTCACAAGGGAGGTGCTTTGAACCAGCACCTAGTATCTTTGGCAGTATCGGGCATGAACAGCCGCTCACCAGCTTGTTTTGGGTTGCGTGCCCGGCTCCTGCTTCAATGTGGTTCCACAGGTCAAAAACACTCCCTCTATGCGTTATCCACCTGGCTTCTACTAGTTTCGCAAATATGCGTCATCAGGAAAGTGTTTGTGTCAGGCCTACAGCGTCTACTCTGCCAACCTCTGCCAGTGTCACCAGTGCCACTCATATCTGGTGGCACAGTAGATTACATGTAAAAAAAAAACTCAATTTTGACTGCAATTAGAGATATACAAGTGGTTTGGGGCAAAACTACAGCATCCTATTCTGCCAACCTCTGCCAGTGTCACCAGTGCCAGATATCGACACTCTGAGGAGCGATGAACCCCTTGACTACTGGGTGTGCAGGCTTGACCTGTGGCCTGAGCTATCCCCATTTGCGATAGAACTTCTGGCCTGCCCCGCTGCAAGTGTCCTTTCAGAAAGGACCTTCAGTGCAGCAGGAGGTATTGTCACTGAGAAGAGAAGTCGCCTAGGTCAAAAAAGTCTAGATTACCTCACCTTTATTAAGATGAATGAGGCATGGATCCAGAAGGGACTGACAGTGGGCGATACATTTGACTAAAAAAGGCCTGATGAGATGAGCTGCCTTGGGCTAAAGATGGTCCACATGCTGCTGTATTTTATCTCTGCATGCCAGGTGACTTGCGTGACTTATCCGCCACCAACTAGGGTTCAAGCCGCAATGTTTTTTTTTTGTTCAATAATTTTATTGAAAATTAAAGGATAACAATATATATATGCGAGATAACAATACAGTATAAAATATATGCGAGATAACAATACGTTATAAGACTTAAGTTTATACTTTTGAAAATCTCTCTCTAATCGCAGAAGCTAACAAAGTATCTGAATTCGTCAGCATTATCCTGATTGGCTCAACCAATATCATAACTGTGTTCACCAGACCATATAACATTAATGTTATACAAAAAAAAGGGAAAAAACTGGCCAAGCATCGCGAATCCCGACCCCCTGGATGCCCCAAAGGGATCACACTGCATCCTAGGGAACAAGGTCACAAAGCCCTCTCACGTGGCCTTCAAAATTGTATACAGTACAACTGTTTTAGTGGGGATGGAACCTTTTTCTAACAGATATTGAAGTTTGCTATAGGCAATACCACAACTTTGTTTTTGTGTTTTCCAAAACTCTTGTAAAATGCCCTTGCAACTCTCCTTTATATTCTAGTACAAAGTCCCCCAACCTTTGTCTGAATTCTCGAACACAAACTTGTTTTTATGACGTTTTCGTTTTTTGTTTTTTTTTACTGAACAATTTACATTTGGAACATAGTTCTGCAAGTTACAAGGCAATGCTGAAGAAGTGCATATAATAAAGAAATATGGCTTATACACATATGGGCAGAGTAGATCAAAACAAAAATGTATTCAGATCGAACAATGGACTCAGAAGCTATTCATGAATGGAAAACCTTGTGCCTACTCTATTCATGGGATGGTACGCTAGAAGAATATATAGGTTTATGGACCCTCAGTGCATGTGTCAGTGGACTCAAGCCATCTGTCCCAGATTTTGTTGTATTTATCTGGACAACCTCTATTAATATATATGAACTTTTTGTAGGGAAGTGTGTTATTTATATCTAGTTTCCAGTCGTTAAAGCTGGGGGGAGTGGGTCTCATCCACTGTCTGGCTATAATTTTCCTAGCAGAAAACAATGTTTCATGCAAAAAATGTTTTAGTAAATTTGTCCATTTCTGCATCGGGGAATATCCCCAGTAAGCATTGTTTGGGATCCAGGGACAATGGGGATCCCACGTCATCATGGAGGAAGTCCACAATCTGCTTCCACAGACCCTGGAGGACCGGGCCGCCCAAAGTAGATGGAAGAATGTGCCTGTGGCTTGATTACACATTATGCACGAAGTAGAAGACTGCTGTCGAAAGCGGGCGATTCTTAGGGGGGTGAGATATGCCCGGTGCACCACGTACAACTGGGTCAACCTGTCGGAAAGCTTGGGGGATACAGTTTTACATGCGTCAAGTGCTTCACTCCACTCCTCATCCTCCATTGGGCCCACCTCCCTTTCCCATCGTGGTTTAAGGTTGTAAGCTAGCGTAGTAGATGACGGAGTTAGGAGCATGGCGTAAAAATCAGAAATCAGTTTACGTGGATCTACACCCTTAACCACTGCCATGATGACATTTGGTGTAGATTGTGGCAGGGACTGGGGGAACTGAGCTTGGGCTGCGTGACGCACCTGAAAGAATCTAAAAAGCATGGAGTTAGGCAGCAGGAACTCATTTTGAAGGTCCTCAAAGTTTTTAAGTGTGCCATTAGAAATTATGTGATGCAGATAATATATTCCATGTTCGCACCATATCTCCGTATCAGGGATCGAGAGAAACTCTGAGAGTAGTCTATTGTGCCATAAAGGGGTGTAGTCATTGGGTTTAGGGATCGTCAACGTTTTAGTGGCAATGTCCCATACTCGCCTATATTGATACAATAGGGACCCCCTGTCTCTACTGGAGTTGTTCCCACTATGCCCCACCGTGATTGCAGTAAGCGGATCAGCGGTCAGCTGCGCCCACCGTGGACAGAGAAGCGTGAGAAATCTGGGTCTGTCGGTTTTATCTATGTGGTATAGTTGAGACAGCTGGGATGCAAGGTAATAGAGATTTAAGTCAGGGAGGGCTGTCCCACCTAGATCAGTGGGGTTCTTAAGGACTCTCCAGGCCAGCTTGTGTCTGTTGGTACCCAGATAAAGGTCCGTATTATGGCCTCCATTAACTTGAAAATTTTTAAGGGTAAGTATACGGGTGTGTGCCAAAGTATATATACAATATTTAGGAAGTAATATCATTTTAACGATATTAATGCGGCCCCACACACCGAGCGGCAATCTCGCCCATATTTGGGTTTTAGACTTAATGAGATCGAAAAGGGGTTCTATATTCAGGGATATATAGTCAGCCGGTGTTCTATTCACCAATACTCCAAGGTATTTGATAGTGTTCACTTGCTGGAGTGGTAACTGCGCCTGTAGTTCGGGGGAGGGAGAGCTATCCATAGGCAATATTTGGGATTTCTCCCAGTTAATTTTAAGGCCAGAGAACCGACCAAAGTGTTCGATCGTATGTAATGCCTTCTGGAGAGAGGTGGTAGAGTCGGCCAGGTATAGCAGCGTATCGTCTGCGTATAAGCTAATCTTTTCAGTCAGGGAACCAAGGCAAAGACCTTGGATCTCGGGGTTCTCTCTAATGGAGATTGCAAGGGGCTCTGCCACCAGGGCATAGAGGAGTGGAGACAGTGGACAGCCCTGTCTAGTGCCCCTGGATAAGTTAAACGTCTGGGAGGCCCTCCCGTTGGCCACCACCCTACCCCTGGGTGCCAGATATAATAATTGAACCCACTTGATAAAGTTGGGTCCAAAGCCAAAGCTACGGAGACATCCCCAAAGGTACCGCCACTCCACCGAGTCAAAGGCCCTGGCGGTGTCCAAGGCCACCACCACCCGGGACCCAGCGTTAGCATGTGTCGCCTGCAAGTTAATGAACAATTTCCTGAGGTTGAAGGAGGTGTTGCGCCCCGGCATGAATCCAGCCTGATCAGTGTGGATCAGGCTTAGAATCACTTGGTTAAGGCGGAGAGCAAGCACTTTAGCCAGGATCTTTATGTCTACCTGGAGGAGTGATATGGGCCTATAAGATTCCGGGAGGCCGGGGTCCTTGCCCGGTTTAGGTATAAGGATAATGACCGCCTCACCCATCGATGGGGGTAGGGTGAAGTTGTTGAATAAATGATTGAAGAGGGACAGTAACTTAGGGGCAAGTATCTCGCAGTACTGGGCATAAAATTCAATGGGTAACCCATCTGAACCCGGGGCCTTGGAACTGGCGAAGCTCGCAATCGCTGCGGTTATTTCGTCAAGTGTAAGAGGTGCATCTAGCATAGTTATTTGAGTGTCATCTAGCTGTGGAAAGGTAATTCCCGCCAGTAGATCCTCCAGTTCAGCCTCCGTGGTGAAATCCTGGGACGTATAAAGTTGAGAAAAGAAGTCCCTAAATTTGGAAGTGACAGCCTGGGGTTCCGTAATCCTTTCCCCGTTAGAACCAGTGAGGGAGATGACTGTAGGGGGTCTATCCTCACTGTGTGCAAGATAAGCCAACAGTTTTCTCGCTCGCTCTCCCCATGTTCATACAGTTTCTGCCTGGCAAAAAAAAGTTTTTTTCCTGGCTGTCTCGTGCTGTAGCTGATTAACCACCCTGGTTTGTAACCTAAGTTGGGCAGCCCCAGCAGGAGAGGGGCTCGCCATATACCCCTGTTCAGTGGAGGACAGATCTTGCATTGCCCCATCAGCGCAGCAGAGGAATTGGCCTTCAGCCTGTTAATACAGGAGGTCAAAGTCATGCGCGCGTGTAGTTTAAAGGCTTCCCATACTATATCTGGGGGTGCAGTTCCGTCATTCTCTGAAAAATAGGTTCTCCAACTGTTATCAAGTTCGTCATCCTCCGATAGCAGGGTGAGCCAAAACGGATTCAGGCGCCACGTACGGGGCGGTCTGTCCAATGGGATGGAGAGGCCAATCCAGTATGGGCTATGGTCTGAGAGTAATCTGGGGGCAAATTCAGCTCCCAGTAATCTTGGGGCAAGGGTATTAGAAATAAATATAAAGTCTATACGGGACATAGTGTTATGGGTAGTTGAGAAACAGGAGTAAGCTCGGGTGAGCGGAAATTTAAAACGCCAGGTGTCAGTGAGGTTAAAGGAAGAGATAAGTCGGAGAAATCTAGTGTGGGTTGGAGCTGTAGTAGGCAATGGTGAGGGTGACAGTTTGTCTAATGTAGGGTTCAGTGTAGCGTTAAAATCCCCCAGCCACACCGCCTGGATGGAAGGATGACGAGTCATATATAGCAGGCCCTCTGTAACTATAGTAGAGCTAAATGGTGGAGGTACATAGAATGCCATCAATAGGAAAGGTTCACCATACAATTTAACCGAGAGAAAGACATATCGCCCCTGTGGGTCAGACTGGACATCACATAGCTCAAAGTGTACCGTCTTGGAAATCAAGATTGAGACTCCACGAGCATGGGAGGAGTGGGATGAATGATAGGCCCACCCGATCCATGGCCTGCGGAGTGCCATCTGGAGCCGACCCTCAACGTGTGTCTCCACCAACACCACAATGTCGGCACGTTGTTTTTTGAGAAATGAGAAAACTGCGGATCTCTTTACCTTGTTCCCAAGCCCACGCACATTCCAAGTGAGCAGTTTTATCGATACCATAATACAAACTTTAAAACATATCGTGGAACAGTAGCGTTACATGAATACAAGATTTGCCGTCTATGCAGTATCAATGTTAGCATGCACTTCGTTGTATTGCATTCCATCATGTAAAAATTAACTTTCCCCTCCCCCCTCCCCACCCTACATCTTCCCCAACTGATGCGGGTATGTGCCCAAAACCAAAAAAAAAGTAGCAGCCGGTAGCAGGTAGAACCAAAATGTCTTGCTGTCATGTGAAAAATCTGCAGCGATCAGTCCGCATGAAAAATGCGAAAGATACAGGGCCTGCAAATAAAGAGCAACAGGCTCCTCCTGTACTGTGAACCAGAAGTACAGTGCGAGGTCGATAATAGCCAAAGTTCTGCAGTCACATAATAGAGGGATGCGTGTCCGGTTGCTGGGGGGCGAAAATTCGCTGTGTTAGGCATGTGGTTTGTAGGACTAATTGTGCTCCGCAATTACAGTCTCCAGGGTAGTTACATGCATCAATCAGTCAACAGGGGCCCTGAGTATGGGAGACCCCCTCTGCAGGTTACAATTGAGAGAGGAATAAATAAGGGGAAGGCAAAGGGGGGTCCCATGAGGTTTCAGAAGTAAGGAGTAATAGGGCATGTGTCACAGGCAGTAAGAAGGAGACAACAAAAGGGGGTAACATACCAGGATTCGGTGTATTCGCAGACTCCCACGGCAGCATATGTGTAATGTGTGGGTGATGGTGACGATCAACAGCGCCAATGAACATGTTCGGTCAGGTCACTCGACCACCCTAGCGGAGGGCTCTGGACGCTCCAACCAGGCAAGGGCGTTCCCAGGATCCTCAAAGAAGAACACACGACCGTCCCTTTCAACTCTGAGACGAGCTGGAAACAGCATAGAGTATTTAAGATGTTGTATTCCGGAGCCTCCTCTTCACCTCCATGAAGCCCTGGCGGCGGCGCTGCACCTCGGCAGAGAAGTCGGGAAAAATAGCGATCTTTGCGTTTCCAAGGTGGATGTTACCTTTTTCCCTGGCCATGCGCAGTGCCGCATCCCTGTCCTTATAGTTCAAGAATTTTGCTATAAACGTGCGGGGGGGAGCCCCCTGAGGAGGAGGTTTGGCAGGCATACGATGGGCCCTCTCCACTGCCAGGGTGGGGGAAAAGGTTTCGCGGCCATAGGTGTCAACTAGAAGTTGCTCCAAGAAGGTGGTAGGATCTCTGCCCTCAGCTCCCTCTGGGAGCCCAATGAAACGTGTCTCCATGTCGTCTTGCTTGCTTAGAATTTGATTGATTTGAAGCTGCATTCGATCCGAGCCAGCCTGGAGCGGCGCAATGGATACTATAACTATTTTAACAAGGAAATAAAACCAGTTTCATAAGTAGAGAGTGGGACGTTGTGGATATTTTTGCTGCTTCCATTACTCTTCATCTGGTATAGTATACATTTCTCTTACCCTGGAGAAACAAAATAGCTTATTGGTTGACAAATTTCCAATTAATAGGCTTAATTCACACCTATGCATTTTTAGTGCTTTTTGCATTTTGCAGATTTGCTCTACAGAACGTGTTCCATAGGAAACCAAGTTAAATGGACTGTAGTCCAAATCTGCAAAATGCAAAAAGCACAAAAAATGCATAGGTGTGAATCAAGCATTATAGGTGTCAGTATCCCAAATATGCCATGACACTCACCTAATTCTAATTATTTTAGCATAATAAGTGGATAATTATCTGAAGTAATGGTGTCGGTACTGTATAGTAATTTGGCTATCTTAGAATGCTGGGTTTCAGTGTGTCTAAAATTATTTGCTAGAGAGGCTTTTACTGCCTTCAAATCTCATTAAACAACTATTTAGAACTGAACCCCTGTTTGGTTGTTTTTGTTCCTCCAACAAAATTCTACAACAATATCTCCTAAATATGCACCGTTTAGGAGATATTTACTGTACATACAGCTAGATAAATCACTGTTGAGTGCATTCTGAAGGAATGCCCACCCGTGCTGTTTCTTCAGAGCCCTGTGCCATGACCGACAGCTCTCGAAAGTATGCAAGGAAGTGCGTGGAAGTGACTTAAAGGGGTTGTAAAGGTTCTTTTTTATTTTGTAAATAGGTTCCTTTAAGCTAGTGCATTATTGGTTCACTTACCTTTTCCTTCGATTTTTCTTCTAAATTTTTTTTTCTTTGTTTTCTTTTTTTTTTCTTTAAAGATTTTATTGAAAAAATAAATAAAGGTTATACAGATGCCACAGATAAATCAGAAGTAAAAGGTGCAACAACAAGTAAAGGAGCACCGGCTCCCAATGAGATACAATTACATGCCATACAACCATGGAAAGGTCTCTTTGCTTATGTGTATGGGTAGTCAAACATTAAACATCAGTCAACCACAATATGACTAAAATGTTATATGAAAGTTTGCTTTGTTTTTTAAGTTAAAATGTAATGGTTTTATTTTAATGATAGATGTAGATTATTTTTTTTTGTCTGTGAACTTTTTTTTGAAGATAAGACACAATAGGATATGAGAGAAACAAATGGTTCTTAACAATTTTCTTTGAATATATAGATTATAGAATTGGAACAGTTGTGCTGCATTGATCAAAGTAACTTAACTTGCACACTTGAAAAGTGAATATAGAATAACAGCTTTCAATAATCATGGATCTTCTGGATGAGGAGCTATCATGAAAATAATAGATATTGAGGTTGATTTACTAAAGGTGAATAGAATATGCACTTTGAAAAGTGCAATTGCTCTAGGGTTTAGTAAATGAGGTAAAGCTTTTATTTGCAAAGAATACCTAATCACATGCAAAGAAAAAAAAAAGCATTTTTGCTGGCACAGGATTGGATGATAAAAGTCAGCAGAGTTTCAGCTCATTTTCTAAGCTCCGGAGCAACTGCTTTTACAGAGTGCAACTGCACTTTGCAAAGTGCACAGTCGGTTTGCCTTTAGTAATTCAACCCCACTGTCTACTAGTTTATCATTGATTTATTTTATAATGATCCAAGTATGTCCCTTTTCCATTAAAAGGGACATACTATTGTTTTTAAAATGTATTATTTTTAATAATTGCTTAAACCCTTTCTGCCCTTTTAAGTATATCTTTAATTGATTGCAAAGTCAGAAGTTTTTTTATTGCATTACGATTAAAAACCTTCTGTGTGCAACAGCTGCCCCAGCACCCCTTAATACCTACCTGGCCCCATTCTCTCTCCAGCAATTCCACAAGTTACTATGTCTCCTGATTGGCTGAGACACAACAATGGCGCCATTGGCTCCTGCTGCTGTCAATTAAAGTCAGTTAGCCAATCAGGAAAGAGAGGGGCACAGCCAAACCAGGGCTCTGTGTCTGAATGGACACAGGGAGCTGTGACTCAGCTTGGGTGCCCCACAGCAAGCTACATTCTGTGGGGGCACTGTACAGAAGGGAGGGGCCAAAAGAGACAAAGAGAGACCCGAGAAGAAGAAGATCTGGGTTGCGCTGTGCAAATGCACTGCACAGAGGAGGTAAGTATAATTTATTATTTTTGGAGAAAACAATTAGACTTTACAATCACTTTAATGCCAGGAAGGACTTCCAAATCATGCGATCATAGTGATTGGCTGTCACAGTGGTAACATAATTGGATGTTCATCCTACCAGCTCTTTATTAATAACAGAGACCAAGAGCTGTCTGTGCAGAGGAAGCAAGCTCTCAGGAGAGAGACCTTGGTCCCCATGAACACATACAGTATGTTCAATGTGTGGGCAGTAAGATGTTATGTGGATGGTAAACACTTGCACCCATATACTCCTACATTAAGTGTTTTTTCTTATTACTATACAAAAAAGTGCTATAAAAACATCATAAACAATATATATAAAGACCTTATGATGTTTTTAGAACACTTGTTTTCTGTATTAAGAAAGTAATAAGAAATAACAGAGTGTGCTGTACTTCTCGGATATAACTTCAGTACTTCTGCTGTAAACTTTGCATTGCTCTAAAATGTCTGTATTTATAGAAGTCAGTGACCAGGGACAGGGGACAAATATTGTTCTGGGAGCATTTACCCATACTTCCTCCCCTTTAGGCTGCTTGTGCATGGCTGCCCAAACTGTGATCACTGTGTCCACCTGACACAGCAGATTTGCCCTCTACCATTTGATCACTATGGCCTGTCACAGTGATCACAGTAACACTAGTAAACAATGGCTTCCATTCATGGTGTCATTGTTTATTACTGTGATCTCTGTGATTGGCCACAACAATCACATGGTACAGGACCACGTGGACAATCACCACAGTACCCCATGGCTGCATTAATGCAGCTGAACAGTGTCAAAAATGGTTACGTACCACCTCCTGCCTAGCCTATATTAAAAAAACAGCCAGGCTGAAGCACTTTTATTTTGGGAGGACACCATATGACACCCTCCCATTCGCATGTACTAGGGGGCGCACAGCTGTGTGATCTTTGACCTACTGTACACATATAAATGTTCCAGAGCACTCAGTGTAGCCCTGGTATCATGTGATTACTTAATTATATATATATATATATATATATATATATGTATATATACAGGGCCGCTGATAGGGGGGGACCACCAGCCCTCCTGTAGGGGGCCCCGGCACTCAGAGGGGCCCAGACAGCAGGAGGGTTGGTGGAGAACAATGCCCTCCATGTCTCTCACCCAGGTTTCTTCCCCTCTCCCTCCCGCCAGTTTTTAGACATGGAGGGATAATGAACCTGGCCAGCCACCGCTGAGCTCCTTCCCCTGCCCTAAAAGGGGGTTGTGCTAGGAGGAGGGATTTGTGGCAATGTGTCCTAGGAGAGGGATTGAAGAAAGAAAATTTGTGCTGGGAGGGAAGATGCGGCTGATTGTGTACCAGGAGCTGATGAGGGAATTCAGGGCTAATAGGAGGGATTGAGGGAATTGTGCAGGCAGGGGAGATTTGTACTAGGAGGGGGAATTGGGGTGGCATTTGTGTCCATTAAAAATGTGAAATGATTTTCAAGTATTTTTTGGGGAAAATATTATATAGAATACCGTCAGGTGTGTGTGGGGGCCCAGTCAGATAGGCTGTACGGGGCCCCATGATTGATAACAGCAGCCCTGTATATATATATATATATATATATATATATTTATATTAGAAATATCCAACAATGTACATATTAGTAGTAAGTCATGTCTACCCCTATACAAAAAGTTGGCCCTTTGAGAAAGTTGGTTTGATGAAATGCCAAGTTAGGGCGAAGCCGCATTTGATGACATCACAAGCTGTCACTATGGATATTCGGAATCTGGATCGCTACATAGGCAAGTAAGACGACTGGGGCTGTGTCACACTGGGAAGCACAGGGACACATTCTGGCAGCAGGATTGATGTAACCTGTGCGGATAAGGGAATCCCAAGGGAATTAGGGAACTCTTTTCTTATAAATACATTTTAAATAATTTTACGGTAATGCACCATTGGAGCTTTCTTTTTAACATGAGATATTTCTTGACCTGAACAAGTGGATCACCTGCCAGCCAAGCTGTATACCAGGTCGTATATTATTACTAAAGCTGAGTTTGCCAAGCTTTAATGCAAATATCTGGTGAGTCATTCCCACTTGTGGTGAAGCACCAAGGGCACTTTGTGGTAGCTAAATTCTGCATGTTTGGATTTTTTTTTTAGAATGCTGCTTTATTGGTAAACTCCAATGTATTAATGTATTGTATACGACTAATGTCACGTACACACAACCGTTTTTTCCATCGGAATAAACTCCAACGGGTTTTTCCAACGGAATTCCGCTCAAGCCGTCTTGCACACGGACACACCAAATTCTGGCCATCAAAAACGTGTTGACATACAACACTACGACGAGCCTAGAAAAATTAAGTTCAATGCTTCTGAGCATGCATTGAATTGTTTCCGAGCATGTGTGTTTTTTTTCGTCGTTGGAATTCCATACAGATGAACAGAATTTTCTGTTGGTTCTCTTTCTAAGTCCGTCAGGATTTCCGATGAAAAAAGTCCAATGGGGCATACACACGGTCGGAATATCCAATGAAAAATTCCGACTGACTTTTTTCATCGGAAATTCTGACCGTGTGTACATATATTAAACAATGAAAGTTGCAATCCAGCTCTGGGATAAAAAAAAATATGCTCTAAAATCTTATACCGTATTTTTGCGGCGTATAAGACAACCTTTGGCATGTAAAATAATGCCCCAAAAGTTGGGGGTCGTCTTATACGCCAGTACCTGCCTCTATTAAATGACGGCCATCCATTATTCAAAAGCCGCACCTCCTACTCAGACTGTTCCCTGATAGACGGAACAGTAATTTTCCCAGCAGAGCCTCTGTTCAGTGTTCCGCCTATCATGGATGCCTTCTCATCCTCGTCCTTGGCCTCTGACGAGAGGACATCTGTGATAGGTGGAACACTGAACAGAGGCTCTGCTGGGAAAATGAGTGTTCTGCCTATAACGGAACAGTCTGAGGAGGAGGCGCGGATTTTGAATAATGGATGGCCGCCATCTGACATACTCTGCAAACAGGAGAAGGTAGGGAGATTGTCGAGGGCAGGGAATGGAATGGTACAGTGAGGTTGGCAATTGCACAGTGAGGCATGTAATAATGGCTCAGTGAGGCATGTAATAATGGCACAGTGAGGCATGTAATAATGGCACAGTGAGGCATGTATAATGGCACAGTGAGGCATGTATAATGGCACAGTGAGGCATGTATAACGGCACAGTAAGGGGTCGTCTTATACGGCGAGTATATCCCAAAACCAACATTTTAGCTGGAAAATTAGGGGTCGTCTTTTATGCCCAGTCGTCTTATACGCCGGCAAATACGGTATAATATATACGAGTATACTTTAGGAAAGCCTTTTCTTGAATGCTGCTCCATGCTTTTTCATTTGGCCATGACATGACAGGCAATAATGAGCTTGTATTCCTTTATTCAGCTCTTATGAGGCATGTTTCAATGTGCAGATCAAAGATTACTTTATTAGTAATCATATTGTAATTAGTACTCCCCTGACAATTTATAGTTGGAAACTGTAGTGTAAGCAACCAGTTTTATGTTTCTTATTAAGCAAAACAAATTGACTTTTCCAAGAGCATTACCAACTTTTTGTTTAATAGTCAGAGGATAATTGAATAAGATAATTGTTTTAATCCTGTATCAATCAAATGGTGGCATAGCAGCACACATAACAATTAGGTGCTATAAAAGTCAAATATATATTTTTATTCTTCAATATTTTTAGCAGAAAATTAATTTCACATGACAACGTACAGGTATATTAAAGATCGTATATTTATCTAAAGAGAACAGAATAGAGAGAGAGAGAGAAGGAAGATAAAATAGAATTCTGCAGATAAACAGAGATAAAGAAAGGCGCTCTAATGGTTATTTACAATGTTGCTAAAGAATCGGCACAAATGGCGCATGAAGCAATTTAACTGAGAATAAAAAAAGATGTATTTCAAGGGAAAAATGGTGGCCTGACGATGGACAGTGAAATTATGTTTCTGTCAGCCTCATCAAACCTTGACATACCCCTGTGTGTATGGGTAATGTGCCAATAGCCTGAACATAAATGTTTTTTATCTCTTTGAATGTTTTCATCTCCTAACGCACAGCATTTTGAGCCCTTACAATTTGCATACTTTGTATAATTTTCTTACAAATTTACTCCTTTTTTGATTTATGAGTGTTTTTTTCCCTGTGATTAGTGTATCAGATTAGTTTAAAATTAGTATCTGACAGATATTGCTCTCAATTAATGGCTTTTAGCTATTGTTGTATTAGTAATATTATTGTTTTGGTCTTATTTTATTATGTGTGCTAATCTCTAATGCCGCTTTAATTTTTTTCCCCTCTAACCTGACAGCCGCAGAGTACTGTACTGCAATTGCTAAGCTTTTAGGAATACAGAACAACTTCTAAAGAATATTAAACCCAATATTTCATATTCCTGAAAGGTGCCTGCTGTACCATGTACTTGTATGCAAATGTATCCTGTTCTCTATGTATTGCTTCCTTTGTGTCAATTACAGTACCTGGTGTTCCTGCCAGTCCCTCTGCTTTCCTATCAAAAGTAATCATACTAGGCATGAGAGCACAGTGTGGCCAGTTTTCTAGCTATGCTGGAAGTCAGCTTGCTCTCCTCCAATGATCAGACTCGTGTTGACACACTCTTCCTGCAGAGCCATTCACTGGGAAGTTGAGTGTACTGCTGTTTCTCCTCACCCAGCTATGTGAGCTTCTTATGCAGATGAGAACAGACGGTATGTGATAACTTAAAAAATAAATTAAAAAAGGGAAACAAGGTGTTTATATGTGAACCTAATCTTGTAAAATGACCCATTCAGTTTAAAATAGAAATGAAAACATGTGTGTATACATAGGCAAATATTATAAACACCTTTTTGATTCCGGTTTTAGAAGTGTTAACATACCCTCTGTTTTAAACTGCATAAGGAGCTCAGAAAGCTGGGGTAAGAGAAACAGCAGTACACTGATCTTCCAAGTGAATGGCTGTGCAGTTGGGCATGTCATCAAAGGCCTAATCACTGGAGGAGAGAAGGCTGGGTTCCCAACATAGCCATAAAAACATACCATGCTGTGCTCTCATGCCTAGAATGGTCAGTTCTTAACAGGAAAGCAGAGTGACTGTCAGGAAGACCAAATATTTCACACAAAGGAAGCAATGCAAAGAGAACAGAATACTTTCTTCCATACAAGTACTGTACACGGTAC
Source organism: Rana kukunoris (assembly GCA_029574335.1). NCBI lineage: Eukaryota > Metazoa > Chordata > Amphibia > Anura > Ranidae > Rana > Rana kukunoris. The sequence continues at coordinate 453,582,076 of CM056050.1, forward strand.
AGCAGGCACATATGAGTATTATGAAATGTTGGGTCAACTTATTGTTTAAGCACGCTGTTCTGTGCCCCCTCATTTCTGGATCCACTTTTAGTGAAATCATATCTTGATTGTGATTAGGGATGAGCTTTATGTTCAAGTTGAACATGAGTTAGACTCGACCATTGGCTGTTCACACCAATCACCGAACAGTAACAATTTAGGGTATTCGCAGCAAATTCGAAAAGACGCTGAACACCCTTTAAAAGTCAATAGTGCTTATTTTAAAGGTTAATATGCAAGTTATTGTCTCCATAGATGGCGCCTGGCTGAATGCCGATCTCCCGGTGTGACAGCTCTTATATAGCTGAGGGCGGGCCACCCGTCACGTGCGCGGGATGACCCTGCCCCCTCTGATGCGCCCTGGCCTTTCTCCTTGCATCAGAGGGGGGCGGGGTCACCCGAGGACGTGACAGGTGGCGGGAAAGCATCATTCGGCTGGGCACCTTCTATGGAGGTGGTATCGTTCGTAGCAGCTGGGATTTTTTTCCTGTATCGCTCGAGACTAGACTACATCGTTGCAATCTTTTTTTTTTTTTTTAATAAAGGACTTATCCCAAACTGCCGCTGTTTATTGGGGAGGATTGGGTGGTCAACTGTGTCGAAGGCAGCGGAAAGCGAACACACACAATAGAGAAAACAGTTAACCCCTTAAACACCACCGAGTGTTAACCCCTTCCCTGCCAGTGTAATTTATACAGTATTAATTTTTATAGCACTGTTTGCTGTATAAATGATACTGGTCCCAAAAATGTGTCAAAAGTGTACGATTTGTCCGCCGCAATATCGTAGTCCCAATAAAAATTGCAGATCGCCCTTACTAGTAAAAAATAAAATAAATAATAAAAATGCCATAAACGATTTCCTATTTTGTAGACGCTATAACTTTTAAACAAACCAATAAATATACGCTTTTTGCAATTTTTATTATCAAAAAATATGTACAGTAGAAGAATACATATCGGCCTAAACTGAGAGAAAAATTGCTTTTTTTTAATTGCAAAAAGTAAAACAAATATGTGTTTGGGTACAACGTACAATGTTGCACCAATTCTTCTGGAACTGAAGTGGTTAATAAAGGAATTGTCAAAAACTGTCTCTGTGTTTTTATTACAATTTGCCACATTTTTTTGGTGATAGGTAGGGGTACTATGTACTTATTCACATTGGGGGGGCTGGGATCTAGGGGTCCTCTTGTTAAAGGTGGCTTCCAGATATTGATATACCCCGTTCCCTCAGACCCCCACAACCACAGTCCAGGGAGATCCTTGTCCACATAAAAAAAGCACCCCTCCATGTTATGGACATGTGGCCTGGTATGGTTCAGAGGGGGCTATTGCTTGTCCCCCCTTTCCTGACATTCCAGTCTTGGTGCTTGGATAAGGGACTGGTATGGATATGGGGGGGCCCCACATCGTTTTTTTTTTTTCAATAGCTGGGTTTCGGCAATTGCAACCGTGAGTCAATTTAAATGTGATTTGACTTTTTTTTTCTTTCGAAATTTCATTTTTGCTGCAGCATGTTCTTTGCATGTTACAGATGTGCCACTTTACAGACAGACTAAGGGGGCACACAAGGGATGGGACATGCTAGTTTTCCGCTATTATTTTTGCCATTTCAGGATGGACTGACTGTAAATTAAGCTTTTAATAGACACTGCCATTTTTAATTGGAATCAGAATCTATGGAATTACTGTAGAATCCATGGAATTAGTGGGCATGAAACATGAGCTTAAACAGAAAATGCAATTATAAATACAATGTTGATCTACTTTGTGACAATCATTTCTGAACTTTAACTTGGTTAGCCTGAGTTGAGGTCTTAAGTACATAAGGCAGCATGCTGAGTGTTGGTGGATTTTATGTGGGTTGCATGTTTGACACCCCTTATCTAATCCTTCCTTTTTCTTTTTTTTTTTTTTTTTCAAAAAATCTTTATTGGGAGAATAATAAAGCAAAATACATTGTACATTTAAAGAAGTATCGCAACAATGAAAGATTGTATACATCAGGAGAAGACAGTCATGTAGGAGTTCCAGACAATAACAATCAAGGTAGCATATCAATTACAGATCTATCTTCATTATGTTCAATTAAGAATGAATGATCAGTATCTGTGTTTAGACAGGCGCATTCATGTAGGGGGAGGGGGGGGGCAGAGAGGGAGGGGGAAGATAAAGAAGAAGAAAAAAAAAAAAAAAAAAGGGGGGGGGGGGATCACCGGTCATGAGAAGACTTAAGTTTTACTTTACAATAGATTTGTAATGGTGGGATTCCTTAAAAGTTGTCCAGTTGTGCCAGGTAGCATAGAAAATGGTAATTTTTTCTTGGGAGATACTTATGAGTTCCTCAACTCTTTCCATGCTATTAATTCTCCTAAACCATTCCGCCTGTGTTGGTGTATGAGGGGATCTCCAGTGTGAGGGGATACAATGTCGTGCCGCATTTATCATGAACATAGGGAGTGATTTCAAATACTGATTTTTAGGCATAAAACTGAAGTGTAATAAATATTGAGCAGGGGTGAAACTTAAGTTTGACGATGTGATCAATTTAATGGTTTCATGCACCGCTATCCAAAAAGATTGAATTAAAGGGCATGACCACCATATGTGTAGCATGGAGCCTTCCTCCCGTTTACATCTCCAACATCTATCGGATACCAGGGGTGAAATTTTGTGGAGGATTGTGGGGGTTCTATACCATCTGGTTATAATCTTGAAACCACTTTCTTGTGTGGCCACATTCAATGAACCTTTATGAGCATATAGGTATATTGTCTCCCCTTCCTTTTTCTATCCAAAACAAAAAAGGAAAGGAAGAAATGTTTGACTGGACTTTATTTCTTTGAATCCCATGCATGTTGTTGTCACTGTAATAATTGGGAAAATAATGTACTGATGTAAGTAACACATACTTTGAAAACAATAGTTTTAAAAGGGAATTTTATTAAAAAGGATATTTATTGTATAAACAGTATTGTTTGTTTCATTAGTATGAAGATTGACTGTATGGTTTCTAACACAATTAAGTTTAATACTGTCTGCATATTACAAAATCTGCAATTTTCATTAGTGCTTGAAAAAATGTATCCTCATTCGTTTGTTATAGAGCTTTATGGTAGACACATTGGCCCAGATTCACAGAGCGATTACGCCTGTCTAACTGGTGTTAGACAGGAGTAATTTCAAATTTTGCGTGCCGTATCACTAGTTTTAATCCTCAAACCATGATACGGTGGCTTCGGGCTTCGATCCGAGAGGCTTACGTCTTCGTAAGCCTTCGGATCTACGCTGCAATATTTTTGCGGCCGCTGGGAGGAGTCCGCGTCGTTTTCAGCGTCGGGATATGCAAATGACTTTTTACGGCGATCCACGAAGATACGAGTGGTCTTCGCAATCGCTTACGTCATTTTTTTGCTACGTACTGTTAGACCAGCTATTTGCTGGTCTAACGGTGCGTAGCCCATGTTAAGTATGGCCGTCGTTCCCGCGTCGAATTTAATTTTTTTTTTTTTACGTAACTCGTTCGGGAAAAGGAATGTCCGTAAACTGCGCTACTCAAACAACGAATGACGTAACAACGTGATTTCGCGCAATGCACGGCGGGAAATTTCTGAACGGAGCATGCACAGTTCGATCGTCGCGGGAACGCGCCTATTTTAAATGCTTCATGCCCCCTACTCGCGTAGATGGCTTGCGCCGGGAGAAATACACTACGCCGCCGTAGTTTACTGGACAAAATCTACCGGGATTCCACGTAGAGCCAGGTAAAATACGGCGGCGTAGAGTATTTCTGATACTCTACGCGAATCCAATTGTATGTGAATCTGGCCCATTGTGTATTCTGCAAAAATACATTGATACTTTCATTTTCTGACATTGCAACATTTACTGTTTGTCTAGCATTTCTAAGAAAGTTACAGTTGATCCAGCTTTTTATAAATGTTATCATTTTACTACACATTCAATTGTTGTTGGAACAAATGTATTTCACCCATGAGTAAAGCAATAAAATAATCAACATATTGAAGATACAACAGCTCCATGTATTAAGAGTACTGCCTATCATAGCTTAGAATCAATGCTAATGGAATAAAAGGAATAGTATATTGTGGAAAACACCTAGAGATCTAAAACTACTGTAAGTAATACAGAAAGGAATACATGTATTACTATATTTGAGTCAGAATAGATTTTATATATATTTTAAAACAGTAGCAAAGTAATAATGAATACACATGTACCCAGTATACGTAAGTAAAGCATACCACTGCAGAAATGCACGGTTGTACTCCTCATAATCAATCACCATTCCCACTGCCATCAACAAAAACATTTATTCCTTCATATTTAGAATTTCAGGACTTCAATTATACAGACCATCTGTAAAAAGACTATTTATGAAATGTTCCCTTTACAATGCAGAAATAGACTAATTAAACTAACACTCTGTGTCTAATAGGCCATGTCTAATTCAAAGGTAAAACCCAGTGATTTATGATGCTAGACTTATGTCAGATAACTGATTTAGTGGTTGGGGGTTCATACAGTGAACTTCATACATAACTACAAAGCTTCTAACTCCTTTGTGTGTAAATACATGAACATTAGATACTTTTCTGTTGTTCCATAGACTCCATTAAAAATGAAACTTCCCATTTGATTCATCAGTGTGATCTCGCACTGTGACAGCATGGTGCACTTTCAGTTTGGGACCTGCATAATTTTTAGTTCAGTGATTTTAAAAGGAAGCTGAGATAAATAAGAAAATGCTGCCCTTGGTTACTCTGCCACAACATGATGTAACGTCTGGAGGTCAAGAGAGCCTTTCAGGGGAGCAGGTAATTGACACAAAGGGGGTTATTTACAAAAGGCAAATCCACTCTGCACTGCAAGTGCACTTAGACGTGCAGTCACTCTAAATATGGGTGGAAGATCTGAAATGAGGGGAAGCTCTGCTGATGTCATCATCCAATCATGTTTAAACCCCCTGACGATATTCCCGAGTCTCACTCTGGGTTAAATTTTTATGCTGCGATCGGTAACTCCGAGTCAGACTCGGGCTCGCCTCGCTGAATCCACAGGCAGTGTTTACTTACCTTGTTCCTGGATCCAGCGATGCATCCACGCTGTGTGAGGGAGCGGGTTCTCGCTCGATTCAGACAGTGCCTCTGTGTGCCGCCGATCTCCATTCCCTGCGATGTTATGACGCACAGTGGCGGAGAATGGCGCCATATTAAAAAATTTAAACAAACACATTACATACAGTATACTGTAATCTTATAGATTACAGTACTGTATGTAAAAAATACACCCCCCCCCCCTTGTCCCTAGTGGTCTGCTCAGTGCCCTACATGTACTTTTACATAATAAAAACTGTTCTTTCTGCCTGCAAACTGTAGATTGCCCATATCAACCAAAAGTGCCCTTTATGTAAAAAATGGTTTTAGAGCAACTAGAAAACAGAGATAATAAATCAGAATCACTTGCAGAATTGAGCGATAGCGAATTGTGGGGAAATTCGTCATGAAAAAACAAAATAATGACAGCGACAATTCTGCAACTGAGCAAATTTCAGTGATTTTGATTTGATTACATTATTGAATAATTTTTATTATAATTATATTATTATTTGTTATAATTAATTATAATTATTTATTATAATATAATTTATATATATTTTTTTTTAAATGTCATACTCGGGATGCCTATTAGACTCTTGTTTGGTCAGATTTAAGTGAGTAATTCCTAAAAATGTCAAGCCTACAGTATAAAACATAAAATCTCCTTGCAAATAATGGTACTGCTTTCAGCACCCAAAATCTGAAAGAATCATACCGCCAGGGAGGTTAAGCTAAAATTATGGTTTTTATGTTCCTTGCATGTCCCTCTCTTGTAGTGCAAAGTGGATTTGTATTTAGTAAATAACCCCCAAAGTGTTGAAAACCTGCAGTGGGTAAACTGACAGGCAGAACCTGTACCGAGAGCCGATGGACGTAGCCATACTACGGCGGGGGTATCCGTGACACACGTGCAGCAAAGCCAGAGGACAGTGGCCCGGCCAATGGCATGAAAGGCGCGCTCTGATGACGTCAACAAGGAGCATCGATTCAGCCAATGGAGACCCAGACATCATCAGAGCGCTCCTTGCTTCCCATTGGCCGGGCCACTGTCCTCTGGCTTCGCCGCACGTGTGTCACGAATACCCCCGCCGTAGTGCGGCTACGTCCAGTTTGTCTCCGTTGATCTCTGTTGTTACCATCTCTGGACCCCTACACCACGCTCTCATTACATCCCTTTGAACATGAAGGTTGTTCATCACAGCAGGTACTTTTGAGCCATCAAACTGCACTCTCCTTTTCCACCTGGTTTTCGGTGGTTACCTTGTTGAAGGTGCGGCAGGGCTATTTTGGTGACTCAGGATTTGATGTTAATCTTTTCCATCACAGACTCCTTAGTGGCATCATTGTTGGTTCTTTCTTAGATTTATCAATTTCACCACAACAATTTTGTGTTTTTATAATTATTATAATCATTGTGTGCACTATATATTTTTCATTATATGTAATACCAATGTTATTTTATTTTTATAAGACTATAAAGTTTAATGCCATTTCCATTGAGCGCTGCTTTTTTGTTACTGTGTTTTCCTGGCCAAACAGGCACTGCTTCTTCTCAAGGCCGAACAGGAAGTGGGTCCTGAGACCTAATTGGCCGGGAGTCCTAAAACTCACTGGCCAATCGTGTCTCAGGATCCGCATCCTGATTGGCTGGGAGGAGAAGCAGGAAGACATTAGCAATTATTAATTTGCTAATGGCATACAACTGGGTAGGCTCAGAGCGCACTGCTCTGCACCCTGAGCCCACCCTTTTTTTAAGTCAATTAGAGCCTCAGTCCTTAAAAAAAAAAAAAAGTTTGAAATCCATGTGTCCGGCACCATTCATGTAGATTAATGGCTGGGTGCATGGATTAGGGGTGGCTATTATGTAGCTTTACTAATCTTCCACAGTTCATAAGAATGCGGTTGCAGAATACCATGAAACCTGTTGAACCACAACACTCCTCTGACAGTTGATGCAGCCACCATATACGGAAAAAGAAGTTTCCTTTTTGGTAAAAAAAAATTGGGAAAAGGCTGAACACTGGGGGATGATAGGGCAGTATTTTGTTGCAAATTAAGTTGATCAAAAATGGAGACAAGTACAGATACGTGTTTGTCTATGTTTTATGATCTTTTTATATGTATCATTAAAAAAAACATAAATTTCCATGTAAACGGTAAATTTATTGTTGGCATCAGGAGGAGAAAGCTGTTCTAATTGTTGTTAGGACTATTTTAAATTCCCTTGATTACGGGGGGCGTGGCCGGCCGGAGACAGTGATGGACGCTTAAGCTATTTGCTCTGCAGACAGGGGACACAATCTAGCCACTACGGCCGCAATCCTTGCTTCATTCACGGCCATCCACAGAGCAAACACACCGGGGAACACCATGAGCGCATCCCGGAAGAGATTGACCGACCACATGCCCCAGAAACTCACTGAGTTTGCCTACAAGCCGGCGGGGAAAAACAGAGAGGGCCAAGATGGCGCCATCCCGTCCGCGCAGCGTGGTTCCTACACAGACCTCCCAGATGAATACCCGAGAGAAATCGCCAGATACAGGTACCCTAGCGCAAACCCCCTACCCCCCGGACAGTGACACACTCCCTGGCAGCCCAGCAAAGGCTAAAATGCGGCTTGACACGCCGCGCTGCTCACAAATTGAGGCCCAGGCTTTCAATCCCCTCCTCTCTAACCAGGTCCTACACTCATCTATGGCGTCCTTCCCCACCTCAGGCCAACCTGTGATGGACACAACCTTAAAAGACATGCTACTCTCCTTACAAACATCCCTTATGACGGATCTCTCCTCATTGTTTACCAAAATCACATCAGATATACATTCTCTAGATGACAGAGTGTCTAATGTGGAGAGAGGCCTTACTGAATGTACCTCCACTGTTAATGATGTTATTGATTGCTATGAAGATGTTAAGGAGGAACAAACCTGGCTGCGCGCCAAGCTGGCAGATTTAGAAGACAGATCTCGCCGCAATAACATTGAATGAATGAATGAATGAATGAAAACTTGTATAGCGCGGCACATGCAAACTGAATCGCCACGGGGGCCCTGAGACTGTACTGCCTGCAGACCTAAATAAGTATGCCAAAGAGCTGATGCATATTATTATACCTGACGCTTCACCAAGGGATGTTATCATTGACAGGATCCATAGAATCGCAAAGCCAGCTCACCTGGCTGCATCGGTGCCTAGAGACATATTAACCACTTGACCACTGGGCACTTAAACCCCCTTCCTAACCAGACCAATTTTCAGCTTTCGGTGCTCTCACAATTTGAATGACAATTACTCAGTCATTCAACATTGTACCCATTTGAAATTGTTGTCCTTTTTTTCACACAAATAGAGCTTTCTTTTGGTGGTATTTGATCACCTCTGGGTTTTTTATTTTTTGCGCTATAAAAGAAAAACGACTAAAAATTCTGTAAAAAAAAAAAAAACTTGTTTCTGTCATATTAGCAGGTTATTTCTCACACACAGCATATGCATACCACAAATTACACCCCAAACACATTCTGCTATTCCTCCTGAGTATGGCGATACCCCATCTGTGAGACTTTTACACAGCGTGGCCACATACAGAGGCCCAACATGCAGGGAGCGCCATCAGGCGTTCTGAAACACCCAGACCAATTCTGACATTTCTCTCCTACATGTAAAAATCATCATTTATTTGCTAGAAAATTACATAGAACCCCAAAACATTATATATGCTTTTTTAGCAAAGACCCTAGAGAATACAATGGCGGCCGTTACAACTTTTTATCTCGCACGGTATTTTCGCAGACATTTATTGAACGCGTGTTTAAAAAATAAATAATTTTTTTTTGCATAAAACAAAACAGTAAAGTTAGCCCAATTTTTTTTCATAACGTGAAAGATGAAGTTACGCCGAGTAAACAGCCAACATGTCACACTTCAAAATTGCGCCAAATTTCGCTACTTAAAAAATCCCCATAGGCGGTATTGCAGAGTATTGGGGTATTGCAAAGTATCATGCATGGTATTGGGGTATTGCAGAGTATCGCGCAGGGTATTGCAGAGTATTGGGGTATTGCAGAGTATCGCGTGGGATATTGCAGAGTATCGCGCGGGATATTGCAGAGTATTGGGGTATTGCTGAGTATTGGGGTATTGCCGAGTATTAGGGTATTGCCGAGTATTGGGGTATTGCCGAGTATTGGGGTATTGCCGAGTACTGGGGTATTGCCGAGTACTGGGGTATTGCCGAGTACTGGGGTATTGCCGAGTATTGGGGTATTGTTGAGTATTGGGGTATTGTTGAGTATTGGGGTATTGTTGGGTACTGGGGTATTGCTGGGTACTGGGGTATTGCTGGGTACTGGTATAGTGTTGGGTACTGGGGTATTGCTGGGTACTGGGGTATTGCTGGGTACTGCTGGGTACTGGGGTATTGCAGAGCTGGGATGGATTGAGGGATGGCTGGATCTGTGACTGCATTTGTCACAGATCCAGCCACAGCGCTTCTGCTGACACCCCGCTCCCCCCTCTCCTCGCACACTGTACCGAACGGTACAGAGAGGAGAGGGAGGAGAGGGAGGAACCGGCGTCATCAAATGACGCCGGTTTGTTTACAAGTGATCGCTACGTCATTTGACAGCGCGATCACGTGGTAAACGCCCGCTATCAGCGGCAATTTACCGTGATCCGTGATGCGCCGGGTCTTCTAGACCCGGCGAGCACGGACACTCCCGCGAGCGCGTCCCAGGGGACGCGCAATCGCGGAAGTGAAGGACGACGTCCCTAAAATAACTCCACCGCGCCGTAGCAGTAAAATGCCTATGGCGCGGTGGGAAAGTGGTTAATGAGTGTCCATTTCTACCACACTAAAGAAAATGTATTAATGGGGGCCAAGGCGAAAGTACCACTACCGGCTCCTTTCACACGGGGTCCAATTTTTCCCTGATCTCTCTAAGTTTACCCTCCAGCAACGCCGCCAACTAAACCCTATCACCAAGGGGCTCCAAAATCAGAAGATGCCATACAAATGGCGCTACCCGCCACCCTCCACCCTCATCACAAGGAATGGCCAAACTCACGTCTCAAACTCACGTCTCAAGCACCTACTACATACCTGGGGTATCTTACTGAAACCCCCCAAACCTGCACCTCTTGAAAAGAGATTAAAAAAAAGAGATCAACTGCACCCCGCAAAACCACAAATGGAAGCTACACCTGAGGATGCCGTTTTGACGCTATGTGAGGCCGCTCACTACAATACTATTAAGTTCCCCTGAGCTCTGCATCATTTGATACTCCTGTTTCCTTTTTTACCTTCCGGTACCTACTAACTGTTTTTACCCCACCCAGAGGTTCGCACGATGCCAGGCACCCCCTCTACACCCTACCTGCCTGCTGAAAACGCAGGTCTACTGCGATATTCCACTAACGAACACCTCGCAATTTCCTCTCTCAGTTTTTGCTATTTTTTTTTCTTTCTTTTTTACTCCTGGTTACCTTTGATGTTTTATAAATAACATATTGCTCTATCCGCAGCCTAACAACTCATCTTACCACCAGGTCCTGGTTCGCCACCAGCCTAACGCACAACCTCGCTACCGAACATTCTCAGCTGCGATCTACAACACCTAACTGTAAGTGCTTCTATATATTCTTGCCATATGCACGCTCTCAGGATGCCGTTCACTATTCTCTCCCTGAATGCCAATGGACTAAATCATCCAGCCAAACGTCACTCACTGTGGAGGACTGCTGCAGCTCTCCACAGTGACATCCTCTGTGTACAAGAGACTCACCTACTATCTACAGCCACTCCCCTATGCAAGCATAACAAATTCCCCCACATCTTCCATGCTTCCCACTCCACTAAGACTAGAGGAGTCATGATCGCTGTTAGAGACACAGTGGACTTTCAACTCATGGATTTCATCCCAGACCCAGATGGGCGCTTTATAATTCTTGTTTCTAACATTAACCAAACTCCGTACACCCTAGTTAATCTGTATGCTCCGAACTCCCACCAGATGCAATTTTTAAGGAAAGTGATGCGTAAGGTTAATACAATTCGGAAAGGTCATCTGGTGTTATGTGGTGACTTCAATCTGGTTCCAGACATTTCTATGGACTCCACCTCAGCTGCAAAGAGGTGTGACTCCCCTCTAAAATGTTTTCTTCCCACACATGATCTATACGATGTGTGGCGATGCCACCATGGCTCCGAACGGAACTACACATTTTTGTCTTCAAGACATGCCACATACTCTAGGATTGATTTATTTTTAACAGATAAATGGTCTTTGCAGAAAGTCTGTAATTCTGAAATCCACACCACGAAATGGTCGGATCACGCCCCAATGTTAAGTTTGAGGATTCCTGCCCACAACAACCTAACTCATTTGTGTGGCGAGCAAACAACTACATTATTAAACAAAACGCCTACGCCTCAGAGATCTCTGAATCTCTCAATGATTATTTCACCGTGAACAAGGGCTCCGTTCCCGACCCTGCCGTGGTGTGGAGTGCACATAAAGCTTATGCAAGAGGTGTTCTGATCAAACTTAGTTCCTACCACAAAAAAAAGAGGACGCAACGTCTAGAAGACCTGACTGCCCAAATAGCTGACCTAGAACTGAGACACAGAACTAATCCTCGCGACCCCAAGGCGAATCAATTACTGTCTCTCAGACAAGAACTTAGGACTCTGTTATTACACTCCTATGAATTCCTTCACAGGAAACTAAAGGCCTCTACCTACTCCACATCTAACAAAGCAGGGATGCAGCTAGCCCAACGCCTTAAGGGCAGACGAGTAAAGTCCAAAATCACACGACTATTCCATCCTCACTCACACCAACCCCTGGCCAATCGCTGGCCAATCCCCAAGACATTACCGATGCATTTAGCGCCTACTACGGTAACCTATACAATCTGGAAAAGGATCCCCTTACCCCCACAACCCACACAGGAAGGAATCGATCAATTCCTCTGCAACCTTAATCTGCCTACGCTGACGATGTCCCAACTTGACACCCTTAATGCTCCATTCACTGACCAAGAAATTAAAACTGCCATCGACTCTTTACCATCTGGTAAAGCGCCCGGTCCCGACGGACTGACGGAGGACTACTATAAACAATTCTCTAACATTCTAACTCCATCCCTCACCGAGGTGTTTAACTGTGCTGCCTCCTCTTCTTCCTTTCCAAGTGAATACTTGAAAGCATTGATTATAACAATACCGAAACCAGGGAAGGAGTCGGATCTTCCCCAAAACTTCCGCCCGATATCCCTTCTTAACCTTGACCTTAAAATCAATGCCAAAACGATAGCAACACGTCTGATAGATATTATGCCCACATTGATACATAAGGACCAGACTGGCTTCACAAAGGGCAGACAAGCGTCTGACGCCACCAGACGAATGATCAATTTCATACACCATGCCGAGACTAGCGCCTTCTCTGCTCCTATATTTGGACGCAGAGAAGGTGTTCGATAGAGTCCACTGGTCATACCTCAAATCGGTACTCAAGAAATTTGGATTCCAAGGCCATATATTGAACTTCATCATGGCACTTTACTGTAAACCCCTTGCCCAAGTGTTCACTGAAGGTATGCTCTCACGCCCACTCGCCATCACTAACGGCACGCATCAGGGCTGTCCGTTACCCCCACTCATTTTCAACATGGTTATGAAAGACCACCCATCAGGTTTTGGAGTGCGGCTATCCATTTTTCTTTGTCTTCATTTTACCAATATATCTTATCTAGGCATCCAACTACCGAAATCACTTAAAAACCTCTATTCCTGTAACTTCCTACCACTCCTCACAAACATACAGACAGTCACCTCCCAACTAACAAAGCATGAATTATCTTGGTCGGGCAAACTAGCAGCCTTTAAGATGATTTGCCTCCCTCAAATATTGTACTTTTTCAGAACCCTTCCAATTCCACTACCTGCGTCTTTTTTCAGAGCCCTTCAAACTATATACAACAGATATCTTTGGAAGGACAAACGCCCCAGATGCGCTCATCAGACACTAATCAAACACAAACTGGCGGGGGGCACGGGATCCATACACTTTGAAGACTACTATCTAGCGGCAGTCCTGGCACAGCTACCCAACTGGTTTCAACCTCAACCAAGCGCATCATGGGCCCAAATAGAGATTCTTACTCTCTCACCCACATGTCCTACCTTGAAAAAATGGCTCTTGAGCACCCCCTTAGGCGCCCCTATTCCATCGGCTATATCCTCGACCATGAAAGCTTCAGCTCTCGCCTGGAAGAAAATTACCATGCTCCTAAATTACTTTCCAAGCAATCCACAATATAATATTCCATTAGAAGTCCTTCACTATCTATCCCCGGACCTTTTATTGCATAGCTGGAAACTTAAAGGTATTCACTCACTTCAACACTTAATTCATGGCGATTCCATCAAACCCTTCTCTGACCTACAATCCGAATACGGTTTGTCCAATACTGACTACTTCACATACCTACGAATACATCACTGTTTGCTCACTATACCGATCCCCCTGTACGGTATACACTCTAAAACTTTGGATTATCTCACCAGTCCCCACATCAGGGACTAAAGGCATCTCCCATTTTTACAATATCCTACACCAAAAACACACCTTCACTAAGACTCACCCTCATCATCAATGGGAAGCTGACTTAGCTCTCACCTTTGATGACGCCCAATGGCAAAATGCACTCAGAACCATCTACAAATCCACCAAGTGTTCGACCCTCTGGGAACTTACACAAAAGATCTCTTTGAGATGGTACATGACTCCGTCCAGAATGTCCTCTTTCGGCTCTCACGTCTCCAGCTCCTGCTAGAGATGCGGGACTGAAGTGGGGAATATAATCCATATTTTCTGGACATGCCCTGTCATTAAAAAGTACTGGACTGACATCTTTAGATTCATATCACAAGTCACTAAAACCCCCATCCCCCCATCTCCGGCACTGGCAATTCTACACCTCACCATCGAAAACGTACCCTACCCCATTAGACATGTCATTACCCACATACTACTTGCAGCCAGACTTAAAATAATGCGACTCTGGAAGTCCATTACCAGCCCGACTCTAGGGATCTAGTAGCCTTGCACTACAGTTACGAGACAATAACTGCCTCTAGCAGAAATAAGATGGAGAAAAACAATATTGACTGGCGACCTTGGACCGAATGGATTAGTGCTGCGACTAGCACCTGACAGACTGATCCTTGGTCTATGCAGACTGTTTTACTCATGACTGAGTCATACATTAGACCAGCATATCGAAATATGTTCTATACCTTGCTATCTCAGATTATAGAGGAAACTTGCTGAAAGTTGGACCACTATGTGCAGGTCCCTCCCGCTCGGGTGATACTAGTGCTCCCATTTGGGGTGTCGCTCTAGGGAGAGGGACCAGTTATGCTCTAGACTACTAATAATGTGGTTCAGCTATGTTTGTTCTTGTTTTGGTATATTTTAATACCTAGTTAGTGACCACGTAACGTATTCTATGTAACTACGAACAACGTTGTTGCACGACGTACAATATTTAATTGTACACTGTATTCTATGTTATGTGAAACCTCAATAAAAATATTTGATGAAAAAAAAAATTCCCTTGATTACCTGTACATTGTGACAGGTAACAACCAAAAGTTGATTTATGGCACATCAGGGAACAAACAAAGTAAACAGATGCTACATACTAGTTCTGCTACTACCATCTCTGTCTCAAGATGGAGATCTTGTCAACAGTTACTGTGGATACGCAGCACAAATATCCTGACAGGAATAAAGCTACATAACACATCACTGGACTCAGATCCTACACATAAAGGTGGGACATGTTCTCATTTTATTCCCTGACGAAACCTCTATATATCACAATTTCCCTACAGTATCTCTAATCCTAAAAACAGCCATGCAATTTATGGAAATAGTAAAAAGCAAAACTGATTTTCAATCGAGTTCAGCTCAAATTTTTCAAGATCCAAATTACCCTAGGGAATGCATTACATAAGCAAAATGTTCTTCAATATTAGACCACGGCATGGGAAAAAAAAAAAAAAACAACAACTAAACATAATATTAAAGAGATCAAAAAATGAATTTAAAGGACTAGGTGCATGCATGGACTTTATATAATCTAATCTAGATTCCATGATCACTAGAATCAGATTAGACATGCAATCAATGTTATTTTTATTATGCAGTCTAACTTGGGTGGCAATGAAAAATGAAATGGTGTTTTATCTTTGGATCTGTTTTATTCAGTTCCATGTGAGTCCCTATTTAATGTTCTATCACATTGCAGATTAGGACCATAGTTTATTATAACCCTTAAATCATTGTACACTCAACCTATAGCTAATATTTCTAAAACTAGCTACAGTATATGTCTTTAGAGACTAAAGATAAGAAGAGGAACCAGGCGAGAATGTCCTTTATCTACTATCTTTTTTTTATATTGCTATTGAAAATTTAGCTATAGCAACTTGCCATGATGTGAATATTAAAGGATTACTTGGGGGAGGTATAGAGCACAACTATGCTCTCTTTGCTGATGGCATATTAATGTTTGTTGATTGTAAAGACACTAAAAAGCAGAAACTATTAAATCCAATCAAACCCACTACCCTACAACTAAAAATTATTTTAAAGCAGTAGTAAATCCAAAAGCAAACACTTTTTATTGCAGCTTACCATTTCTTAGAGTTTTTCTTTTTAGGCTTTCTTTCTTCTATTTTCATCAGGCCATCTGACCAGTAAGTCATTATTATTCAAAAGAACAAACTCTTTTCCAGATGCATCAGTTTACAGGTATAAGACAAACCATTTAACGCATCAAGGTTTGCTCATAATGATAAGCTTTTATCTAAAACCATTATCCTAAAAGGAAAAAAAAAATATTTGCTGTAACTGATTATAAAGTGCTATCTGGAGTTGGGCTTCAATTTGTTAGTGCATTTAAAGTGGTTCTAGAGGCATTACAGTTTGGCAAAGCCGCGCTCATGAAACAAATGAGTTAAAATGAGGAATGCTAGGCAACAGTCCTCTGTAAATAGATAATCTCATACAAATTAGTATGCAACACGGAGCATCCCCCATAGGGTAAGGGCCAAACCTGGCCTCGTAGAATGATGACACAAAAGCTCCCCTGTAAAATAAATGGTTAACATAATAATATTACATAAAATTAATTAATTAAAATAATCGTCCTAAACTGAAGCAAACGTAGAATGATGTGCACCACAGAATATTCTCCTAGGGCAATAGCACAGATGTTCATGCAGTCCTTGCAACTTGCTGTGTAAAGTTTAATTGAAACCAGTCCCAGAAAATAAAACAGCAAAAATTCAGGTAGGATCCTAATAGTTAAACACCACCACAGTGACGAGCTGACAGCATCAAGTGATCCCTTCACCAAAATAAGGGGGGGCCGCTTACCAGAGGGCAAGCTCAATGTAGCGATTGGCTATAACCCAGCCGCGGCCTTTAAACTCCTAGATGGTTCTTGGACACGGCTTCCAGCAGGTATCAAAGCTGGCGGTACTCACGGACATCAACCATATAGTGGAGAGAGAAGGATGGACCAATAGTGTGATTCCGTTTAAACCAGGAGGATTTATTAAAACAAAATAATACTCACAATATAACAGGATTTCAAAATATATATTTTATATGCTTTTGAAATCCTGTTATATTGTGAGTATTATTTTGTTTTAATAAATCCTCCTGGTTTAAACGGAATCACACTATTGGTCCATCCTTCTCTCTCCACTATATGGTTGATGTCCGTGAGTACCGCCAGCTTTGATACCTGCTGGAAGCCGTGTCCAAGAACCATCTAGGAGTTTAAAGGCCGCGGCTGGGTTATAGCCAATCGCTACATTGAGCTTGCCCTCTGGTAAGTGGCCCCCCCTTATTTTGGTGAAGGGATCACTTGATGCTGTCAGCTCGTCACTGTGGTGGTGTTTAACTATTAGGATCCTATCTGAATTTTTGCTGTTTTATTTTCTGGGACTGGTTTCAATTAAACTTTACACAGCAAGTTGCAAGGACTGCACGAACATCTGTGCTATTGCCCTAGGAGAATATTCTGGGGTGCACATCATTCTACGTTTGCTTCAGTTTAGGACGATTATTTTAATTAATTAATTTTATGTAATATTATTATGTTAACCATTTATTTTACAGGGGAGCTTTTGTGTCATCATTCTACGAGGCCAGGTTTGGCCCTTACCCTATGGGGGATGCTCCGTGTTGCATACTAATTTGTATGAGATTATCTATTTACAGAGGACTGTTGCCTAGCATTCCTCATTTTAACTCATTTGTTTCATGAGCGCGGCTTTGCCAAACTGTATTGCATTTTGTGTTTTCACACGATTGCCGCTGCCTCCTAGTTTTTTTAGTTTTTTTTAGTTTAGCGCAGTTTTCTGTTGTTCTTGGGTTCTAGAGGCATGCTATGCATGAATATAAAAAACCCTTTTGGGTGCAGCCCCCCAAAATCTCCCTACATTTTTTGATGCAGAAATGTGCATGAGATCAGCGGCTCTCTCAGGTCTCTTTCTCCTCATTGGCTCACACAACAGTGGGAGCAATTGGCTCTTGCTACTGTCAAGCAATGAGCCAATGAGGAAAGTTTGTGGAAGGGGGGGGGGTTAAACCACGCTCTGTGTGTAAATGGACAATGTCCATTCAAAGGAGTGTGGCTTGGGATGATTACTTTTGGAGGCACTTGGCAGGGGGAGGAGCCGAGACCCAAAAGAGGTTTGCGGTTGCTCTGTGCAAAATCATTGCGCAAATTAGGTAAGTATAAAAAAACAAAAAAATTATTTCAACCTTCATGCCGCGTAGACACGATCGGAATTTCCCGATGGAATTTTCCGTCGGAATTCCGATGAAGTTGACTTCCATTAGTCTTGCATACACACTATGGGGCAGATTCTCAAAAGAGATACAACGGTGTATCGCAGGAAACACCGTCGTATCTCTGTTTTTTGTACTGGGTATCTATGCGTGTGATTCCTAGAATCACTTACGCATAGATACAGTGAAGATCCGACAGGTGTAAAACACTTACACCGCCGGATCGTAGATGTAATTACTTTTCTGGCCGCTAGGTGGCCTTTACGTTGTTTTCTCATTTGCCTATGCAAATGAGCCTAATACGCCGATTCCCGAACGTTTTTTATGCCGCCCCGCCGTCGTTTACGTTGTTTCCGTAAGCGTAAACCTACCCCTGCTATATGAGGGGTAGGTTTACTAAGTTCTGTCGTTGTCATGTTAAGTATAGCGTCAGCGTCGTCTATTTCCGTCGGTTACGTCGTTTTACTAAGTCGTTTGCGAATAGGGCATTGCGTAAGTGACAATCACGTCGTTTTGACATCGGTTTCAACTACGCTTTCCGACGTGAGCTGGAGAATGCGCACTGGGCTTTTTTCCCGTCCGGCGCATGCGCAGTTCGATCGACGCGGGGGGCGCGCTTAATTTAAATACAAGCCGCCCCCTTTGAATTACGCAGGGATACGCAGGACCATTTACGCTACTCCGCCGCAGATTCTATGTGAATCTGGCCCTGTCAGACTAAATTCTGCCTGTCCAAAAAGCAGTGATGTAAAACACTACTACGAGCCGAGAAAATTGAATTTCAATGCTTCCGAGCATGTGTCCACTTGATTCTGGGTTTTTTCTCCGTCAGAGTTGTACACAGATGATAGGAATTTCCTATTGTTTTTTCTTCCATCGGAAAAAAAATAAAACATGTTCTATTTCTAAACACCGATGGAAAAAGTCAGATGGGGCCCACACACGATTGTAATTTCCGATGTAAAAAGTCCATCTGACTTTTTTCATCTAAAATTCTGATTGTGTGTACGCGGAATCAGAATTACTTTAAATCTGCTAGTTACATCTACACTACACCTCGGGCTGATCGGCTGGCACCCCCCAAATATTTTATTCCCCCCCCCAATGAATGCTTTTTTCCCTCTCCCCTCCCTCTCTCCTTTTTTGCCCTCCTTGGTTAACTTAATGTATTGTTTTTGTTCACATATGTCTTATTAGTTGGTGTCAAGTTTCTCTTTATTGTTTTCTAGTTTCCATCTTCAAGTGTAAATCCTGAGAAAGCTAATATAGCAAACCGCATTGATTGGGATGACACTTTTACCATTGAATATTGTCTGCTCAAATATATCACTTGTCTTTTATTGTGTGGTTTAAATTAGATGTCACTCTGTTTTAATGTGATAAAAACTCTTGTTTTTAATATTGTACTTCCTCATTTGAGTCCCTCTTTCCTGTGGACTTTGGAGTTTCCTGTCCTTCATTCTGGATGCGGCTCTCCTCTCCACTGGAATAATTTTATGGATAAATAACACTACCATCCCCTCAGTCTGACAATGCTGCTGTCTGCTATCTGCTGTGCCCCCTGTTCTCATTCATCAGGAGGTGTATTACAGATCAAATCACTAGCTGAAAATAGAGGTAAAAAGCAGCCTAAAAATGATTGGCCATATACAGTATAACATGTTTGGTTTGGGATTTAATATCACTTCATTTTGGTTCGGGGTTCCCTTAATATTCATACCAGACCCAAAGGGCCTGGTAATGGACTGGGGGGAACCCATGTCGTTTTTGTTCAATGACTTGAATCTGTATTGCTCATTATAGCCACAAGTAGTTTTAAATTACTTATTTTTTTTCCTTTAGAAATGTAATTTTGTGTAGGGACTTGTATTGTTTCACTTTAAGCATTATTAAAATCACTGTTCTGGAAAAAACTTCAGTTTTTAAAACTTTTTTTTTGCATTGATACATGTCCCCTGGGGCAGGACCCAGGTCCCCAAACACTTTTTAGGACAATAACTTGCATATTAACCTTTAAAATTATCACTTTTGATTTTTCATGTTCGTGTCCCATAGACTTTAACGGTGTTCGCATGTTCGAACACATTTTTTGCCTGTACGCATGTTCTGGTGCGAACCCAACTGGGGGGTGTTCGGCTCATCCCTAATACCATGTGAAACAAAGCTTTTAATTCAACATCTTATAAACCTGGGACATGTATGTTAGGCCCAATTGTACCCTTGTTGGCCATGATTAAGACCTAGGATACAGATGATTGGTCATTATAATAATGCCTCTTGTAAGGTTGTGGTATCGTACAGAAAACACACACCACACACACACACACACACAGAGAGTAATAAATCAATACAGTTAACAAGTAGGTAAAACAGGTTTTTGCAAAAAGGATAAATTAGACATGTTGACCAATTAATTAATTTTGTTTTAAAAATTTGTATGCTAACAGTTCACATTATAATTGGCTGTCAGTAATTCATAGGATTTACAATACAGTAGCAAATCAGATGTTCCTTATCTGAATACCTAAAATGGTTACACACTTGCATGAA